>CM071924.1:57278812-57878812 GCA_016081115.2 Rehmannia glutinosa | reverse complement strand
AACTAGTATAAGATGTACATACAGTTACCTTTGTCCAAATAATTGTTTTTCGGCTCATTTTAATTCACCAAGTTTTTTACGAATTTTGGAGCATCAATTATACAAGTGTTTGAATAACTTGTTATCTAAATAAAATTAGCACTTTGTCATTGTCTGTAAATTACAATTTCAACAGTTGGTGGATGTTATCTTCATTTGCAGCATGAGACAGCCCACACCAGCAGTAATGGGAGAGGCAGGGGTAGGGGTAGGGGCAGAGGTCGTGGTAGAGGTAGACGAACGCTAGAGAGAGAATCGGTCGTTCAGTACGAGAAATTTGAAGATAATCCGGACAGGTCTTACCAGAATGATGAGAATCAGAAAGAAGATCTCTTAACGCCCGATGATGTTGCAACTAGTGGAAAAGATGCAGATAAATCCGTTAGAAATTTCGACCTCAACGTTGAACTAAACGAGAACGGGGATTTCACATCAACATTAACTGGGGGCCCTTCTGAATCTTCAAAGAAGCTAGCTTCTGACATGAAGCACGAAGATATTCCTGGTTGGTCTCTTGATGACATGGAAAGAATGGCTATTGATCCGGTTCAACTTGCCAATTTAAACGGGGGGATGGATGAGGAATATGAAGATTATGATGATGAAGAATAGCACGTACATTGCAATCTTGCTCTTGCTTTTATTACCAGTATCTTAGTATAGGTTGGTAACCTAGATTTACAGTTCTCTGGATTAGATGTATGTATATAGTTGTTGAAACAAGATGGTAGGTGATTAAGGATTCTAGGACTACTAACGAATTAAGTAGAAACACTATAGTTGGAGTTGTTGCGTCTCATTGTCCACTCATTTAGGATTTAGGATGATGTACAAAGTGTGTGGCCATCTAACAATGACGCTTTTAGTCAGAATCTATAGAGATTTGTCACTTATATTGGAGTTGTTTTACTGTAATTCGTTTCTTGGGTCATATGTCGGCGTTCCACCAGTTGGGTTCTATGTTTGGGTTACAAATCATGGGAGGGGAGGGTTGATGGAATCGAACTCTAGAAAGATGGTATGGGCTTGAGAGTCTTAACGACTCGACAACTATCCAATATCCAAAATGAGGTTAATTTAAGTTCATGCTGACGTTCGTTTTTATTAAGCTATAGTTTTTTTTTTGTCGCTCTTTAATTTTAGTTACTCTTTTATTATAACTACTTTCAGATTTACTTTTCATTTTACTATATTAGTATTGCCTATAATTCTTTTATCTAAAATTTTGTGACTCAATATAATATTAGAGCAAATGGGGCAAATTACCCACTTGGGATAGGTGATTGAGTTTTTTGACATGTAGGATAAAAAACATAGTTTTCTACCCACTTTTGGTGTTCTTTTACCACAATACCCTTGAGGCTTTAAATGCAAGCCTTTAATATGTATTTCTCTCTCTTGAAATTAAATACTCCCAATACATAACATACGTGTCACGTGTGAACACACACCCTTCTTTTTGCTCTTCATTTTTTTCTCTCTTCTTCTTCTTCTTCTTCACAAAATATCAAGAAGTTATTTTTGTGGGCTTTCATCAACAAAATCGCACCAAAAATCGAATAACAAGGTAATGTTCTTCTCCTCCTAATTAGTTAACCTTGTTTAAATCGTTCAAGACCAATATATTTGCAAAATATGTGAAGTGTTTTGTGAAAGGAAAATTTTTACGCATTTATGAAAAACAATGCACGATATCGTGTCATAGAGTTGGCACGATATCGCCCCATATATTAGACATGATATATCGTCTTTGTATATTAGGTGCGATATCGTGCCCCGTATATTGCATACGATATCGCACTAATATGTAGGCAACACGATATATAAATCCCAATATACGGGGCACGATATATCGTGCCTCTACGAAAAAAGGGCACGATATATCGTGCCTCAGCGAAAAAAAAGACACGATATATCGTGCCCCGATAAAACAGAGCCAATTTTATGTGTTCTTGCATTTATCAATATTTTTCTTTGTATATAGATGAACTCTCGCTATCTTGTTGTTCGATTTGGTGGTCATTGGGAAGGTTTAGAATATAAAAGTGGTGAAGAAGAAGTTGTACGTATTAAACCGGGCAAAATGAATTATAGTGAAATATTGGAGGAGGTTTATGGTGTTGTTGATGTTGATAGGGCGTATACGATTGTATAATGCATTCTATTGTAGATATTTTGGAAACAAACTTGGGAAGTTAAAGTTGAAAAACGATGATGACATTGAAATGCGTTTGGAAACACCGAGTTACCGATTGTTTTTGTAACACGAAAAAGAAAAACGATGGGTGAGACTAGTTCGCATAATGTATTGGGAGGTCGATCTGGGCATAATCGAGTTGAGCGTTGAATGTCAACAAGGTGTTGGTGGAAGTTTTATGCAACTAATGGCTAGTCGAATGATTTTTCAACGATCATTGGGCCTAATTACAACTACATGCAAAATCTTGGTTTTCAACAATACGGTGTCCGCACATCAATCCATATAGTCATGCGGTAAGGCCTAGTGGAGCACCTTTTATGCATATGAACAATTTTCCAATTATTGATCATCGCGTCCACTAGCACCTACGATTAATGTTCCAAATATCAATTGTCCAGGGACCTAGTATAAGGCCAAGCAATGAAGATGGCTATTATCCCGATATGGGTTGTGATAATCTTGATGTTAATTGTGATAATCGATCTTTGATGTTGGTTGTGATAATAATGACATTAATTATGGTGCAAACTACGATCAAATGATTTTGGTGAGAACTACACCGATGGTGATGTTGAAATGCGGCGTTGAAGCTAATAATCAATTTGAAAATGACCCGAAAGAACGTCTTGAATTTGAGGAATTTTGTGAGTGGAGACGTGACGGAGAAAGTATTTCGAAAACCAAAACCAAGATCACGGAGGACGGGTGTTAACTTACATCCGTGATATCCATAGAGACAATGTTCACGAAACAATAGTGCCCACAGGGCGAAGTTGGGTGATTCCTGGTACACTCTCGCACCTTCGATTCCTCCCGGAACCCGCTAGGTTGGAAGCATCTGGTGGGACATTGCGCCAAGGAGCAACATACATGAGCAAAACGAATTGGATATCGCACTAGGCATGTATCACCTTCAAATAATTGTTTGTTTATTTGTGCGGGAAGGCGAACCTCAATATCTATTCATTTCTTTGCCCATTATTATAAAAATGAAAATCTTCAAAAAATGTGGGCGGGTGAAGTTTTACCGATTCGATCCGAGTGAATGGGTTCTACCACAAGAGGTGCGAGACTTAGTATGCAACCCTCCAAATAACCCGAGACAAGCGGTCGTCCTGACAAAGTAAGTAGAGTTCATTCCATTGTTGAATCATCAAGTAATCGTTCACGTAAGAGTCAAATTTGTTCAAGGTGTGGGGGTCTTTGGCCACAATTGCGTCAAATGCACTATGTCATTGCCGCTCGATGAGCACGAAAGTGCCTCGGTGACACGGCCGAGTCCTTCGAGACAAGTGCGTAATAAGAAGAAATGTGGAATATGCCGAGCGGATGATCATACCCGTAGAAAATGTCCGAGACGTCCTGGGATGATGAAAATTAGGCAAAAGTTTATTTCAAATGCAACACTATTTTCTAGAAAAACACACTAACTCACTAAGAGTTTGAAACTCGCAGTCTAAATGTGTTAATCATGTCGGTAGTGCCCTTTACTGCGATGCGATATTTGTACGATATATCGTGCCAACTATCTCGGCACGATATATCGTTCCTATTACGATTGTACGATATATCGTACAAATTTTATATCGTGTCCCAATTGCTCTTATGAATATGTTTGTAGTTTTATCGATATATTATCGTGTCCCAAATTAAGAAAAATCATGCAAAATGAATATTTAATTAAATAACTCAAAATATTTAGAAGATATACAACAATATGTACTACAACTCCCAAGTACTACTATCGATCTTGTCTTTGGTAAACTTGTCGTGCCATATTTTGCCTTATCTCTGGAATCGACTGCTCCACATACTTCCTATTAATCTTCTGTGTGATACAACTAATGATAGAATGTATGGCAAATACACCACAACTAGTGGGGTCGTACCCAATTATAACATGGCACGATATCGTACCCATTATATCTAGGTATGATATGTGGCGCGATATCGCACTACCCAATTATAACAGGCACGATATCGTGCCCCAGTTATACCTGAGTGCGATATCGTCGCGTATCGTACCTATGTATAACGGGCGCGATATCGTGCGCTTCATCTTCTACATCAAATCGCGCCGCCGTGCGGCTGCTACACCAAGTCACCAACATCCAACAATAACCCAACACACAGATTTATCCAACTTATTCACAAATTTATCCAACAATAACCCAATTGATAAACCCTAAACACCAAAATCGAACACTAAAAATCCTAAATCAATTAACCTAACATAAATAGAGTTTAAAACTTAAAATCGATTGATATGCTTACCTGTTGGGAAGGGGCGATGGGAGCGGCGGCGCGGGCGGCAGCGGAAGCGGTAGTAGTGGAGGCGGCGGCGGCGGCGGAGGTGGGCGTCACGGCGTCGGCGACACGATTGAATCCATGTTTTTCTCTTCTCGCACGATATTGGGCACGAAATGTGTATGGGTATTTTCTTCTTCTTCTTGATCGAATTGGGCACGAAATAGGGGTTGGGTATTTCTTCTTGAAGAAGGCGATGGGGCAAAATGAGGGTTTTGTGTTTTTCTTCCTTTTGACTCAAGTTGGGCACGAATTGGTTTTGATTTTGCTTTTACTTTTGTTTTGTTTTTTCACTTTTGTTTTCTAATTGGCTTTTGTACGGTTTCTATACGGTACCTTTTAAATGGTATATTTATGACTTAAATTTCAAAATTCAAATTCAAAAACACCAACTTAAAGGGGGTAATTTGGCCATTTGGGTAGAAAAGAAGTTTCTTATCTTAGTGGGTAGAAAAGAGTACCCACTATCCATAGTGGGTACTTTAAAAATTTTCCCATATAATTAAATAATTGCTTAGTTAAATAAGATATCAATTTTTTAACTTTAGATATAACTAATCAAGAAATGGTATTCGTGTTTAATTAATCACATCATTATTAAGTAATTACTTTTAAGTTTTAACTAATCAAATAATTAATTCGAAAATAAAAAATAATAAAAAGTAAGCGAAAAGAAGAGCTATCTTAGCAGACAAACATTAAATGTAGTTGGATTTTTTTTTTCTTTTCTTATAACAGCATTCTACTCATTTTACACTCACGGTTGGTATGGAGGAATGAGGTTGGAATGTAATGGGCATTTCAAAGTTATTTCCATTCAAATAATTGGTATAATTTAGGAGGAAATTGCATTTTTGGTCCCATAAGGGGCCAAACACTTGTAGTCCCACAATTTACATTTTCGGTAATTGAATTTTTTCAACACATTTAGTCCCATATAATTCAAAAACTGCAATTTTAGTCCCAAAATTAACGAAAAACTTAAATGACCGTTAACTCTATTCTTACGAGACCAAAATTTCATTTATCCGAAAATTAATAAAACTAAAAGAAAAAAAAATATTTGAAAAATCTGAAAAATTATCTAAAAATTTTGAAAATTATTTCAATAACATTTAAAATTATTTTCAATCTATTAAACAATTTATAAAAAATCCAAAAAATTATTTTAAAATCTGAAAATTAAAATATAAAAAACATGATAACTTGTTTAAAAAACAAAAAAAAAATCGTAGTTATTTTAATCCAAAAATTACAAAAATTTAAATATGAAAATTGTTAAAAAGCCATACACTGGTTTAAGCATTTGAGATTCATTTAAAATATTTAAAATTCTAAAATAAAATAAAAAAGCTCAAATTTATTTTTAAAAAGTTATTTTTAAAACTAAACGATGTTTAAAAATCTAAAAGTCATGTTAAAAATCTGACAATTACTTAAAATATTAAAAATAAATTCAATATAAAATTAAAAATCTGGAAAATTGTTTAAAATATGGAAATTTGTCTAATAATCTAAAAAATAGATTAAAATATGAAAACTAATGAAGAAATTTTAAAACTCTTTATAAAATCCAAAAAGGGTAAAAACGTAGAATATTTTTAAAAAAAACTAAAATTATTTAAGAATCTAAAAATTAAAGAAAATGTTGAAATTTGTTTTAAAAAATTTGAAAATTTGTTTTAAAAAATTTCAAAATTTGTTTTAAAAAATTTCAAAATTTGTTTAAAAGTCTTAAGGTTATTCCAAAATTGGGATATTAAAATCTGAATATATTTAGAAAATTTTCCAAAAAATTTAAAACAATTTTGAAATTTTAAAAAGAGATTTGGGGTTTTTTATTTTGGAATTTAATAGATTTAAAAATATTTTAAATAAATGTCATTTTAAAAAAAATGATTAATAGTTTTTTCAACAATTTCCATATTTTATTTTTATAATTTTTGGATTTTATAATAATTTCGACTATTTTTAATTTTTAAAAACATTATCATATTTTTTATATTTTAATTTGTTGGTCTTAAAAAACATTTGGGCTTTTATAACGTTTTTTAATGAATTGAAATAATTTTAAATGTTATTGAAACAATTTTCAAAACTTTTAGATAAGTTTTCAGATTTTTCAAATATTCTTTTTTTTCTTTTTTTATTAATTTCGGATAAATGCACTTTTGGTCCCATAAGATAGAGTTAACAGTCAGTTAATTTTTCCGTATGTTTTGGGACTAAAATTGCAACTTTTGAATCGCATTGGACTAAAAATGTTGAAAAAAATCAATTGGGACCAAAAATGCAAATTGTGGGACTAAAAGTGCTTGACCCATTTTCTTACGGGACCAAAAGTGTGTAAGTCCAAGTGGCTACAATAATCTAGAGGGGGGGTGAATAGATTATGCCGAATTTTCGCAAATCACCCTTTTTTCGAAACAACGAGAGAATAACTAAAATGTAAAAGCGGAAAAGAAACAACACTCGTTGATTTAAAGAGGTTCAACCCACCTAGGGCCTAATCATCTACCACCCCAGTATCTCCGGGATGGATTTCAAAAAGAAAAAAGATTTTATTAATTTACCAAAAATTAATACAACACCTTGAGGATTACCACAACCCTCTTTCACCACTTTGAGGATTACCACAATCCTCTTACACCACCTTGAGGATTACCACAACCCTCTTACAACACCTTTGAAGATTACCACAACCTTCAAACACCTATCACCTAGATCATCCAAGTGTATTCTTACCACAAGAATACTCACAAGGATGTCTTGTGTTGAATGATGACCAAAATCAAGATTACAACTCAATAATGATTGAAAAAATATGAGTACAAGTGTAATCAAGAATTGAAAGCCTAGACCTCAAATTTGTGCAAGTGAAAGTGCTAAGGCTAATACAACAAGATATATGAAAGTGTTTGCTTTGTTTGCTCTTTGCTTGTATAGAGTGTTGTATCTTGTTGCTTGAATGAAGCCTCTATTTATAGGAGAGGTCTTGGCTTGATTTCCAGGACATTGGCTCCTCCTCGGGGAGTGATTTCTGCAAAAGAAACCATTTAAAATCATCAATATAGGTATTAGAAATCAATCCCACAAAATAGGGAAAAGTTGTCGAAAATGCAACGGATAGTTCTTTGTCAAACATGGGGTTCGGCCAGGTCGCGCAGAGATAAGATTGAAATTGAATTCTGCGAATTTTTACACAGGGGGACCGGTCGAAGGGGTGCGACCGGTGCATCTTAGTGACCGTTGCCGCCAGCGTTTTAAAGCAGAAGTGCGGAACAAAAATCGACTTGCAGTGCAATTGTCGCCCGGGCGACCGGCCAATCGACCACACACCGGTGCGCCCACAGTCGGCCGTCGCCACTGCCTTTTTTTTCTTACGTCCCATTTTCTGTTTCAAAACTCAACTCGGTATGGGTTGCCCTATGGAGCGACCAGGTCGAGCTGAAACAAAAGTGTTGTCGAATTTTAAATCGAATATTAACTTCAAAAATACTCCGAAAAATAGTAAAAATATTTTAGATCGATCGGAAGTGTTGGGACAAGATTTAGGGACATTGTTTTGGTATAAAAACTCATTTGAACAAAATCATCAAAATCATGATAAAAACATTTATCTAACAAACTCCCCCTTTTTGATGATTACAAACCAAAACAATTTTCAAGAGGACGATTTCGAAAAACAAAATAATTTTCCGGTTTATGAGTAAACTATCCGTTTAAAAACATTTTACAAAAGCTCCCCCTATCAACAAGCACATTAAGAAGAAATATTGCATAAGCTAGAAGCACAAGCTTTTACAAAATAAACAACAACTCCATGAACTTAGAAGCTCCCCCTGTCACAAATACTAATTATCCATGCAAACAAGTTCATAAAACAATCATTGGACTGAGTTTTCTTCACAACTTATGGCCTTAATAAGCCATAGCTTGTAGCTTCTATCATGAGCTTTTATTAGCTTCTTTGAGCTAACGAGCCAATTTCATGTTTCTCCCCCTTTGGAATCATCAAAAAGAATGTTAGGATGATAGAAACATCATAGAAGTATATCAAAGTGCGCCAAAGAAATGGTTTATCAACCATTGAGCAATTTAGGCTTAAAAACCAAGGAAAATGGGAGAAATGTATCATGAAGAGTTCATACGCTCGTTTTATTTCCCAAAACATGATCTCAATGAGTATAGAAGACTTTTTGGAAGCGAGAGAATCATGTAGAAGTTGAAATTTTCATTGAAACATTTCATCGAACACATTGTGGGCGTGAAAAATAAAAAGAGTTGTATATAGCCCTTGTAAATGATCCAAGCCAAAAAATTTCATCACCAATTCACATCAAACATCATACAATACAACATAATAACTAATCTCATCAAGATCATAAGCAAAAGTTATCAAGAAATATACAAGAAAGCCATAAACTCAAGGTTCAACCCAATTGAGCAAAGTAAGGAAAATTCTTACCATTTGATCGGAAAAGATGAGCAATGATGATGATAAACATGCTATATAAGGTCCAAGATATGAGATGAATGCATGAAAATCAATTTTGAGTGACAATAGTGTGCATTTGGCAAAGGGGACGAAAAATGGCAAAAAGAAGTGAAACTATCAAATGCTGAAGACAGAACGAACTTAAACCAAAATTTAGCCTAGGGCGACCGGTCGTGGTTGAGGCGACCGGTCGGCGTTGAGGGCGGCCGGTTACCCTCAACCTCTTGACCCACTGCTTCTGTCAAATTTTTCAAAATCCGAATTTTCAACCAAAAATCCGATTTTTCGCCCCTAAGTTTTAAAAACATGCAAAATGCAAACGTAGACCTCATTCAATATGCATTATGCCTAACCGAGCTCGTATTGACGCAAAAGTCTCGGAAGTTAGCGGTTTTGTAAAAATGTCCGCTAATTGATCTTGAGATGGCACAAACGATATCTCAATTTTTCGTTTTGAAACACAATCCGCTTAGAAAATGATGTCGAATCTCAATATGTTTAGTACGGTTATGATGAACCGGGTTTTGAGCAATATTTATAGCGGATATATTATCACAAAAGATAGGTGCGTTTTCAAAAGAGCATTTGTAATCCGCTAAGGTTTGTTTCATCCAAAGAAGTTGAGTACAACAAAATGCGGCGGAAATATATTAAACCGGTAGTTGAAAGAGAAACACGATTTTGCTTCTTTGAAAACCAAAACTAGGCAATCGCCTAAAAATTGACATGATCCGGAAGTACTTTTCCGATCATCAATATTACCCGCATAGTCCGAATCACTATAACCTTTAAGAGAAAAATTTTCATTCTTTGGATAAAATAAACCATATTGAATAGTGCCTTTCAAATATCGAAAAATCCGTTTAACGGCACTCATATGAGATTCTTTTGGATTGCTTTGAAAACGAGCACATAGGCATACGGCATGAAGAATGTCCGGTCTACTAGCGGTTAAATAAAGTAAACTACCAATCATACCTCGATACTTGGATTCATCAACCGTCTTGCCTTTTTTTCATCTTTGTCAATTTTGACATTGGTTGCCATAAGTCGAGGCGGTTCTTCCTTCTTCAATGCCGAACTTCTTCAAAAGTTCTTTTGTATACTTTGATTGCGAAATATAAATACCTTCTTGGCATTGCTTAATTTGAAGTCCAAGGAAGAAGTTTAGCTCCCCATCATACTCATCTCGAATTCACCTTGCATTAACTTGGAGAATTTCTTGCACAAAGATTCATTAGTAGCACCAAAGATAATATCATCAACATAAATTTGCACAAGTAAACAATCTTGCCCTTTTTCAAAAACAAAGAGTGTAGTATCAACTTTACCTCTTGTAAAACCATTTTGCAAAAAGAAAAGAGCTAAGTCTATCATACCATGCACGGGTGCTTGTTTTAAACCATACAAAGCCTTTTAAGTTTATAAACATCATTAGGCCTAGAAAAATTTTCAAACCCGGAGGTTGTTTTACATAGACTTCTTCTTGAATAATACCATTTAAGAAAGCGGATTTAACATCCATTTGGTAAAGTTTGAAATTTTGAAACAAGAGTAGGCAAGTAAAATACGAATAGCTTCTAAACGTGCTACGGTGCAAAAGTTTCATCATAGTCAATACCTTCTTCTTGACAATACCCTTGAGCTACTAACCTTGCCTTATTTCGAGCAATGTTGCCTTGATCATCAAGTTTGTTCCGGAATACCCATTTTGTACCAATAATTGTTTGAGATGGAGGACAAGGTACTAATTCCCATACATCATTTCTTTCAAATTGATTCAACTCCTCTTGCATTTCCAAAAACCAATCTTCATCCTCAATAGCTTCCTTAGCATTTTTAGGCTCTTTTTGAGATATAAGAGCTTTCTCGGCAAAATTCCTTGAGTCATTACTTTATCAAGGGATCACCAATAATAAGATCTTTTGGGTGATCTCCTTAAATTTCAATGCTACGGGAAGATTGAAGTATCACCCTATCTTCTTGAGGAATATTTGAACTTGAAGGTTGATCATATGAAATAGAAGGTTTATCATTATGAGCATCACTTTGAACAATAGGTTCAACAATATCCTCTTCATCACTATCGTCATTGGGTATTCTTTCAACACCCGAGGCTTCATTAAATTTGACATGAATAGATTCTTCAACAACCATGCTAGTCTTGTTGTAAACCCGATATGCTTTGCTCTTGGTTGAATACCCCATAAATATTCCTTCATCGGCCTTAGGATCAAGTTTGTCCAATTGATCCTTAGTATTCAAAATAAAGCACTTACATCCAAATATTTTGAAATAACTAATATTTGGAGTTCTTCCTTTCCAAAGCTCATATGGAGTTTTATTCATTTTAGGACGAATATAAACTCGATTAATGACATAGCAAGCGGTACTTACGGCTTGGCCCAAAAATATTTTGGAAGAGAAAATTCATTGAGCATGGACCGACTCATTTCTTGTAGCGTCCGATTCTTCCTTTCGGCTACACCATTTTGTTGAGGTGTCCTTGGAGCCGAAAAATTGTGTGTATATCCCTTGGTTTCACAAAAGACTCTAAACTCACCGTCAAATTCTCCGCCTCGATCACTTGAATAGTTTTAATAGTATCTTCCTTTTCATTCTCAATGCGTCTACACAACTTAACAAACTCATTAACGGCATCGCTTTTATTTGCAAGAAAAAGAGCCCAAGTGTATCTAGAAAAATCATCGACAATAACGAAAGTGTAATGTTTTCCACTTAGACTAGCCGTACCAATATCCCCATACAAATCAAGGTGAAGCAATTGTAGGGGTTTGGTAGTGGAAATTTCATTTTTGGGCTTAAAACTACTCTTAACTAATTTGTTCTTTTGACAAGTGTCACATAAGCCAAGATTTTCAAAATTCAATTTGGGTAGTCCTTTTACATGTTGGTTTTTGTAAATATTTTTCAAATTCTTGTATCCAACATGTCCGAGTCGCCTATGCCATAAACTCGTTAAATCATTATTGGCGACAAAGACAAGAAACATTTTGACTAACCAAATCACTAGTACAAATTTTGTAAAGATTGCCTTTTCTATTTGCTTCACAAATAATATTACCATTTTTAAGAATAAGGCATTTTCTTTATTAAAAGAAACATCATAATTTGAATCACAAAGTTGGCTAACACTTATCAAATTAAACTTAAGCCCTTCTACTAAAAGAACATTACAAAGAGAGAAAAAGAGTTACCAATTTCTCCATTTCCAAGAATTTTTCCTTTGCCATTGCCGAACATGACCATACCCTCTTCTTGGAGCTTGATGTTGGTAAAAGCTCTCTCCTCCCGGTCATATGGCGTGAACATCCGCTGTCCACGAGCCATTTCGAATCCTCCATGGTTGTTATAGCCCATATTACCTACAAAAGCATTTCTTTTAGGTACCCTATAATTTTGGGGTCCATGGGGTTAGTTTTGAGACCTTTGGGTCTCCAAATATAACTAGAGCTATTTCTCAATTTGCAATTATTAGCATAATGTCCAATTTTGCCACAATAAAAACAAGTAGGAGTATGAGAGCTACTAGCACGTATGAAAGTCGGACCTTGGTTATTTTTCTTAAAGACTTTTTGAAATGGTTTGTAACCAAGTCCTTGTTTTGAATGCTCACCTCTTTGTGCATCTAAAATTTTTGTGACTTTATCCGTACTTATGTTGAAACGATGCACGTCATTTTTCAAACATTCAATATCTTTTGTGAGCGATTCCTTTTCGGTTTCAAGAGAATGAATTCTAGTAAGAGTAAGAGCATGAGCTTTGTCTAAGGATTCATAAGAGGTAAATAATTTTTCTTTTCAACCTTAATCTCCTTATGCTCCTTTTTCAAATTTTTGTATTTAACGATTAAATTTTGAAACTCAATTTGCAATTCATCAAAATCACATTGCAAGTCATCAACTATGGAGGAAGTAGAAAAATTTGAGTGTACCTCATTGTTTTCATCGTCTATAGCCATGAGACCGTGTTCGGTTTCTCCTTCCTCATCGGTTGTTTCGAGTAGTTCATCCCATGTTTTGACTTCCGCATTTAGAGCCTTCTTTTTGTGAAAGGCTTCCTTTTCTTTTGCTCCTCTTCATCGAGCTTTGGGCAATCGGCAATGAAGTGCCCGGTTTTCCGCATTTAAAGCAAGCATTATCTCTTGGTTTTCTTGCTTTATTTTTATTCACAAATTTTGCAAATTTTTCGAACAAGTGCGGCCGTCTCCTCATCATCATCATCATTATCATAGTATGCATTATTAGAAGAAGAAGCAAGACCTTTAGGAATAATTTGCATACCCGATTGATTTGTGGATGGTTTGGAATTTTTCCTCTCCTTGAGATAGACTTCGTAGATGAGTAGGTTTCAATAAGCTCATCAAACTTGAGTGTCTCAAGATTTTGTGCCTCCGTGATTGCCGTTACTTTTTTTCGGACCATGAGCGGGAAGTGCATTTAGTACCTTGGTCACCTTGTCTTCTTCGGAGATGACTTTGCCAAGGGCCACAAGAGGATTGACAATATTGTCAAGCCTTTCCACCATTTTGGAGATGCTTTCGCCATCATACATGTTAAAGTTTTGAAGTCTTTAACAAGCATGGTCTTTCTTGCTTGCTTGACTTTCTTAGTCCCTTCATAGATTGTCTCCAATTTTTCCCAAACCTCATGTGCCGACCTTATGCCTCTTATGCGATTGTCTTTCGGTGGCGGTAAGAGAACAATGCAAAATATTTAAGGCCTTACCGTTTAGAGAAAAAGCCTTCTTGTCGTTTTCATCAAACTCCTTGAAAGGTTTAGGAGCCAAGGTGCCATCCTCCGATTTCTTTGTTGGTTGATCAACTCCTTCAATGACCACATTCCAAATGTCGAACCCGCACCCTTGTAGGAAGCACTCCATACGGTCTTTCCAAAAAGCGTAGTTGTTGGCGTCGAATAGTGGTGGCTTATTGGTAGAGGCGCCGGTGGTGAGATGAGCATCATTTGTAGCCATGGATCTATCCTCTTTACTCGGAACGAGATAGCAAAAGAGTTTGGCTTTGATACCACTTGTAAGTCCAAGTGGCTACAATAATCTAGAGGGGGTGAATAGATTATGCCGAATTTTAAAATCACCCTCTTTTTCGAAACAACGAGAGAATAACTAAAATGTAAAAGCGGAAAAGAAACAACACTCGTTGATTTAAAGAGGTTCAACCCACCTAGGGCCTAATCCTCTACCACCCCAGTATCTCCGGGATGGATTTCAAAAAGAAAAAAGATTTTATTAATTTACCAAAAATTAATACAACACCTTGAGGATTACCACAACCCTCTTTCACCACTTTGAGGATTACCACAATCCTCTTACACCACCTTGAGGATTACCACAACCCTCTTACAACACCTTTGAAGATTACCACAACCTTCAAACACCTATCACCTAGATCATCCAAGTGTATTCTTACCACAAGAATACTCACAAGGATGTCTTGTGTTGAATGACGACCAAAATCAAGATTACAACTCAATAATGATTGAAACAATATGAGTACAAGTGTAATCAAGAATTGAAAGCCTAGACCTCAAATTTGTGCAAGTGAAAGTGCTAAGGCTAATACAACAAGATATATGAAAGTGTTTGCTTTGTTTGCTCTTTGCTTGTATAGAGTGTTGTATCTTGTTGCTTGAATGAAGCCTCTATTTATAGGAGAGGTCTTGGCTTGATTTCCGACATTGGCTCCTCCTTGGGAGTGATTTGCTGCAAAAGAAACCATTTAAAATCATCAATATAGCTGTTAGAAATCAATCCCACAAAATAGGAAAAGTCATTCGAAAATGCAACGGATAGTTTTTGTCAAAACATGGGGTTCGACCGTCGCAAGCAGAGATAAGATTGAAATTGAATTCTGCGAATTTTTACACAGGGGACCGGTCGAAGGGGAAGTGCGACCGTCGCCTTAGTCATGACCGGTTGCCGACGTTTTTACGAAACAGAGAAGTCGGAACAAAAATCCAACTTGCGGTGCACAGGTCGCCCGCCGGTCGACGGTCGACCACACCGGTCGCCCACCTGGTCGACCGGCCGCCTTTTTTTTCTTACGTCCCATTTTCTGTTTCAAAACTCAACTCGGCTTCGTGCAGGGTTGCCTTATAGGCGGCCGTCGAGCTGAAACAAAAGTGTTGTCCAATTTTAAATCGAATATTAACTTCAAGAAATACTCCGAAAAATAGTAAAAACATTTTAGATCGATCGGAAGTGTTGGGACAACATTTAGGGACATTGTTTTGGTATAAAAACTCATTTGAACAAAATCATCAAAATCATGATAAAAACATTTATCTAACAAAGTGCATCCTCTATAATTTAGTAATGAGGACATTCATTCCCACGGGAATCCTATTCCCCAAAGCGTGGAATAATCATTCCTTTTTTTTTGAAAGGAAAAACGAACTATATTAAAATTACTGGAACCGGTCCAGCACCGAATGAGACAAAAAGTCAAGAGGATGATCCCACGATGTCCCCGAACAAAAATTAGATTTCGCAAAATGGGCGAACTCGTGGGCGATAAAATTCTCTAATCTAGGAATCCAAAAGAAACCACTAAAGTTAAAAGAGACAATCATGAACTTGATGTCCTCCAAAATAGCCACAATGTCAAAGAGTGGCTCAATAGATCCAGAAACCGCAAGAATGATAGATGTTGAGTCTCCAAGGAAAGAGGTAGATGGATGCTTGAGGGTTGTGGCCAACGAGACAGCCTCCCGGAGTGCAAGAGCCTCCGCCACGCCCGGGTTCGTGATTTCGGGGAAACACTTTGCAAAACCTTGAATAAATCTGCCATCCGAGGAAACAATGCAAGCTCCCACTCCCGCACAACGCCCCGTTATGGAGATTGCACCGTCAAAATAAACATGGGTACCCTGGGGAGCGTTTTTCAGTGAGTGTGCAACCGAGAGTGAATGCGAAGGTCGTTCCGGCCATATACGAGCGTCCCGAAACGTGCATAAGATATGGTTAGCGGAAGAAACAATGCCAAACGGAGCTGTATGCGTGTCCTCGAAGACGGTTTGGTTGAAAGCTTGCCATATACCACTGCATAAGGTAAGCACAAATGCACTTTCATCCGAAGGCCGCTCAAGGATGATGTCCCTAAGCCAGTAGTCCCCAGCTTCCTGCTTGAACATCGCAATTGTGTCCGAAAGGCCAGCGAGAGTCCATACCTCTGTTGCAATGGGGCATGCAAAAAAAGTATGAGCCGAAGAAAGATCATGAGACCCACAAACAGGACAAATCGGGTGGTGGGTTAGATGTCGGCGTGCGAGATTATCCGGGTAGGGGAGAGTGCGGGTAAGGAGCTTCCATCCAAAATGGATAATACATCCCGGAATCCGAAGAGACCAGAGTTTTTTCCACAATGGAGAATGCCCCAAACTAGAAGATCCGAATTCAGCTGCCTCGGTGAAAACAATTGGATTGTCCATGATGAGATGGTATGCCGATTTAATGGAAAATTTGCCATTTTTATTGTAAAACCAATACCATCGGTCCGGGCACACCACCAAATTAAGAGGGATTGACAGAATAGATTCCGCTTCGTCCGCCGAGACTAATTCATTAATAAGTGCCGATTTCCACGAACGAGACTCCGAGTCAATGAGTATCGAAACGGTTGAATTAGGATGAAGGTGCACTGAGGAAGGCGACCTTAGTATGAAAGGTGGTTTGGGGATCCAAGGATCTCCCCATATTTTACTATTAAGACCCGAAGAGATACGCTTGAGGCACCCGAGCTTAAGAACCCTTTGACCTTGAATGATGCTATGCCACGTCCAGGAGGGTCGGTGGCCGAGCTGGGCTTCCATGAATGTGCTGTTGTTAAAATATTTTGCTTTAAAGACCCGAGCAATGAGCGAGGATGGATTCATGAGGATACGCCATGCTTGCTTAGATAAAAGCGCCAAGTTGAATGCTTTAAAAGATCTGAAGCCCAAACCACCCAAGTCCTTCCTACGAGCCAATAAATCCCATGACGACCAATGAATTTTCCGCTTCGAGGGTGTGCTACCCCACCAAAAGGAAGCAATAAGCCGCTGAATTTCCAAGACAACCGTGTCTGGGAATTTAAAACAACTCATCGCATAAGTGGGGATCGCTTGAAGCACAGATTTAATTAAGATTTCCTTTCCCGCCTTCGAAAAAAAGGATGTCGACCAACTTTGAATGCGATGCCAAATATTATCCTTGATATATCCGAATATCTCCTTTTTGTTGCGGCCAATGACGCTAGGAAGTCCGAGATACTTCCCATGGTTGTCAACCTCTTTAAAACAAATGATGTCAAGAATATCTTTTCGCGTAGGGATAGGTACATCGCTGCTAAAGTAGACCCCGGACTTATCTAAATTTACTGACTGTCCGGAGATGCTCTCGAAGAGATTAATAGCATATTTCAAATGTCGAGCTTCCTCAACAGATGCATTTCCGAATAGAAGGGTGTCGTATGCAAAGAAAAGGTGCGAAATGTGGGGGGCCGAGTGATGGACAGCGATACCATGAATTTTTTGGCAAATCTGTAAGTCCTGCAAAATACAAGAGAACACTTCCGAGCAAATGATGAAAATATAAGGTGAAAGGGGGTCTTCCTATCGGATTTCCCTATTCGGAGTGAGATTACCAAACTCTATGCCCTTCAAAAGGAAAGAAAATTTAGCGCTAGACACACAGGACATGATAAGGCCGACAAAGTCATTATTAAAGCCCAGGGTGATCAAAGTGTGGCGGAAGAAGTTCCATTCGATCCTATCGAAAGCCTTGCTCATATCTAATTTAATAGACATAAGCCCAATTTTCGAAGGTGGTTTGGTACGCATGTGGTGGTGGGTTTCATGAGCGAGGAGGACATTATCGGTGATAAGGCGACCCGGGACGAAGGATGACTGGGATTCGGATATTATATGAGGGAGGACAGTTTTAAGACGGTTAGCAAGGACCTTAGACGCTAGCTTATAGGTGACGTTACACAAACTGATAGGGCGGAATTGGGTAATGAGTTCCGGACTGTTGACTTTAGGGATAAGCACAATATGCGTAAAATTCATATTATGATCAATAATGCGCTTATTAAGGAAATTCAGAACAAAATCGACAACATCCTTACCAACTATGTGCCAGAATTTCTGGTAAAAGATATGGCTCATACCGTCAGGGCCAGGCGATTTGAAAGGATTTATATGCTTCAATGCTTTGATGATCTCCCTTTTAGTGAAAGGTTCCGACAACAGCTGATTCATCGCCTGTGAAACCCTCAGGGTTAATATGCGCATGGCTTGGACAATAGCGGTGGAGGAAGGTTCGGATGAGGAGAATAGTTTTCCAAAATATTCAACAATAACCCGTTCAATGCCCTCGGGGGTATCTTGGATACGGCCAGAATTGTCTAAGAGATGAGTTATGGTATTAATCTGCTTTCTTTTGCTCGCTCGGGTGTGGAAAAAATGGGTGTTCCGATCTCCCTCCTTATACCAATGCAATTTGGCCTGTTGCTTCCATTTGAGGTCCAATAAATCCGAATTAATATCCAGGCGGCTGTTGAGCTCCAACAATTCGGATTTGACTGATTCCGTGATACGGCCCCTTCGGAGCTGTGCAATTTTCTCTTTTAAGCTTTTGATCGTAGTTTCAAGTTCATCTTTGTGATGTCGTCCCCAGTTTAAAAGACCAATGGAAGAGTTATGGAGCTTTTCCGGCAGCGGGCCCGTGTCACAATCCCAAGCATTTTTGATGATTTCTTCACAATCCTTAACCCGAACCCACAGAGCTTCAAAGCGAAATGGCCGTCTCTTCCCTCCATGATATATGTTGGGATTTCGGTTTCTGATTTGAATATGAAGAAGCGCATGATCGGAGAAAAAAGTGGGATGGTGCACTACACGGCTCCAAGAGAATAGGTCTTTCCAACTCGGGTTGCATAGAGCCCTGTCAAGCCGAGCCCGCTGGGTATGAGGTTGGACTGAGAGGCGATCCCATGTGAAGCGGGGCCTCTCAAAACTGAGGTCGCACATGTTGAGATGAGTAAGGGTATCCCGGAACAAATTCATTTGCCAATCAGCTCGTAAGTGAGCCCCTTGAAATTCATTTTGGGCAAGAACCTCATTGAAATCCCCGCACATAATCCAAGGTGTTTTTGGGGTGCAACGGAGGCGTCTGATATGATCCCAGCTAGTTTGTCGTAAGTTAACATTGGGTTCCCGTATCGCTGTAAATCGAAAGAATTGCCCCATGATATCTACGTCCACGTCAATAAATCTATCTCGAGTAACTTCAAAGAGAGACCGGAGTATCTTTCTGCCAGAGTAAAGCCAGGCCACCCGAGCGGCCTCGAGAGTCAACTGCAAGTCCAAACATATTAAGAGATAGCTTAATTTTATCAACAACTGATGCCTTGCATTTAGTTTCGCACTGTAGGTCCCAAGGGGTGTGAGTGTAAGGTTTAGAAGGGGGGGTTGAATAAACCTTACCAAATTTTCGATTTAGTCCTTTTAAAAGTTCGAGTTGATACTACATACAGTCTGGTGGACAACCAATTTAGTTAATCGGTAGAGTTAGTCACTCAACATGACTGATCGAAAGCTATTGATAGAATAACTCGATTGTTAAGACCAATTAGCTCAACTTGTGGTTTGTTTTTCATTGGAAGACTTAACACCCTTAAGTTTGGTTTAGTAGAGATTTAAAGCTTGATTTGGTACTTAGAAATTATCTAATGGATAGCAAATATGTCGTGAAATTAAACAAATATGATGCGGGAATTTAAGTCTTTGAAATGTAAATGACACGATAAGTTTTTATAGAGGTTCGAAGATGGGGTAATTCTTCTACTCCTCTCTTCTCCAACTCCTGGAGGAATCCACCAAGTATTGATCGATATCTGAAAGTGGTAAATCCGATACAAGTCTTGATCACACAAATGACTTGATCCTTTGGGACTCGATCACGAGACGCCTTGATCACTCGGTGGCTTCTCGTGCGACTCGAACTTCTTCACGGGGCGCTTTCCTTGCTACTACAGCCCACTTGCTTAAGCTTTTTGGATTTGATCACGAAGCCCTCCAAAAACTCAAAACTTGGTTCAACCTCAACCTTCCTACAATCCTTCGTGGAATGCGGACCCACTTGATTCTTGATAATTTCCTCTTCAACCGATTGAAGTTATCTTTCCTTCACGGGTGAGTGTTGGATTGATGTTCTTTGTAGTGTAGGCTTGAGGATTGAGCGTTTAATAACTTGAGAATATTTCAGGTTACAAAATATTTCTTTCTTGCTTGTATGGTTAAGGTAACCTCTGTGTCTGCGTAACCTTTTCTCGAGTTATTCCTCGGCCTTTTATAGTGATCTTTCAAAAATCGCCCGTTGAAGAGATAGGCTTATTTTTGAAAGTCACTTGTGGTCGTTGGCTTGTCTTGTTGCGATCCTTGGAATTGCCATTTCCTCGTATGAATTGTTCTTCACCTTTTCGAGTTCGACACGGTGTAGTGCTTCCCATTGTTTATTCCTTTTGCACGCTTCGGGATGAGCACTTCGAGAAAGGTAGCATGGAGATATTACTTGTTTAAGTAATTCTCTTAATTTACGTACAACGGATCTTTTTCGATTATCTCGACTTGACCGCATTTCCTTGCTTTCCCCAGGTGACTTAGAGTCGACTTCCAATCATCGGATGACTCTTCCCGTCACTTCAACTTGAGACTTGACTTTTCTTGAGTTGACTTGATCGATACTCCACTCACCGCATCTCACTGCTCCTTGATGGAGTTCCCGTCTTCTCTTCTTTGCCATACTCAATTTGTCTTGCAAATGAGTCTTCCTTCTAGTCTCCGATTGTCTTCTTGCATGTTTGGGCATAGGCGACTTAACTCCTTTGACCCATTTTATTTATTACAATGTAGTTTACAACAAAATTGGGGTGCCAACTTCCTATTCTAAGTTTTACATGGCATTCATCAAAATCTAAACAATAAATTTCCCAACACGCACAAAAACACCAGTTTGGGCACTTTGCTACGAACAATATGGGGAGTAGGGAGAGCACTTTGCCTCGGCAATTCCAGCTTAAGAGACTCATTGGGATCGGCTGGATTGGCTCTTGCCAATCTCCGCCGTTGGATTAGTACGAACAGAAGAGCCTTTGGTATGAACTTTCGAATTTTTGCCACGAGAAGGTTGGGGATTATCAGAATTGGGGGAAAAATTGTGAAGCTGCTTGGAAGTTTTCTTTTTGTTGAGGTAACGAGGGGGTTATCAGAGGAAGTGGTAGGTGCTGGAGTATGTTTGGATGTGTGTATACATTTTTTGATGGAAACAATTTTGCGAGCAATTTTACGGGTTGGGGTATCGAGTTCCATGTAGACCGGGACAAGGAATGGACTCGAGGGAGAGGTAGCTGAGGTGATCTGAGGGTGGGTTGGATATGGTGGGGGAGTTGTGAGATGAGCGTGAGGGTTAGAGGTGGATGAATCATGTGGAGATATTGTGAGTTGAGGGGGGGATGACGTGTTGATAGGGAGGTGGGGGTGGAGTTGAGTGTGGGATCAATATGGGGAGTAGGGAGAGCATGTAGAGGGACGTTAGGGTTTTGATGCTTTGCATGGGGAGATATGAGAGGTGCATGGATATGTTGGACGTTATGGGGGATGATGGCCAATTCAAGATTGTGAGTGGGGGTAGGAGGTCGTGGTTGGGTGGTATTGTGGGTGGGTATGGTTACTGTATTGGGATTAGGAGGGTTAGTGGTTACAGTATTGGGGTTTGGATGATTTGCATGGGGAGATATGAGAGGTGCATGGAGATGTTGGACATTATGGGGGGGGGGGAGGTGGGATAATAGGGTCTCTAAGTGGGATGATGGTCAAATCAAGATTATGAGTGGGGGATGGAGGTCGTGGTTGGGTGGTGTTGTGGGTGGTTATGGTTACTGTATTGGGATTAGGAGGGATATCGGTTACAGTATTGGGGTTTGGAGGGTTAGGGTTATGCGTATTAGGGTTTGGGGTGCTAGGATTAGCATGTTGGGTATTTTGTGGTGTGGTTCGGGGTGTGGGACTGGAGAATGGATTTCCGATTGCGCCGCCACGGGCCGTATGATGGGGTGTAGGGAGATTCCGGTGGGTTGATGATACGTGATTCGCATTCATTTTCGCCGTGCCCGATCTTGCCACAAAAATAACAGAAATTGGGTAGCCTTTCGTATTTAATTGGAAGCACATATTCGTTGCCCATGAACATGGTTTTGAGCACCCTTCGGAGCGGTTTATTAATATCCAGATCCACCCTGATTTGAAGGAATCTTCCAAAGGTGCAACCATCCGAATCCGCATCGACCGCCATAAATTTTCCAATAGAATTACCCGGTGATTCAGCAAAAGATTTGTTCATAAGTCCAATGGGGAGATCATGAATCTGAATCCAAAACTGACACGTTGAGACCTTGAGTTTAGATCCGATTTGAGACGCATGTGCTTCCGAGAGACCAAGTACAGATTTATCGAATAATCACGGGGACCCGTTGAGCACTTTTTTCATGTCAATAATATTGCGGAACATGAACAGAACAGTGTTATTACCCAATGGCTTGCAAGAAATACCATGACGAGGGTTCCATAGACGTTTGAACATCGACGATATAGATTCGAAATTAATCGTCCGCGTGGCAAGGACCCTTCCAACTAGGAGGTTGGAACCCTCTAATTCGTCCAAATTTATGTTGTCCGTAGGGATCTCAATTTTCTCCTCGTCGTTGAGGGAAAGATTGGCGTAGAGGGAGGAGAGATCGCCGTTCATGGCTGATCTATTACCCAACAATGGACAGACCAACCCCGAGAGGGTTCGAAGCAAAGAAACAGTTGTTCGTCGGTATCTGCACCTCCAGCGAGACCTGCAAAACACAAGCAAACAGAGAAAAAATAGAAGTTGGGAAGGGGGAAACAAGGGAGAACCAGGATCCACCGTGACGAGCGTCAAGATGGACGAGACGGAGAGGAGAAAAGGACGCTAAGAGAAAACCCTAGGACTGGAACAATCATTCCTTTGGTCTCCCACGGGTTTAGTTTTTTTCCAATGAATCAAGAATAAATCTACACATGTTTTTTTCTATGAAATTATCCTTTCTAAAATAACTAAATTTTTGGATAAAGCTCAAAACTTCAATTCATCAATTTTTTCAAAAAATAATGTTATTAATAAATATATTTAATTATTTATATATTAACTATTTATAAACTAAAATTTTTGAACATATTTACTTCTTATATATATATAAGCATAACCCATTTATTAAAACTATATTATTATTATTATTATTATTATAAGAATAATATTTTTATATTTTTGTAAATATGTAATGGATATTATATATATTACATAATACATACATAATATATAAGAATTATGTGAACTATTTTAATAAATAGTATTCAGGTTCTATCAAAATCTAAAACTTAGATTTAGAGACTTGCTCCAAGAATCATTTATTGATTTTTTGCATTTTTATAAAATATATATTTGTGTAAAGGTTTATAGATATCATATTATATATATATATATATATATATATGTAAACATACAAATATTGTTTAATACCAGACATAATATAAGATCTATTTTTCACAATATATTAAATATTATTTTATTTTGAAAAATCTAATTAATTATAACTTGGTACTTAAAACCATTTTGTTGTATTACTACCTTTCTTATTTTTAATTACCCATAATGATATTAAAACCAAGTAAAAAAATGACAATTTCATTCCTTTCGCGCATACCTTTTTTTTTTAAACAAGTTGGGAGTAGTGGTTGGATGGGAGGGGATAAATTTCAAAAAAACTAAAAGATACATAGTTCGAACCCTGATCAATACCCTTACAAAGGGTGAGTGATACCACTTGAGCTTCAAACTTGTGGTTTTCGCGCATACCTTTTGCATAGCGCTATGCTCATTTCATTCGTTTCCCATCATTATACAAATACCAAAGTCATTCCATTCTAACCTTATTAGATTCCAATCATACCAATCTAGTTTAGCGTCAGAACCAACACCAGTCTCATTCTTAATTTTTTAAATAACTATATGGTACCCACTATTCCATGTCCTCCTTTTCCCGTCTCCGTCCATCACAGTCCACAGATAAAAGTTGAGATATGTTTTTTATCCTATGAAAAGAGAAAGATTTTGGATGAGAGTGATACGGGAATAAATAAAATGATTTTACAGAAACTACCTACGTGGTTTAACATAATTACCAAAAATCCAGTTATCTTTCAAAATCACAAATCCCTATTAACATTTGTTTATATCTTATAAATACTCATTATGGTGCAATCTGCTAGATACATACAAACTTTAAGAGGGCATTTGTAACTTTAAGTTTAAGGCAGTATTTGTAATTTTAAAAGATACAAGATTTTTCTGAAGTTAGACTAAAATTTAGGGTAAGGTTTGTAACTAAATCTCAAAAAAAGTAGTAGAAAAACTCACTGAAACGAAAAACTAAGCAAGCCCTAAGCTCTTTGAAAGACCCCCAACGTTAGCTCAAATGCAACTTGGAGTTGCCAAAACATGCATCCTATGCCTGTCAAGTGTCAACTGAAAGAGTTACCAACCATATTTGTGCAAGAAAGACCAAATGTGGAACCAATGGATAAAGAATAAAAATGACCACCAACACTAAGTTTGCACCTATATAGGAGTAACAAAAGCCATTTAATTTCTTTTGGTGCCATCTTCTCCCACATCAATCAAACATTATCCAGGTAAATCGCAGAAAATTGTGTTTAAACTTTTCTAGAATACATTTTTTCTTGATATTATTTAAAATGAAATGCAGGATCGATCAGCATCCGACCAATAAGTAACCCAAGATTCCATACTTTGTTTTTGAGTGAAATCCACCAGCGCAGAAGTACTATAAATGCAAGATACAAAAGAGGAGTGCACGCTTTCTTTCTTTTTTTGCCATTTTCACACCTATGAATTTTAAACTAACCCACTCCATTCATCGACTCTATGTGATCGAATATTTCTTTCAAACATGAGTCGCAAACAAAATACACATACAAGACGACAAAAGCAACAACCATATATATAACCCTTTAACATCATTCCAACACCATTATCTAGTGTGTACTACAAATATATCCAACTATGAGACCAACATTACATGATTGATGATCCCAATATTCCATTACCTTAAATTAAAGCCTTGCTGAAATCAGATGCATTTGAAAACTTACATTATTGAACTTGAGGTCACAAGAACTGATTCAGGAAGAAGAAACTCTAATTCATGTGCCTCAAATTCCAAGCAGCCAAATAAACTGCACAATTTTATTTATACAAACCAGTGTTGTAATCTGATATCATCAGCAAGCAAGAAGCAAATTCTCAAGCATCGCCAACGAGCTTGAATTCCTGGACTTCCTTGAAGTTCATCCAAGGCTTCACCCACACCTTGGCCTCGTATACTTTCTTCTGACCTCCATCCGCCGCCTCAAGTGTTATATAGTACATGGTCCCAGCCACCACTTGTTCCTTCACATTTGTTACTTTCTTAAGTTCCAAGAGTGCATTCTGAAACCACCACCACCACCAAACAGTGTTAGGCAAATTGTAAATCCAAGTAAGTAACGAGATTATGTATAATGAAATTCGAATTTTGCTGAGCTTTATAGGCTTAATTGTGGAATTGGTCAGTAACCTAGCAACTTTGGTTATGTAAATAATTTAGGTAGCAATTTTGATCCGTAAGATTTTGATTCTGTGCGATTTTGATCCCATAGTTTCTAATTTGTGCATTTTTGGTCCTACAAGTTATGATTTGTGGATTTTTTGTCCTACAAGTTATGATTTGTGCGGTTTTAGTCCCAACTAGGTGTTTCAATATTTCCTTTGTTCGCACAATAAACTTGTACCTTATCTAAAATACCCGAAATATCCAAAATATCTGGAATAATTAAAAGTTACAGGAATGGAATTGCTATTGTAACTAAAGATAAAATAATCAAAAAGACCGACACTGCAATACTAAACCCTATGGACTAAAATTGCAATTAAGCCAGATTTATATTTATAAAAATGCAGAAATTTAAGAAGAAAAATCAAAAGTCTGGGGAAATATGGCAACAAACAGCAAGATTATGGTAGTAATTCAATAGGGAAAAGATCAACTATAATTACTATAAAGAGCATAGGGAAAAATCAACCATAATTAACACAAAAATATTAGGCAAATATTCAGATCCGACAAAATACCCAAACTGTGAATAATGAAATGAAACCCATAAAAATGCACACAAAATAAGAAATAAAAAATTTCAAACAGAAAAATGGCAACAAAAGGCATGGTTTTGATATTAATTCTCTATATAACGGGGAAAAAAAGGTTTTAACGAAACGGAAGAAGATAATTAAAAAAAATTAAAAAACTGAAAAAATTGAAAACCTGTTTCTTGTTGTGTTCATCGACGGCAAAACGAGCAAGCTCTTCGATCTCGAGGCTGTTCTGAGATCCTTCGGTCTGACGAATACCTCCCGTTGTTGCCATTCTCGTAATAATTTACTGATACAAAGGAAAATAGACTTTCTCCAACTGCGTGTGTGCGTGTGAGTTGAAAAGAAAGAACAAGCAGAGATATTTATAGGGGAGTGGAGGGGTTGGGGTGGCAACGGAAGAATCGGAAGTCGCTGTCCAATGAAGTTATCCAAACGGGGAGAAGAAAAAGTGAATATGATAACTTAGTTAAGAAGGTTTATTATATATGCAGTGAATTCAACTTTGTTCTATTAAAAGATCGCGTAAATTATCAAATTTTATAGTCGGGATAATTTCACTTTTGATACCCAAAGTGTACCATTTTTTCGCTTTTTGTACCCAATATTCCCACTTAATCAATTTTGGTACCTAAGTTTCAGGGCGTTAGTACTTTCACTACGCTATTATTTTTCCATCCAAAACCGACGGCTAACTTGTTCTTTGCGGGTAAAAAGTTAGGGATAATTTCACTTTTGATACCCAAAATTTACAATATTTTCTATTTTGGTATCCAAATATTTAAAATATTTTAAATTCTAAACTAAAAAAACTCAATATTATTTCCAAAAAGTTATTTTCAAAAATAAATGATGTTTTAAAAATCTAAAATATTGTTTAAAGAACTAAAAGTTGTGTTAAAAATCTGACAACTACTTAAAAAATGAATTCAATATAAAATTAAAAATCTGGAAATTTTCTAAAATTCTCAAAAATGGATTAAAAACTCAGAAACTATAAGATTTTGAAAAAAATTAACCAAAAAATTTGATTGACTTAAAAAATCCAAAAAGGGTAAAAACATTGATTTTTTAAAAAACAAAAACTATTTAAAAAATATAAAAATTAACGAAAATATTGAAATTTGTTTTGAAAAATAAAAATTTATTTAAAAGTCTTAAAATTATTCCATAATTGGGATATTAAAATCTGATAATTTAAAAAAAAAATCCAGAATTTTTTAAAACATATTTCGAAGTTTTAAAAAGTGTTTTGATTTTTTTTATTTAGGACTCCATAAAACTCCAAAATCAAATTAAAAGAGGTTTTCGATTGCTGGGTGAAGAAAATGGGAAAAAATATGAAACGGAGAGGACGAAGTGGAAGAGAAGAAAAAAAGAAAAATTAAATTTTTTATTTTATTAATATATATATATAAGGGATAATTTTATTTGATATATAAACGTGACTACTCTTTCAAACTGAATCAATTTTTAGAAATTATAGGGAAAAAAAGTCCTATGTATAAAAAAAATCACGTTTATTTTTTATACCCAAAATTTACCATCTTTTCGCTTTTGATGCCCAAAATTTACCATCTTTTTCGCTTTTAGTACCCAAAAGGTTTTTTATTCTTCATTTTTACTAATTTTAACTCCTAGGTTTCCACCGCTACAACAGTGAACCGCTTTGTTTTGGATGGCAAATTAACGGATTGTAGTAAAATTGATCAAATGGAAAAATATTGGGTACCGAAATTGATTAAGTGGGAACATTGGGTACCAAAAGTGAAAAGGTGGTAAACTTTGGGTATCAAAAATGAAATTATCCCTTTATAGTCCAATTCACAATGTGTGTCTTTTGGCACATGAAAAGTTATTAAAAAAGAATTTTTTTTTCCAGATTTTTAAGGCTTGTGAGAAAAAAGTTTTTTAAATATTCTTAAATGCATCGTTTTTCAACTAACACTAATGTCTAAATGTGTTTATTCCAACATAGCATTTGTGATTAATTAATGGTATATTTGGTATTTTAACACAATCATTAATGTATGTGTTTTTTCCTAGAGTATTTATTTTGAATAGGGGGAGTATATTTTTAAAAGATTCTAACACGTCTCACACTTCTCATAAATAGCTTCAGGACAGATCTTGACCTTTTATATCAAATTGACTCTATTTCTAACTTGTTATGATTTTTTTTATTTTATTTTATATTTTTCATAATATTATATTCTAAATATATATTTAGAGTTATTTCATTGGTGTTAAATTTCTAAACACATATATATATATATAGGATATGGATTTCAAGTCCTTAAATATTTTTTTTTATGTGTGTATTTTGGCATATCTTCCCCGTTGCCATCCCTGTAACTTGCTCTATTTTGTACAAGTCTCATGAGTTTTAGGTAGAGTTTGAAGTTTGAGCATGTATAACATCAATTTTTATGTGGTATAGCATAAAATAGGGATGGTAATTCGGATGGGATATTCTGTTCAAAAAGGGTATTTCATTTCATATTCCACAATATGGATAATTGTACATGTATAAAAACTATCATATTAATTTTGAAGCATAAATTAATCATACATTGTGCTAAATCCTAAATTATGAGTTTTTAATATGATCAGTGTTCTAAAATCACTAGGCGATAATCGGGCAAGAGGTTGGGGTCTAGCGCCCAGGCGGAGCTTCGGTGGGGTTAAGCGGGATTTGGGCGAAGTTAGGCAATGCCTAACCAGAAGAAAATATAGACAGATAAGGGAGCCTAGAGTCTAAGCAGAGAATAAAGGGGTTGAGGCGGGGATTTTAAGAACAATAAAGAATATGACAGTACAATCATCCGTGCAATGAAATAGAAGATGAATATCATTTTGAACATATCTTATGTTATTCACACCACAAGTTTTTAGTATAATCACTAATTAGCACCAAAGTTTTATTGACTTGTATTCTATACAAATTTATGTTCCATCTCGTCTAGTTGAAGTTAAGTTTGGGCTTCATTCCAAATTTATTAACTTTTATTTGTAATACTTTTCTAAACAATGCCTTTATTAAAAATAATCAAGCATCTCAAAAAAAAAAAAAAAAAACATAATAATCAAGGCTTTGCCCAAACTTCGAAAAAGCCCAATAAACTTTTCGCTGGGCCTGTGAAGCCCATTGTGTCACAATTTCACAGCCCAAAGCATTTTCTTGCCCTTGCCGACTTCGCACTGAACTTGTACAACAGAGTACAACCCACCTCTTCAAATGCAAGTTCTCCAGCTGTCTATCACACGCACAACACACACTTCCCACACTCTATTACATACTCCCACAGACAATGAGTTCAACAGCGAGAAATAAAAAACTAAAACAATGAGAAAAGAAAAAAAATCATGAATGTCTCAACTCGTAGTGTAAATAAATTTCAAATTTCAGAGCTTCAACTGAACTATAAAGTCAACTTCAAAGATATATGAGCACATAGCAAAATGAATGTTACAAACCATTTAATTCATCAGAAAAAGAATCTAAAATTATCAAACTAATGATTGTACAATTAAGAGTCAGCACATAACATGGCCACAACTAATCAGAATCCCAAACAAAATTGGTGCTAACCACTTTCCCCTCTATACTTGAACAAGAAATGAGAGCATTTACAGCAAAAATAAGCACTACGAACGATGCTCCTAAAAATTTTAAGATGAAATGCAAGGAAAAAATACTCATTATTGTTTTTCTTTTTTCGCCAAGGATTCCCCTTTGTACTCGCTGCCAGCAGTGACTACAAAACCTGCTCCAACCTAAATCAAGACGAACACAATTATATAATATATAATACAGAGATTGCACCTACACAGAGAGAGAGAGTACCTGACAGTCCTTCAACACGGCACGCTCTTGCAGCTGTACATTACTGCAAATAATCGAACCTTGGATCGAACAACCATCGCCAATCGTGACATAGTTCATAACAACAGAATTTACAATCTGCAAAACACGGGAATTTGTTATGAGTATGTATATCTCATATAGCGGGAATTTGTTTCATTGCTTGCTTCCAGCAAGATTCAGCCTAATCACGAAAAACTCCAGTTATCTTTCAAAATTACAAACACCCCCTTAAGGTGTTACAAACACCCCATAGAGTTTGTATTTACCTAACAAATATACCCCCTCCTTAGGGTAATTTTGAAAGACAAGTGGATTTTTATGTAATTAGGCCAAATCTCAAGTGTAGTTTTTGGGATTACCCCAAATAATTATAACAAAGGCTTATTATTAATACCTTCACATTTGAACCTATTCGACAATGACGCCCAATGACAGACTTCTTCACACTGCATTTGTCACCCATCTGTGAACCTTCTCCAAGCATGCATTGTGGTCCCACCTAAATCAAAATTATTGCACGTCAGAACATTAATGAAAAATGGCAGTGAGCAGAAAATTTACATGCGACAACTCATCTTGCAACATTTATCTGAGATCGTCCATCAATGCCCCAATAAACAAGGCCATGTCACATGATGTAATTTTACTTTTCAAAGCAAGATGAAGTTGCATGAGTCACATAACTCACCGTCGTCTTAGATCCAAGTACAGCTGATGGATGAATTATGTTGTTGTGGGCCGAAAAAGTATAGCCTGATAGGTGACTTGCATCTCCTACTATCTGCGCCAATATATCACGAAATACAATTTTAAGTACAACTCCTTTTCAAGGGAAAAGAGAAGCTAAGTGTTGAGCAAGAATTTCCACAACGGAAACTTACATCTCGGTTTATGTCGCTGAATGCTTGAATGGAATTTAATCGCGCACAATACTTGCTGTTATTAGCAATATAAACACAACATTTATGAGTTTTCCTTAGTGTAGGAGCAGTCCCAGCCGGACCCAGCGCATAGATTTCATGAAAACTTGGTGTAGATGCATTAGCCAGAAGTTGAGATAACAAAATTTTACTGTTCTGGAAAGCATCCTTAACATTGCCATTTTCTTCTGACTGCGCTCCATTTAACAATAATTCAGATCTCTGATATGTCATCAAGAACATGTAGTTCAGAACTTGGAATAAATGCTAATTTAGTGTTATCACTGTAACAAATAATAACAGGATAAAACTAACCAGCTGGCTCCTGACAAGATAGGGCAATACATCACGCCTCAAACTTTGAAAAGTTTCTTTTTGATTCAGGACATCTTGCAGAACGGATCTGTACGAATATCAGGTAAATGTGTAACTACAGAAGAAGATTGGTTCACAATGGAAGAAGCATTAATTTCATTGGACTATAGAGCAAATCCTCGAACCTCTTGAATGCATACATATGAGCATCCATAAGATCAGCACGAATTTCCATCTGCATAAGCAAAGAGGCGCGGGGAAGAGAGCAAGATGAAAAGAAAACTTCAGCAAGAGAAAAATAGAAGCTTATAACCTTTTGCAACAGTTATTAGCTGCTAATTAGTCTATGCAACGATTGATGGCCTTCATGTATAAAGTATCTGCTAATGGAGTCTTGCCAGTCAGACAGGATTCTGAATTTTCAAAAACAAATCAGCAAAACCATTTTGGGTTGTTGTCAGATCTAACCAAATCAGAAAATTCTGCATCATCAAAAATGCATATCCCCACGTTAAATAAAGAAACTGGTATAAAATATACAAACATACTCGCGTCTGCACCTCCCAGCATATGAAGATTCAACTAATCTAATCACTTTTCCAAGCCCTATGCTAATAGTTCATGCAAGTGCAACATAGATGGCCAAGTACAAATCATTGGTTTTTTTTGGCACTCAATGCACTTGGACTGACAGATGTCCAATGATTTACCTGGCCAACAGCTCGAAGAATGCTTTTCTGGACTCGAATACCTTTGTCGACTTCAGATCCTATCACAAGTTGCATAAATGTCCAGTGACAGCAAAATAGAAATTACACGTCAAATAAAACATTTATATTGAACATTTTACCAGCTGCTAGATGCAATAGAAATTGTTTAGTTGGATCCAGGCCTACAATATTATAGCGTCCTGATTTTTTGGCTTTGTCCTTAGCGCCGGATGAGCCCGAGTCTGATGGTCCACTGACAGGAACAGAGCAAAGCATTGCAGTCACCACAGCATCATGTCGTCTATGAGCAGCTGCCACTGCTCCAGGCGGAATTTCACTTACCAAATCACCACTCACAACCTACATAATGATGTGGGTTATAGCTACTGCCCAACATTGCTGGAAACTGAAAAGTCTCGTAAGAGAAGAACTCAAACCAAGATATCCTTCGCAGACAGGCGGTGATTAATAGCTCTAATAGCACCAGCTGTCCCGACATCCTCAGGAACTGCAGTTACCTGCAGCAGATAGATATCATGATTTCAATTAACCTATAGGAAAAGTTGAGAGTCTCAGGTTTCAAGAAACAAGCACCGGCTCTGTTATGCGATAAAGCACAAGGTTAAACTTATGTAAGCTAATATCAATCCACCAGTACCATAGACAAAAATACACTAGCAACCAGAGAAATGGTTGCAGAACTCTAAACTTAAAGGCATGAGTTATACTTAAACAATAAAATAATTCTAGCAATAGTATGATAGAAAATCCACCATGTCAAAACAAACACAGTGGCTCGATTCTCTGAAATCAACAGATTCCATCATCTAAACCGCTCCAAATTACTAAGAGAATCATCACTACGGTCTACGGTATGTATGTTACTTGGACAATCAGCATAAATATTGCAGAGTTATAGTATTCTGAATTTTATGAGGAGAACAATAGAAACTCAGCCTACTGGATTAAGTTAATTGCAGTTTGAAAGATAATTAATGTGATAACGCTGGAAAGGAACTTAATTTGGTCATACAAGTAAAGCATAAATACTTTTCTAAGCAAGGAAAAAGCACTGATCACGCATTTCCCATGGCACCGTGATATAATTGGTCATCAGATACGTCCAAGCATGCTAATTTCCTAAAAAACCATAAAATCAGCTCCAATAGATTTTCACCACGTCCACGAGGTATGCCTTATCCTGCCATGAATTTCAAGCATATTTTATGTAATAAACATAAACCACAACAAATTTGATATCCTAGCTTATGTAGTACATCTATTCCTATTAACTCAATAAAACCATCAGATAGTGCAGGCCGCATGCAATTCCATATGTTAAATACCAGCACAAAAGCTGGAATCTAAATTTAGTTATCTGAAACCTCATATGCTTGAAATACTTGTTCAGTCCCTCCTATACTTGAAATACTTGCTAGTCAAATCTCTGTGCTAAAGAAATTTAAAATGGCGTTCAAACTCCAGGATGCAATATCTGCCACTTGTTTCTAATTAAAACTGGTCCACAAATTACATGATCTAATCCCTACATATAGACACATCTAACTGGTTGATTCCCTCGAAACACCTTCTGAGTCCATCACATATAGTGCATTGCATCTTGTCTCCAATATAGCATCTAAAACCAACCTAAAAATAATGATAAGAATTCTACTAAGAGAATAAACACAGCATTCCTAGCTCAACAATAGTTTTCTTCCTAAAACATATTAGCAGGATACAACAGAAAAAGCTTAACTTACTTTCGTCACTAGAATGAATTTTTGCATCGTTTTAGTATCACAATTGTCATATTCCCATCTCTCTACTTTCAGTCTTTTAGGTGAATCAATTCCACAAAAATGAGCCAATCACTTATATAAGTTAGAACAGGAAAAGTCGTGGTAACAGAAAAACATTAATCAGGATCCTACTTCAACATTTAATCGATCAACAAATGTGCTTGATATCCAAGAACTGATCGAAAGAGCAGCACTTTCCCCTTCAACAACCTACAACAGCAAAACCCATCTTCAATTTCCTCCTCAAACACAATAACACCGTAAACATTCACAAATGAAAACAAATAAAAGGGTACTCACAACAATGGCATCTTTGAGGTCGTTTTGCTCAAGAAGCTCCAGAACATAAGATAGAACCGGCCGGTTCGCCACTGGCAGAAGCGCCTTCGGCACCTCCTGCGTATATTGGTTATGCACAATATCATTTTCGAGACATCAAAAGAAAACTACCTTTTTTCCCCATCAAAATTTGAAGGAAAAAAAAATACCTTGGAAACGAGAGGGACAAGTGTTTTCGAAAATCCGCCCGCTAATACAACAACCTGGAAATCCATGGTTTCTCTCGCTATCAGTGAGTGTGTCCGTATTTTCAGGGAGAAACGAAGACCTAAAACCTGCAAAGATGGTGGGATTTGTTCTTCATACACCCAATTTGAGTGGTGTTCTTTTGAGAAATAGAAAAATAAATAATGAAAAACAAACTAAATCTCAACTGGGGATGTAGCTCAAATGGTAGAGCGCTCGCTTTGCATGCGAGAGGCACGGGGTTCGATCCCCCGCATCTCCAATTCTATTTTGCCGGTATTATTATTGCTAGTATAGTAATCTCTCTCGATATGCCATATGCCTTTTTCTTTCTTTTTCATAAACAAATTTAGACCATTCTAATATTGTTTCTGTTTGGAAATTTATAGTGGAATTTATAAACGCACGAGAATCATAATCACTTTCTGGATAAATTGCGATGTCAAGTTAGGGTTATTTAGAAAATCTATTTCAAATGAGTTTGGTAGATATATTCATAACTTATTGAAAGAATTATAGCACGGATATTTACCAAAAGTTTTGCAGAGTAAGGATGTGATTGCAGATGTGATTGCAGATGTGATTGCATTCACAATCACATGCAGCGGAAATTTGAAAACAATAAAGAGACACACGAAGTAAAAATTGTCTACAAGCTAACAAGCTTGTAGACGTGCCAATATGGCAAAACTTTCCACTAGTAAAATCAGTTTGATTCTGTATACAAAAATACTAAAATCCAACTAGTAGAAATTCAACGAAAAACTCCTATCCTGAGTATATCTAATCTATGTAATTCACTCATCCAACAATAGATATGTATGGACTTCGTTAATCACAATACAAACACAATGGATGAAAAACTAACAAACACAAGTCGCAGGTGAATGTGATCTCGGATGTAGTCACATTCGAGGTCGCATTCAGGCGATTCATTCCTTGTGCTTGAATGACTCTAACTCTCTCAAGACTCTTGTAACTCTGGTGTATTTCTTGTGTCTACATTATGGACGTCCTCTTCTCTTTATATAGGCGTCCAAACCCTTCAAGAGTCCTAATAAACATGGAAAGAAGATATATACAAATATATGACAAGTATATCACTTATGTTAGGAAACAAGATAAATATCAAAGAGTCCTAATATATCTATACCATATCAATATGAAATCTTTCCTAATCTATTTACAACTCAATCTTACCATAAGTCTCAGAAAGGCAAAACAAATCAAAATCCATCTTTTATTTTAGGGAATTACTTGGGCGAAAATTAACGCCTAACAATCTCCCCTTTTTGCCTTTCGGACAAAACACTTATCAAACACAAAACAAACAAACTTCCCTAAAAAAACAACTCCCCTAAATATCATGCTTTGAGTAAAAATATCAAACAGATGCGATCACATTTCGTGTCACATTCATAATCGCAAAGAAAAAATCCAAAGAAACTCAATCAAATATCAAATATCCAAAACTCCCCCTAAATCGAAAGCATCACAATCAACCTTTTTCTCCCCTTTTTGTCCAGAAAACATAGGTAACAATCATGTATGCTCCCCTCACTTGCACACGTAAAAGTTCATTGCATATACACAAATTTGAGGAGAATAAAGGATCATAAGACTCTTGAGAATTTTGGAAGATAAACATCAAAAGATGATACAAAAATCAAGATTTTCCATAAAATAGATTCCCAAAAATCAAGATTTTCCATAAAATAGAATCCTACAAATCAATGACACCGCTTAACCAAAGATATAGATAATTAGAAGCAAAATCTATTCAAATCTTCCAAGTCCTTCAAACCGTGTATAACCCACCAATTATTATCCATCAAGATTTTCAAGATTTTGGGAAGAGAAAAATATCACTCTCAGATTATATATGGAAACTGAATCTCAGAAAAAATCCAAAATCACCAGGACATGCAAAACCTAATATGCCTAATGTAGCAAAAAAGAAAAACGCACACAAGAGGTGAAAAGTCTTTGCAAAGAATGGATATAGGTTCAAATGTCGTCCCATTTTGAGTCACACTGTCTTAGCCGATTGAATGAATCGCAATCCGAGATCCTGACTTATCAAAATTTTTGAGTTTTCTTCACTTTTTCCGAGTCTCATGAGGGAGTTAACCAACAGGTAGCTTTCACTCAAATGCCAAAGGTAGCTCTTTTTCACATGATCATGCCTTTTTAGATAGCAATACGCTAGAAGAAATTGGTCACAATGAATAGCTTCACACCATGGATTGGTAGCTTTTTCCTAGAAGGCCTCCAAGCATGATCAAGACTTTATTCACAACTCAGCTACTGGGAAAAATATCATCATCATTTTTTGAATTGGAGAGATCAACTCACACCAGTTTTCCAAGGGAGACTATATATGTGACTAGTTCGAACCATCAATCCACTTTTTGCAGATATGCATGATGAGCTTATAATGCAGGGATGTCTAAAAAAATCAAAAAGAAATAGAGGAAGAATAGAGATGCGGTGGTGGGATGTCACAAATGTGATGTGCACATCTTGTGACATCTCGTGTAACATTTCGAGAACACACAAACCGAGACTTCCTTAGATTGGAGAATCTCTCAAAATCTAAAGCCTTGGTGAAGATGTCAGGCGATTTTCGAGCAATATACTCAATTCGAATTATATTTTTCTCAACTAAATCTCGAATAAAGTGAAGTCTAATATCTATGTGTTTAGTACGAGAATGTTGGACAAGATTTTTCGAGATATCAATCGCACTCATATTATCACAATAAATGGTTAAAATATCACAATGAAAATCATTTTCTTTTCTATATCGATCAAAATCTTCATGCAAAACATTATTCTCAACATCATATTTCAAAGAATCAAACACATTTTTAGGCTCGAGAAAATGTGACACAACAAGAGATTCTTACCATTGAACAAGTAGAAGACAAACACACTAGTCTTACCATATCTCGATAGTTTACCCTTTCTTTCTTTCTAGTTCTTATGCCTTCAGAGACATCACCTATGACTTGAGAGATTGGATGATTCTTTTTAATCCTTGGTAGGTATGTCACCGCCACGATCCACGATTGGGTTATTGGTTTCTTCAACAGTTCATTGTCGGGAATCGAGTTTGACTCACCGCAATGGATGTGGATGTGGGCTCGATGCCGTCACATTTGGTTCTCATTTGAGACAAAGTGGATGGAGCTTGATCATTCTCCATTACATTTGTGCCTACATCCTTTGTTTGAGGCGATCTCAACAAACTCGAGCGATCCACCACATTATCTTCTTCACTCTTTCCCCCTCGCAATATCCGAGAGATCATTGAAGACAACATTTACTGATTCCATGATCGTCTTAGTACGAAGATTATAAATTCGATAGGCATGACTATTCAAGTGTAGCCTAGAAAAATACACTTGTCACTTTTGGAATCGAATTTACCAAGATTATCACGATCATTAAGAACATAGCACAAACACCCAAAAACATGAAAATATTTGAGGTTAGGTTTCTTTCCCATAAGAATTTCATAAGGGGTCATCAAACTTCCAGGCCTCAAATATACACGATTGGCAATATGACATGCAGTATTTAGAGCTTCTGCCAAAAACCTTTTGAAAGTCTTTTAGAACTCAACATAACACAGGATGTCTCATGCAATGTACGATTTTTCCTGTCTGCCACTCCATTATACTGTGGAGTTTTAAGTACGAAAAATTCATGAGAAATTCTCTTTCTATCACAAAAAGCCGAGAAAGAAGAGTTTGCAAATTCTTTACCATGGCCCGACCTAATTCTAACAACTGGTAGCCTATACTGATTAACAACTCTTCTATGCCAACTTCTAAATACTTCAAATGTTTCAGATTTCTCACGTAAAAAATAGATCCAAGTAAAATGTGAAAAGTCATCAACAATCACAAAAATATTTCCTTCCACCAAGACTTTCAACTTCGATTTGGACCCATAATTTCCATATGAAGCAATTCAAAACACCGTGTGGTATTGAAATGAGATAACATTTGGTGTGACACTCTTCTTTGTTTACTCTTTTGACAACTTCCACACACATTAGCATTCTTCATGCAAAATCTCGGTAAACCACGAACAATCTCAAATTTCACAAGATCCCTCATTTTCTTAAAACTTAGATGACCTAATTTTTGGTGCCATAGGTCAGATTCATCTGTGTGTGCAGTGTGACACATTTGTTTATTAGCATACGATAAAGAAGCGATTATCGATGATCTCAAACCAACAAAAATACACGTGTTAGATTCATTAAAAACCTCACAAGATTTTTTGTTGAATTTAACATAGAGGTTATTATCACACAATTGGCTAATACTAATGAGATTAGCATTTAGACCATCCACATGCAATACATTCCGTAGCCTAGGTAGGCCATCAACATTCAAAGCTCCCTTTCCAACAATTTTTCCTTTACCTCCACCTCCATAAGTCACATTACCACCATCATGCTTCTCATAGTCAGACAAATACTCCAAACTACCTGTCATGTGTCGTGAACACCCGCTATCAAAGTACCAAGATCCTGCAATGTTAGATCTCAAAGAAGTATAGATAACATGACATTTAACATCAAATTTCTTAACCCAAACAGATTTGGAAAATTTTGAAATGTGATTACGAGGATGTCGTAACATTTCGGATGACATCTGACATGCGACTTTACATCACCAAAATCTGATTTCATTTTGAAACAAAATGGCCTAATGTGTCCAGGAGCATGACAATAGTGACAAATAAAGTGGCGCTTCCGTGGTTTAGATTTCTGGGAAATTTTCCTTTTATTGTTGGAGGAATCCGAGGATTCTCCTTGTTCTTTAGCTTTAACAAAAACCGGAGTTTTATAACCAAAGCCAGCTTTATCATCACTACTCATGGAGAGAATATCATCCAGTTTAGCTTTCCCAGAATTAAACTTTTTCATGCTTTCAAGAGATTCTTCAAGTTTAGAGTTTACCTTTTCGAACTCCGATTCTTTCTTGGTAAGAGAGACTTCTAACCTGTAATCACTTCCCTTTGATCATCATTCTCCTTCTTGAGTCGATCATTCTCCTTCTTCATCATTTCATTCACTTTAATCCTCTTTAGCCAATCCTGATATAGACTCGCGTACGTATCTTCCAAACTTTCACCATCAGATTCATCAACATGTTCAATATCGTCAGGAGCAGAGGTAGAATTGAAACAAAAAAGGTTAGAGTCAGATAAGAGATCCTGATCTTCAGATGTGACCTCAGATGTGATTAGGGAGGGTGTGATCACATCTCGGGCCACACCTCTGGCAACACCTGAAGGATTTATTTGGAGAGACATTCGATCTTTCACCAGGGTGGTCAAAACCTTGTGATCTTCTTTCTGGACAGCGTTCTCATTGTCACTTAAGGTGACAATCAAACTCATTCCCCTTTTCACAAAAATATTTGCACATTTTTTAACATAATGACCATATCCAGAGCAAGCCCTACATTTAACAGAATCAAGAGTTTTTTTATCAAACTTTTTCTGATTTTCAACCGAGGGACGAAAAGTAGGGACACTAGGAATTTCCATGCTAACAAACATACAGGATCAGCACTTAGTGTCGTCAAGTGTAGGCTCTTGATGCCAATTGAAAGAATTATAGCACGGATATTTACCAAAAGTTTTGCAGAGTAAGGATGTGATTGCAGATGTGATCACATTCACAATCACATGCAGCGGAAATTTGAAAACAATAAAGAGACACACGAAGTAAAAATTGTCTACAAGCTAACAAGCTTGTAGACGTGCCAATATGGCAAAACTTTCCACTAGTAAAATCAGTTTGATTCTGTATACAAAAATACTTAAATCCAACTAGTAGAAATTCAACGAAAAACTCCTATCCTGAGTATATCTAATCTATGTAATTAAACTCATCCAACAATAGATATGTATGGACTTCGTTAATCACAATACAAACACAATGGATGAAAAACTAACAAACACAAGTGCGGGGTGAATGTGATCTCGGATGTAGTCACATTCGAGGTCGCATTCAGGGCGATTGATTCCTTGTGCTTGAATGACTCTAACTCTCTCAAGACTCTTGTAACTCTGGTGTATTTCTTGTGTCTACATTATGGACGTCCTCTTCTCTTTATATATGCGTCCAAACCCTTCAAGAGTCCTAATAAACATGGAAAGAAGATATATACAAATATATGACAAGTATATCACTTATGTTAGGAAACAAGATAAATATCAAAGAGTCCTAATATATCTATACCATATCAATATGAAATCTTTCCTAATCTATTTACAACTCAATCTTACCATAAGTCTAGAAAGGCAAAACAAATCAAAATCCAATCTTTTATTTTAGGGAATTACTTGGGCGAAAATTAACGCCCTAACACTTATTTAGGCCATCTTCAACAACCATGCTCCATCTTCAAATTCGAGCAAAATAATGCTCCAGCAAGGAGTAGGGATGTCAATGGGTCCGGGTAAGACCCGGACCCGCCTTATTTGGGGCGAGTATGGGACAAGTAAATGGGTATGGGGCGGGTAACGGGTATATGTTTTCGGACAGACCGGCGGTGTACGGTCGGGCGGACCGATCCATCCATACCCCCGTTTAATTATATATATATTTTATTTTTTATTTTTGTTTTTGTAAAGACAATTTATCTTGCAACCCTCATTTATAAATCTAATTTATTTCTTTGTTACATGTTTGTTATAATGTTATATTTTTAATTGACTTACATTAATTTATCTAGAATTTAATTTCTCAAATGAACTTGTAGGAACTAGGAAAGGCCTTAGTTGATCTATTATTCACTCCGGTCTTCAAATTGATTGTGTTGTAAGCCTGTGAATATTTTAAACTTAGATATAAGTTGCTTTTGTTTCAGTTTTCAATTATCATTATTGCATGTAAATTGTTTCAATATATTACTTTTTTTTTTTTGGTTTGTAGGTTTGTTGAATTTACTAATTATTTTTATCAATATACTACTAATTGTTTCAATATATTAATCATTGTTTCAATAACATTGCATGTAAATTTTTTCAATATATTACTAATTTTTATTATTCTTGGTGGCAATATAATGAAAAAAAAAAAAAATAAGTTAAAATGGATGACATAGGTGGGTCTAATGGGTCTAGCGGGTCTTACCCGCTAAACACGAGTCTGGGTTGGGACGGGTCTCGGGTCTGGGTCCTTGAAATCTTAGCGGGTCGGGTCTCGGGTCCAGGCGGACCCGACCCGTACCCGACCCATTGACATCCCTAGCAAGGAGTCATTCATTACGCCAATTTGGTGATATGAATAATGATGCGTTCTTTTTGGTGCAACACTGTGTTTGCGTATCTATTATATTTTTAGTTAATGATTTAAAATTTAGACTTTTAGTGTATTAAGATACGAAATAAAATGGTATTTGTCATTCTAATTTGATTTTTTGGTTGTATATTAATTAATTATGAATAACAAATTTTAAATAATATGATGTGTAATTTCAATAATAATATAATGTTTAATTTCAATAATAATAATAATATGCAGGTTTATTGAAAATAAAAACAAAACCTAAGATAAAATATTTCTGTTGCAATATTATTATGAAATGTTATTTTGATTTTGCATTATTTTCATTCAATTTTACATTTTTTTTGAGTTTGATTTATCTTGAAAATATAAAATTTATTTAATATTATATTAAATAATATTATATATGTAACTTTTTTACATAATAAAAATCAGAATTAAATTAATAAAATAATAAATATTAGGGAATATTTCTTTTTAGTGCAAACTGCTGGAGATTAAATGCATATTTTGCACCATTTTAGTGCATAGTTTGCACTAAAATGGCGCAGACTGTTGCAGATGTTCTTACAAGTTATGATGCAAATGTTTTACAGATAGGTTTTCATGTCAGGTCACGGGGGGTTGCGCCACCTCATGGGAGCTCGGGCGCAATGCCCTCGAGCGAAAATCTAATTTTTGACAACATTTTGAAGAGGTATTTTTCTTGAAGAAAAGTGACTCTGTTTAGGAAGAGTCTTACCTCTTCAGAAAAGTCACATGTTGGTTACTTATAGAATTATAGTTGAGCATTTGCAAAAGGGAGCCGCTATTTGCATCCCAATTTCTTAAAAATACACCTGTCTCCCTATTTTCGCAAAATTAAAATGACTATTATACCCTTATTGTCAAAAAAAATACACCCCACCAATTTTTTTGAAGTGTGGCATGATCGTGCCACACTTTTTACATTATTTTTTTTGAAGAAACTGATGTAAAAAGTGTGGCACGATAGTGCCTAATTTTAAAGTTTGGCACGATCGTGCCACACTTTTTACATCAGTTTCTTCAAAAAACACAATGTAAAAAGTGTGGCACGATCGTGCCATTTTAACAGATGGCACGATCGTGCCACAGTTTTTACATCAGTTTCTTAAAGAAAACCGATGTAAAAAGATCGTGCCACGTATTAAAATAGGGCACAATCGTGCCTATTCGAACATGGCGAAAAAATGCACGAACTTGAAACATAAAAACCCAAAAATTATAAAACCATTTCCAACCCAATCTATAAAATATTTTAACTAATAAAAATGACACATTTTCGCACTTAATGCTACAATTAAAATAACACGATAGCAAAAAATAAAAAAATTAGCAACTGAAACCCTAGGGAAGAAAAAAAATTCTGGAAAAAACAATTGTCTGTATTTAGAATTTTTTTTAACAATAAGGGCATACTAGTCATTTTAAGTCATTTTAATTTTGTGAAATAGAGGGTGTGAGTGTATTTATAAGAAATTGGCTCCCTTTGCAAAAATACAATAGCAGTATTATTTCGAGTTCTGAGCATCACAAACAAAGTGTTTTTTCATTTTGATTTTAAAAAGAAAAAGTCACAATTTGAATGAAACAACTCCATCTTATATCTTGAGGAAGGTTTTTAATAACACCCCAGTGTAATATCATCCGTGAGAGATTTTTAGTAATACCACGGTGTGATATTGGAATTTATCTGGAAGAGGAGAAACATATATCTTAAAAAAACTATTTTTGTGTCTTGAATTATTATTGTGTTTATAATTTCCAGTACAAATTTCCAATAGTTTTGTCAATAACTACATAATTCATTCCAAAACGAACGTTCTCCTGTTGTTAATTGAAAATTGATTTATTCTAAATTAAATGCTATGATGAATAATTTATTTATTTTTTCAAAAAATTATAATGTTATTAAATAAAATTAACTCCAATAGTTTTGCTTACTTTGGACGATGTGGGATGGGCAAAAAGTTCTAAACCCTCTTTACTTGGCTAATTTCTCATAGTTTACGATTTGGATATCATTGTTGTATTGTCGTTAACAATACAAACAAATATTATTAAACAAGCTTTCATCAATTGATGGTTACACTCAATTTATATCTATTAGAACATGAAACATGCATGGTTCTTACATTTGGGCATTGATTTAGTCATTTAGATGTAAAATATTGCAAACTAGGTATTATAATAATTAAATAACTATTTTTTTTTACATATCTTGTTATCGTCCACGTTATATTTCAATTGGTGAAGATGATATTGTAAACTTTAATTCGATTTTCATCTAACTTTTCAGAAAAATCAAGTAATTTTCTTAATGCCCAAAACCTTAACAACTCATGATTTTCACAAATATAAAATAAATACCTTGATCTATTCTTGTATCTCTTGAAGATGTATGAAACTTGTATCTTGATCTTCAATGAATAAGTCACTCTCTTTAACAAAAGATTATCCTCTTTTAACCTCTCTTTTATTGTTTCTTGATGGATAGAAAACACAATGTCCTTCATGGCTATTTATAGAAGACATGAGGAAGATAAACCATTCCTCCGAGGATCCTTTGTCTTCTTAACCTTTGAACTTCTTTCATTTATGAGGTAGATGAGAGGGTATCTAGACCCTTGGTTTCAATACATTTAATACTAACTTATCCATCAAAGTTAGTCCCATTTAATTGAAACCATGCACCTTCACATAATGTATACATTGAACATTATAGAACCATGTGTCTTAACATAATGTGGACTTTGAACCTTATGGCACTTGGACCATCCTTAAAGAATATTAATCAATATTCTAACATTCTCCCACTTGGTCCAAGTGACAACTTGAAGCTTTTGGAGAGAACTTTCATTAAGTCCACATTAAACGAATAACTTTTATTTAATTGAAATTGATTGAATCATGGCGGTCACATATTAATTTGTCAATATGATTCCTTCCATGTATCACAAATCAATCTCAATTCATCATAACTTTTAATTATGAGAAGTTCTGTAAGCCTCAACTTTTTATGTCTTTTCAAAAGACTAAACTGTCATCTAACTAACAATAAGTGTATACAACTTTTCTAGATAACAAGATAAACAATATAGAAACACACACCTTAATTGAATTCAGAGTATCACAATATTATGAGCAATATTTGTATGCGTACGTCATACTTATTATGCTAACAAGGACTTTCCTATTATGCCCATCCTTTCAACATGTCCGAAAAATATTTTGGGCGGTAAACCCTTAGTCAGCGGATCCGCTATCACAAAATCTGTACTAATATTCTCAATAGATACTCGTTGTTTCTGCACTTCTTCCTTAATAGATAAATACTTTAATTCCATATGTTTGGCACCTTTAGAGTACTTATCATTCTTTGAGAAGAAGACAGCTGCAGAATTATCACAGTAAATTCTCAACAGCTTGGATATACTGTCGACAATCCCAGGTCTCGAGATAACGTTCTGCAACCACAATCCATGAACTGTGGCCTCAAAGCATGACACAAATTCAGTCTCCATAGTAGAAGAAGCAATGATAGATTGCTTTCCACTTTTCCATGATACTGCTTAGTCGGCCAAAAGGAACAGATAACCGAATATAGATTTTTTGGTGTCCACACATCCGGCATAATCTGAATCTGTATAACCTATCACTTCAAGGTGATCAGATCTACTACACATTAGCATGTGATCCCTGGTGCCTTGTAAGTACCTAAGGACTTTCTTAGCAGCTTTCCAGTGGTCCATTCCGGGATTACTTTGATATCGACCCAACATACCAACAACAAAACTGATATCTGGTCGAGTACACGTTTGAACATACATTAGACTCCCAACCACTGATCATAGGGAATTGATTCCATTGCCTTGCATTCCAAATCGTTCTTAGGACATTGCATTTGATTAAATTTGTCCCCTTTCTGAATTGGAACAATCCCTGCAGAGTAATTTCCATTCTGAATCTTTCTAAAACTTTGTTAATGTATCCTTTCTGAGATAATCCTAACAATCCTTGTGATCTATTACGAAATATTTCTATTCCAATCACATAGGATGCCTCACCCATATCCTTCATTTCAAAGTTTTTCGAAATGAATGCAGCAAGCAAGATATCATCAGCATACACAACTAAAATAACAAAATGGTTCCCACTGACTTTCATATAGATACATCGATCAACGATGTTCTCTATAAAACCATAAGATGTAATAGTATCGTTAAATTTAAGATACCATTGACGGGAAGCTTGTTTTAATCCTTATATAGATTTTATCAGCTTACACATCATATTTTCCTTTCCTCTGGCCAAGAATCCTTTCGGTTGATCCATATATACTTCCTCTTCCAAGTCTCCATTTAGAAAAGCGGTCTTTACATCTATCTGGTGAAGCTCCAAGTCATAATGAGCCACTAAAGCCATAACAATTCTTAAAGAATCCTTCTTAGAAACCAGAGAGAAGGTTTCTTTGTAGTCGATGCCATCTTTTTGAGTATATCCTTTAGCAACAAGTCTGGTTTTATATCTTTCAATGTTGCCATTTGAGTCTCGCTTGGTCTTAAAGACCCATTTACATCCGACTCGTTTACAAGCTTCAGGCAACTCTACTAATTCCCAAACATTGTTATCACTCATTGACTTTAATTCTTCTTACATGGAAACAAACCACTTTTCAGAATTGCTACATTCTATGGCCTGACGGAATGAGACAGGGTCTTTATCAATACTGAGATCACATTCATGCTCAAGAGAATAAATCACATTATCATCAGTGTTGGACCTCAAGCGCTTTACTGGATTGACGAATATCCCCACAAACCAACACAAGTCTTTTCTAGCGCACTTTGTCCTCACTCACGCGCACCCTGGAAAACTTCCCAGGGGGTCACCCATCCCATGTCTACTCCAGGCCAAGCACGCTTAACCTCGGAGTTTTTATGTAATGGGCACCAGAAAAGAAGATGCATCTGTTGGTATATGTAGTCAATATCAAATCATTTAAGCTCTCCTTTAACTGTACAATCCAGCGCTCACGAGTTTGAATCGCGGGCCGCGCCTCGCGCCTCTTTTAAAGCCCATTGCAGGCAGGATGCTGGACCAAATCCCAACAATCAGAAATAGTCGGTCTTTTCTGCCTTTCAGATCGTCTTAATATTTCCTGATGTGGTTGATTTATCTCTGGCATTGGTTCATTCAGTGGGTTAGGAACCTCAGTTTCTTATTCTGATATGTTGCGTGACTGTGATGAAACAATAGGAACATGAACAACGTCATTAGATATAATGGGCGAAGATTCTTCAACCCAAATCTCTCGGATGACTACCTTCCATGGTTCTTCACTCCCATTGATATGACCATTCTCAATAAATCATGCATTTCCTGTCTCAACTATTCTCGTACTATAGTTAGGACAATAAAATTTATACCCCTTAGACTTTTCAGGATAGCCAATGAAAAAACCACTGACTGTCATAGCGTCAAGATTCTTTTCATGTGTATTATATACTCTTACTTTGGCTGGACAACCCCAAACACGAATATGTCTTAAATTGGGTTTCCTGCCTGTCCACAGTTCCTAAGGAGTTTTAGGAACTGCTTTACTGGGAACCCGATTAAGAACGTATGCAGTGGTCTTTAAAGCATACATCCACAATGATAGAGGTAAAGAATAATTGCATAACATACTTCTAACCATATCCATTAATGTACGATTTTGCCTTTCAGCTACACCATTTTGTTGAGGTGTACCAGGCATTGTATATGACCTAGTCTTTGATGCCACAAAGAAGCAGAATGCTCATTCTTTGCACTACGTTTGGTACCAACATGTTCAACATTAAACATGGAATTACAAAACTTTTCATCAAGATTAAAACGATACAATCCATTAATTAAAATACCAGAACCATAATAGTACTTATTCCTTAATAATGTAAATGTACCATTTGCAATCTGAAAATTAAAACCATTATAATCCAGCATTGAAACAGAAACTAAGTTTCTAGCACATTGAGGTACATAGAGACACTTTTCTAGATCTAGATCACACCCAGTGTCTAGGATCAATCTGTACGTCCCAATGCCCTTTATTCGCGCCTTCATTCTGTTTCCCATAAACAAGTATTGATCAGTTCCGTTAATGGGCTGGATTAAATGGAATCCCTGTGAAACATGAGACACATGAGTAGTAGCACCAGAATCTAACCACCAGGTATTAAAAGGAACCTCAATAAGGTTTGATTGGAAACAAACAGAAACATAATATATACCTTTCTTTTCGAACCAAGCCTTTCTTTTCGGACAGTCTTTCTTTACGTGTCCAGGTTTCCTGCAGAAGTAGCACTTCTGTTTCTTATGGATCAAGCCTTCATTTACCTTCACTGGGGCTTTACCTTTTCTTTTATCCTTTTTACCTGGTTTAATCTTGCTGCTACTAGCACCGTCATAGACCGTGAGGTGGATGGAGTTTTCTTTTATTTTCCTTAATCTCCCTTCCTCCTAAATGAACTTGGCCTTAAGTTCATTGAAATTCTATTTAGCTTTGATGGTGTTATAGTTAACCTGGAGCTGGCCAAACTCAGCAGGAAGAGAGTTAATGATAAACTCTACTAAGAATGATTCACTCACATCCATTCCCATAGTCTTTAACCTTGCTGCTAGATTAAACATTTTTGTCACATGATCGTGAATGGAACATGACCAATTAAATCTTTTAGTGATCAACTCACTCATGAGACTCCCAACTACGGAATTGTCTGTAATGTCCGATTGAGAGTACTATTTAACTTTTATCATAAATTCCCTTCCATTGTCTGTTTTGGGCATCGATGGCTTGATGGAATCCGCCATGGTCATCTTCATCAAGTTTAAGCTTAGCCGGTTAGACTTTTCCCAAGCCTCAAAGAAAGACTTTTCGGTTGCCGTACTGGTAGTCGAAATGGTTGCGGGCTTCTCGTCAGTAACTATTGCTAAATACAGATTCAAAACACCCAATTGAAATAGGATTTGTTCAGACCATCCAACATAGTTAAGTCCGTTAAACTTAACAACAGAGTTCCCCGATGCGAACATGTTAAGCGATGCTGCAAAACATTAATACACGCCAATATTTTAATGCTTTGAGTAATTTTAATGAATTCAGATCCCAAATACACCATAAAAATTTTAATTGTATATTCAAGGAAACCTTTGGGTTATCCTCATATATACAATTATACAATAATGATGTCAATAAACTTTAATAGATAACCAAATATAATTAAATTAAACACAAATTTCATCTTTAGATAAATGATAAGGGTCTTTTTATGCATGTTTTATGTGTATATTTGAGTGTGATTTGAGTTATTTTATTGTTAGTTTCATAAATTTTTGATTGTACATAGTTCACATTACTCCGATGTGCTTTTATTGGTGTAAATTGATGATTTGGAGCTGTTTTTGGGGAATTTTGGGCTATGGTTTCATGTCAAAACATACCCGGGGGTTTCTGGATGCAAAAACACTCAAAATCCCAAGCTAAACGCGTCATTTCGGGGCCTTTTCAGTCAAACACGGGCAGGGTATGCTTTTCAAGCACGACCGTGCTTTTTATAAGTAAAAAACGAGCAAATTTTCGGCCACGACGTACCAAACACGGCCAGGCCGTGCTTTTGAAGCACGACCGTGTTCGGAAAAATCCGCGAACACGGCCTGGCCGTGCTTTTAAAGCACGGGCGTGCTTTTCGTCCAGTCTGGATGTTCTTTTGGCGGAAATTATGGAAGCTTTCCCTTTTTGCTTTTTAACAACCTTTGAGCAACTTTTACATCTCATTTTGCTGCACCAAACTCTATTATTCTCTCAATTATTACATGAAAACAAGGATTCAACAACCCAACTATGGAAGTGGAGCAATTATTTATCAAAAGATGACAATGTTAATGTGTTCTTTCACAACAAGAATGTCTATAAAAGCCAAGAGTTTGGGTTGGAGGAGGGATATAATTCCATATTCCATTCCATTCATTGTAATTCCATTCATTCATAGAGAGATTCATTGTATATTCATTGTTTCAAAGCAAAATACATTGAGAGGATAAAAGAGAGGTAGAGTTGGAAGTTGAAGAGCAATAGAGGAGAAGGCTTGGAGCTCAACATCATTGCAATCAACCAAGGATGAAGTCTTGAATTGGTCTTGAATAAGAGCTAAGTACACCATGTTCATTTTATTCAAATCTTCATGTGTAGTATACTCTTTTGTCAAAGTCATGTGTAGCTAAATTTCTAGTGTTTGAATGTAATGAACTCTAGAATGAATTTGTGATTAAGGTTTGAATGTTTTTAATAAAATCTTCATGTTTTGTGTGATTCACTTATATTATGCTTTATTCATTCGAATTGGTATATGCGCAATATTGATTGAAGTTTATTTTTCATCCGGGAAATCGAGAGATTCATGGTGAAATAGAACCTATATAAGTGAAAAGAGTTGCATGCAATCCTAGATATAGGACGACATAAATCTTCCGGATTAGGGTCAAACCTAATATGGGAATTCGCAAATCGTTATAATCTTTGTCTTGGGGGTTTAACTAGAAAGAGATTTCAATTAATCAACTTGAGGTTAGAAGTTATTCGCGCTCGATAGAGGGTTTAACTTAAATCGGGAATTTCTACGGTCCATGAAATATGAGATTTTACTAAAAGAGGTTGGTTTTTGCTCAAGGGTTTATGGTTGTATTTTTATCTTGTTGAATCACAAAAACATTCTAGAGGGGTTTACATTCAAACACATTTCTAACTCTTGATTTCTTATGTAAGTTGTGATTATTTCAAATTCTTTATTTTTCATTTCTATTTTTAACAACAAAAACTCTGAAAATTTCTAGATTAGATAACAAAAAGACGGTAATTATTAGTACTTACAATCCTCGTGGGAATGACACTCAGTACTCAGTAATCTATACTACAAAATGATAGGTGCACTTGCCTATAATTTTCTAGAGTAGCTTTTGAGCCATCAAGTTTTTGGCGCCGTTGCCGGGGATTGTAATATTAAGAACGTTCTATTTTTGTTAATTTAATTATTTTATTTTATTCTTTTTCAATATCTTTCTTTTTATCTATCTTTGAAAGTCTTGGATTACACTTACCCTCTTTGTTTACCGCAGTGCATGCCTACTCGACGTCGAATTTGGAAGCGTGATACCACCGGGAGCAACACATAGGAAAGTACTAATACGGACCACGAAGAAGATATTAACGAAAGCAAGGATTTCACCATGGCAGACGAACAACAAAGAACCATGTATGACTATGCCAAACTATCTATGGACGGTACGTCGTCTAGTATCGTAAGGCCCACTGTTGCAGCCAATAATTTCGAAATCAAACCAAATGTCATTCAAATGGTGCAACAATTTGTTCAATTCGACGGCCTACCGGACGAAGATCCAAATAATCATATCACGAATTTCCTCGAAATTTGCGATACCTTCAAAATAAATGGAGTCTCCGACGATGCCATCTGTTTACGCCTGTTCCCATTTACTCTTAGGGGACGGGCTAAACAATGGCTAAACACTTTACCAAAGGGAACAATCACAACATGGAGCATTATGGCGGAAAAGTTTCTTTTGAAGTATTTTCCACCCGCCAAAACCACACGATTGAGGAATGAAATCTCTTCATTCACTCAACAGGATGATGAGACCTTGTACGACACTTGGGATAGATTCAAAGAATTGCTGCGAAAATGCCCACATCATGGCTTCCCCGTTTGGATGCAAGTCCAAACATTTTACAATGGGCTACTCTCATCGACGAGGCAAATGATTGATGCGGCGGCGGTGGGAACATTGAACAATAAAACACTCGAAAGCCGCCTAAAATCTAATAGAGGGAATGGCCATGAATGGATATCAATGGCAATCCGTGCGAGGTAAATCCAACAGGACGGTGGGTGTATACAATGCGACGCCAGAGAGTTACGCTAGCCGCGCAGTCGAAGCTCGACTCGAAAAATTGACGGGTTGGCAGTTCCAAAATAAGTCTTCTCATGTGAGACTTGTGGAGGATCGCACAACCACCAAGAGTGCCCCCACGTGATACCACCGCATGAACAAGTGGATTATCTAGGTAATCAATCTAGACCCTCTCAAAATAATCCTTTCAGTAACACCTATAATCCAGGTTGGCGTTAGCACCCGAACTTCAGTTGGAGTAATCAAGGTCAACCACGGCTAATCCCAATCCTAATCTACACACGCCTCCTGGATTCCAGTAAGACCCAAGGAAAGCCTAACTTGGAGGAACTTATGGCAAAGTTTGTGCAATCAACGGATGCCCGATTCCAAAGCGGTCGAAACATCCTTAAGAAATTAAGAGGCATCTATCCATAATTTGGAAAACCAAATAGGCGATTAAAAAATGATTTCCGAAAGGCCACAAGAAAGTTTGTCGGGTAACACCGAGCCAAACCCCAAGGAGCACGTAAAGCGGTCACCATCGATTTTCCACATGAGCATGATTATGCCAACGCCACCATGCAAGAAATATGTGGAGGACGACAAACACGAAGAAAAGCCCATGAAAAAGGTGGTCGCCGAATACAAGCCCAGGATCCCTTACCCGAGTTTAACTGAGGAAGATAGAAGGGAGGACAAATTTGGTAAGTACATTGATTCTTTCAAGCAATTACATACCAATATCTCATTTGTTCAACCTCCTTCAAAGCATGCTAGGGATTTAAGTGACATCATTCTTAATGAAAATGAAAATAAGCTTAACAAATCATCAAATGTGCAATCGAATGATAAATGTTCTTCCACTGAACTACCACAAAAATTTAATGATCCAGGAAGCTTTATTATCCCTTGTAAAATTGATGGTTTACCGGTTGATAGGGCACTAGCCGACTTAGGAGCTAGTATCAATGTGATGTTTTATAAAACGTTCAAGCATACGGGATTATGTGAACTTAAACCTACTAGGATGGACATTCACTTAGCCGATAAATCGATTAAACATCCTAGAGGTATTATTAATGATGTGTTAGTCAAGATTGATAAATTCATGTTCCCAGTTGATTTTGTTATTCTTGACATGCATGATGATATTGATGTTCCTCTAATTCTTGGGCGTCCTTTCTTGGCTACGGCAAAATCAATCATTGATGTGCATGAGGGAAAATTAACTTTGAGGGTGGGGGATGAACAAGTAATTTTTAAAATTCATGTTAATATTGAAAAGGATACTACTTGTTCTTTTGCCGATTCAATTTCGTTGCATGATGAGAAATCTAAAAATCTCTTGGAGAAAAGTGTTGTTCAAAGTCCATGTTGGAAGCTTATGCCCAAAAGGGGACCTGAACGGTCAAAGTGCACATTTTGAAGCATGAAGTTGGAGGTAATGCTACTAAATACCCAGGGGATTTTCATAAGTCCAAGGCTCCACCCGACTAATCTCCACATTTGGGTAAACGGTCCAGCTATACGACTTTAAAGAAGCGAACCGGGAGGCAGCCCGACATTTTGTGTGCATTTGTTTTTTTTTAAATCTTTTTATGAAAAAAAAACACGGTCTGGCCGTGTTTTACAAACACGGCCGTGTTCGTCACCCAATTCGCGAACACACCCCGACCGTGTTCAATAATCCAAGGCTTTGTGGGAAAAATGCGTGCAAAACACGATGCAGGCGTGTTTGCACAACACGCCCGTGCTTAAATTCAAAAAAAAAAAATTCCGAAAACAAATTCGTACCGAACACGCTCCGGCCGTGCTTTTGAAGCACGACCGTGTTTTCAAAAAAAAAAAGTTTAAAAAAAATTTTTTTTTTCAAAAAAAATGTTATCTTAATTTTATTTGAATATTTCACGGTATTCGAGTTGTGAATTCTTGATTAGGTATGAAAAATGCCGATGACGGTCTCGTACTAAACAACCCAATGATCGCTCAATACCGATTTCACTCTTCTAGTAAGGTCGTATTTTTCTTTTTCCACCTCTTTTATTTTCTTCTAGTGTGGTTGATTTTTTAGTGTTTTGTTTGTGTTCATTCATCTTTTTCTTTCACATTGAGGACAATGTGAACCTTTAAAGTTGGAGGTGGGTGCAATTACATTCTTAGAATGCTTGTGTGATTGTTCTGAGTCTGTGTGTGCTTGTTTTTATTTTGAGTTTGTCGACAAGAGGTAATTTTTTTTTAACAAATTGAGTGTTTGCTAGTCAATAACTTAGCCCAATTACACCAAAATTAACTTTTTAATTTGAGTTTTCAATGTGAAGCAATTGATTGTTTAGGATAGGTTGACGTGGATGTGCGCTAAATTTTGACGAGATTTCCAACACCATAATATTCGATGTGTTAAGGCATTTACGACAATACTTAGTGTTATGAACGTTTGAAAATTCATGATTTAGTGGTGGTGAACTAGTTGTTAAACCAAGCTTGTAAAAAAAAAAAGAAAAAGAAAAAAAGAAAAAAAAAGGGATCCAATCGAGGTTATACTCCTCTATTTATTGTTGCTTAGTAACTAGGAGCATTCATGAGCCCCATGTTTGTCTTTTACGTAAAACGGCGACACAAATATGAGTATAGGAAACCACTCTAGGAGCGTTTGAACGAAAATTCAAAATATAAACCTAGTGGAAGAATGCCTCGAAAGGACCTACAAAAAAAAGAAGAAGAAAATCGAAAGGAAGAATGTATATTCCTTGAATTCTCATTCCAATAAAAGTTCAAGAAGCTTGGTTATATGACTAGTAGGCTAACTACAATGATCTATTGAATTCTTGTATTTCATGACATTATTGAATTGAAGTTATTCATAACTATCAATATTTGTGGAGTGATGATTTCAAGTTTGAATAATGCCTCACGATATTACCGCCTTTCTTGACAATCTCGCTTTGCAAAATCGTGTTTTTTCTTGAATGGTAATTCGGGTTGAGAAGGCTAAGAACTTGACTGCTTGTGTTCAATGTGTTGGGAAAAAATATCCCTGTGTGTTGTAATTTATTGAATCATTCTTTTTGATTTAATGTTTTTTTTGAGGACAAGCAAAGTTCAAAGTCGGAGGTGGTTTGATAAGGGTCTTTTTATGCATGTTTTATGTGTATATTTGAGTGTGATTTGAGTTATTTTATTGTTAGTTTCATAAATTTTTGATAGTTCACATTACTCCGAGGTGCTTTTATTTGTGTAAATTGATGATTTGGAGCTGTTTTTGGGGAATTTTGGGCCATGGTTTCATGTCAAAACATACCCGGGGGTTTCTGGATGCAAAAACACTCAAAATCCCAAGCTAAACGCGTCATTTCGGGGCCTTTTCAGTCAAACACGGGCAGGGTGTGCTTTTCAAGCACAGCCGTGCTTTTTAGAAGTCAAAAACGAGCAAATTTTTGGCCACGACGTACCAAACACGGCCAGGCCGTGCTTTTGAAGCACGGCCGTGTCCGGAAAAATCCGCGACCACGGCCTGGGCGTGCTTTTCGTCCAGTCTGGATGTTCTTTTAGCGGAAATTATGGAAGCTTTCCCTTTTTGCTTTTTGACAACCTTTGAGCAACTTTTACATCTCATTTTGCTGCACCAAACTCTATTATTCTCTCAATTACCACATGAAAACAAGGATTCAACAACCCAACTATGGAAGTGGAGCAATTATTTATCAAAAGATGACAATGTTAATATGTTCTTTCACAACAAGAATGTCTATAAAAGCCAAGCGTTTGGGTTGGAGGAGGGATATAATTCTATATTCCATTCCATTCATTGTAATTTCATTCATTCATAGAGAGATTCATTGTATATTCATTGTTTCAAAGCAAAATACATTGAGTGGATAAAAGAGAGGTAGAGTTGGAAGTTGAAGAGCAATAGAGGAGAAGGCTTGGAGCTTAACATCATTGCAATCAACCAAGGAGGAAGTCTTGAATTGGTCTTGAATAAGAGCTAAGTACACCATGTTCATTTTATTCAAATCTTCATGTGTAGTATACTCTTTTGTCAAAGTCATGTGTAGCTAAATTTCTAGTATTTGAATGTAATGAACTCTAGAATGAATTTGTGATTAAGGTTTGAATGTTTTTAATAAAATCTTCATGTTTTGTGTGATTCACTTATATTATGCTTTATTCATTCGAATTGATATATGCGCAATATTGATTTGAAGTTTATTTTTCATCCAGGAAATCGAGAGATTCATGGTGAAATAGAACCTATATAAGTGAAAAGAGTTGCATGTAATCCTAGATATAGGACGACATAAATCTTCTGGATTAGGGTCAAACCTAATATGATAATTCACAAATCGTTATAATGTTGTCTTGGGGGTTTTAACTAGAAAGAGATTTCAGTTAATCAACTTGAGGTTAGAAGTTATTCGCACTTTCGATAGAGGTTTAACTTAAATCGAATTTCTACGGTCCATGAAACATGAGATTTTACTAAAAGAGGTTGGTTTTTGCTTAAGGGTTTATGGTTGTATTTTTATCTTGTTGAATCACAAAAACATTCTAGAGGGATTTACATTCAAACACATTTCTAGCTCTTGATTTCTTATTCTACAATCTACTTTTATTTGATCTTTTGTAAGTTGTGATTATTTCAAATTCTTTATTTTTCATTTTCCATTTTTAACAACAAAAACTCTGAAAATTGCTAGATTAGGTAACAAAAAGACGGTAATTATTAGTACTTACAATCCTCGTGGGAATGACACTTGGTACTCAATAATCTATACTACAAAACGATAGGTGCACTTGCCTATAGTTTTCTAGAGTAGCTTTTGAGCCATCAATAAACATCATGTCTAATTAATTATATTGGTTAATCCCTTTAATGTTATTAATTATATGCAATGGCCCACCTGTAAGTCCAAGCGGCTACGATAATCTAGAGGGGGGGTGAATAGATTATCTCCATCTTTTTAATTTCGCCCTCTTTTTGCAATCGAATGCTCAAAGACAATAATAAAGGTGCGGAATGTAAACAACACACGTCGATTTAAAGAGGTTCAACCCACCTAGGGCCTAATCCTCTACCACCCCAAAGATATCCGGGATGGATTTCAAAGAAAAAGAATTTTATTAATTACCAAAATTAATACAAATTCAACTTACAACACCTTGAAGAGCACCTCACTCTTCTTCAACACCACCTTTGGAGATTACCACAATCTCACTTTGAAGATTACCACAATCTTCAACGGCACCTTGTGAAGATTACCACACTCTTCAACCTTGAAGAATACCAAATCCTTCAACACCTCAATAAGAAGATCACCACAATCTTCTTGCACCTATCACCTAGATCATCCAAGTGTGTTCTTACCACAAGAACACTCACAAGGATATCTTGTGTTTGAATGATAGCCAAAAACAAGATTACAACTCAATAATGAATATTACAATTTGAGTGCAAGGTGTAATCAAGAATAGCCTAGACCTCAAAGATGTGAAAGTGATAAGCTAGGCAAATTTTACAACAAGAATAATAACAATGAAAGACCAAATGTTTGCTTGAAGTGTATCTTGTTGTGTTGTATCACAATTGTTGTATAGGTTGCTCCAAAACTTCCTCTATTTATAGGAGATGATTGATCAAGCATAGGCTCCTCTTGGGGATTGAAAATCTACAGAAAAATACAATTAAAATCAAGAATATAGCTGTTAGAAATCAATCCCACAATTTAAGGAAATGTGTCTGCTGTCAAACGGTCATATTTTTGCTGTCAATACACAGGGCGACCGGTCGCACAGAAATAAGAGAAATAAGAACACTTTGAAAATTACAACAGGCGACCGGCGACGTGGGCTTGACCGGTCGACCCTGTCTCAACCGGTCCCCTAATCAAAAATTGAGGAGATTTTGTTCTCGTTTCAAAACCAAAACATGCAGTGTACAGTCGGCCGATCATGACCGGGCGACGGCCGACCGACCGGCCGACGCCCGAGCGGCCGGCGACTGCTTGTTTTTACTTCCGTCTCATTTTCTGTTTCTAAAAACATCTTCAGTCACGGGTTGCCCTATAGAGGCGACCGGTCGACCACTGAGAGGCAAATGTTGTCCAATTTTGTCGAAAATAAAACTCAAGAAATACTCCCAAAAATTTAGTAAAAACATTTTAAACCGATCGAGTATTTAGACAACATTTAGGAACCTGTTATAGGAGTAAAAACTCATTGATATAAAATCAATAAAAGTGTTGTCCATTATTAACAAAAATAAACTTGAGGAAATACTCCTAAAATATTAAAACCATTTTAAATCATTTAGGAGTAATTGGACAACCTTTAAAAACATTGTTTTGGTAGTAAAATAAAATCATCAAAATTAAGATAAAAACATGTATCAAACAATCTCCCCCTTTTTGATGATTACAAACCAAAACAATTTTTACACAAACTAAGAGAGCGATTTTAGAAATGATTTTCTGGTAAAAACATTTGACCGTTTGGAAGCAACCAAAATTTCCAAAAAAAAGCAACCAAGTAGGGAGTAAATATTTTCAAAGCACAAGCTCCCCCTATCAACAAGCATATCAAGAATAATGTAAGAGCAATTATCCATAAGCTAAAAACTTTAGCTTTTACAATTTGTTCAAGAGCTTATAAGCTCCCCATGTCACAAAAACATCATTCAACACTTTTGTAAGTCCATCAAGCAATAATTGGACTAAAAATAAATCACAACTTATGGCTTTTATGAGCCATAGCTTAAAGCTTTTATGACAAGCTTTTATTAGCTTCTTTGAGCTAATGAGCCAATATCCTGTTTCTCCCCTTTGGAATCATCAAAAGAATGTTAGGATGGTGGAAACACCATACAATAATATCAAAGCACGCCAAAGGGGCGGTTTAATAACCGTTTGAGCAATTAAAGCATAATAATCCAAGGAAAATGGGAGAATTGAAGCATAAGAGATCCATAAGCTCATTAGTTAGCTAAAAAACATGATTTCAAAAAGATTTTAAGACACTTTGAAGCAAGAGAATCATATATAAGTTGAAAGTTTCATTGCAACATTTCAACAAACACCTTGTGTGTGTGAAAAATAGAAGAGGTTGCATATAGTCCTTGTAAAGGTTTCAAGCCAAAAATTTACATATCATCAATCAACCTCATTCCAAAGCTCAATAAGATCATATGCAACATATGCAACATTTGTTCATCAAATAAGAAGCTCAAAGTGGATTCTCAAGGGTTCAACCCAATTGAGATAAGCTAAGAATGATCAAGGCATTACAAATGCCAAAAATTAGAACATATATCAAGTAATAAGTCATGCCTAAAACAATATATGTATCAAATGTCAAATGTCCCAATATATCCAACTAAGCATAATGATCAAAGCATTAAGAGAAGCACTTTTACCATCAAGTACTTCATACCAATTATCAAACAATGCTTTAAAGTATTTTTACTATCAAATACTCCATCAAAGTCAAGATCATCCACAAGTCATTATCAACTTGCAATTTTAACCCTTTTAAGAAAGACAAGCAAATATCATTAGTACAAATGAGTTTTACAAAAGTTTATCAAAATACAAAGCAACATTAATGAAAATGCTAGAAAGTAAAGGGGGGGGACATCAATCTTCGTCCTAAGAGAAGCAAGTTCCGGAATGAGGTCCTTGATAAATTTCTTCAATTTGCCGATAGACTTTTTCAAACTAGAATTCTCCTTTTTCATAACCCGGAGCTCTTTTCTAAGAGAGGCCACATCTCTAAATGTTTCTCTTTCCACTTTGGCCATTCTCTCTTTGAGATTTAGATCTTCAACATCCGACTCGTCTTCATCTCCTTCCTCCCTAATTTCTTGTTCATTTCCCACATTCTCTTCTTCATTTTCCTCTTCATTCCCCACATCATCTCCTTGTTCGTCAAACTCACCTCTTCCAATATTTTCAACCTCATTGTCATTAAAGAAATCATCCCGAGGTTGTTGTTGATGTCGGGCACGCCCCCAGCGACTTTGGTAGGAACCCGTGGTAAATGTCGTCGCATTCTTACCATTTGTAGAATGTTGGCATTATCAAAATCATTGTGACGAATTTGGTATTCATTTCATTTTCCGGTATCCCGATAAGTATAAGAGTCGGCAAATCAAATTACCCAAGGTATATTTTTTTCTTGGTAAGCTTTCTAGATTCCAACAAGCAATACACAAAGATTGCCCCATAATTTACTCTTTCTCCTTGAACAATCTTATAGGTGAGAAAGAGTTCGAGATTACTTGGAAGTTTTACTTCCTTTCCACAAACACAATAGGAGCAAATGATAGATATAATCCGATAATTTGGCGGCATTGCCGAGTATGTCACTGGGATATACTCCTAAAAGGTTTTCACATCATCTAGTGAAACACCAAAAATGTTATCATCCCAATGAGCGCAATCCACATTGACCACTCCATCATTTGGCACGTTAAAATGATTACAAATATCGGCCAAAGTCCATGAGAAATGCCTACCATTAACAAAAGTGTGAAGTTCCAACGAGTATCTACCGTGGCATCAACAATCCACATATTTGCATAAAAAGTCTTATAAGCTCGTCATCATAATGCAAACAAGGATTATCCCAAAGTGAAACCCATCCTTGAATTTCAAAATAAGCTCTAATATCCGGAAATTCATCATGAAATGCTTGAAAACGAACCATACGAGTGCACGCATTTTCTTATCATTCAATCCATATTCTCATAATGTTCCTCCGCAAGTTTATTTAAAAATCGAAATCTATTAGCTCTGAGGAGGCTCGTAGAGGAGTGATAACTTACTAGAGTCCCAATGAATGCTCGATTTTGAAACCCCGGCTCTTAATTTGACAATCTCCTCTTCCGTAAGCCGATTATGATGGTCTCTTTGTAGAATATCATCTTGTTGGGGATTGGAAGAAGATTCTCCCCTTTGCCTCTTTCTCCTCTTTTGAGGATTTCGTTCGGTAGAATTTCTTGGAGGTGCCATATATGTGAAGTTCTTGCAAAAAGAAGTGAATTAGCAAGAAAGATTACAAGGATGGATGAAGAATTGAAGATAGTAGAAGAAAAAGGGGGAAAATCGTAGTTAGGGTTTTAACAAAAATTTCCTGCGTCTGAAATGAATTGAAGGCAGAATGTTTTTAAGCTAAAAAAATAGCCTGGGCGACCGGTCGAGGTAGGGGGCGACCGGTCGACGTGCAGGGAGACCGGTCGCCCCTGCTTTGACCCCAATGCAATTTTTCTCTTTTCCCGAGTTTTCCAAAATTCGATTTTTCACCCCAAAAGTTTTAAAACTTTGCAAAAAGATAATTTTGGACTATATCCAACAAACATGGATTTCGGAAAACATATATTCGAGAAAATCGAGACTTAACAAGTAGTGCCCTTTTAAAGAAAATATTTGCAAAATCATTTAGGGGCACTTAAGGGTTAAAAGAAATATCTTAAAAGATATGTGCATAAGTATAATATCGAGTTCTAAGGCAAATACAAGTGAACGTACCTCGATAGTTTAAGAAACTTGATGACGTAATAGCCAATGAGTATGAAATACATATCCTACACAATTCTTAGACAAAGTTTGCACAAAAATACAAGTGTAGGCAAGTAATAGGAGATATCAAAAAGAGCTTATGCTATAAAATTTCATAAGAGATAATAAGTCACATAAGTCTAATTAAAATGCACAAGAGTTTTAAAAACATCATATAAGGTCTTTTTTTTTTTTTTTTTAAAAAAAAAATATTTTAAAAGCACAAATATATATTAAAGACCTTAAAAAAACTTGAAAACTCATTTTGCAATTGAGACACAAATAAAAGCTAAAATAAAATGCATATATAAATGGAGAGATACGGTTTACCAATTTCGCCGTTTCCTTGGGTTGTGTCTTTCCCATTCTTGATGATATCTTCCCCTTGAGAAGTCACTTTGTTGATGATGACTTCTTTGATTACTCCATTTCCAAGGTTGGTTACCTTCCCATTGTTGATGGTTTTTTCTTCTTTGAAAATCATCTTGTTGATGATGTCTTTGCCATTTCCAAGGATTGTGTTCTTCCCATTTTTGATTATACGCTCTTCTTGGAAATTGGCTTTGTTGAGAATAGTTTCTCCTTCTTTGATAAAATGAAACGTTCATTTGATGTTTTCTTAATGGCATGAATTTTCTTCGATTATTACTTATTTACCTAATAACACATTATTTTGTGGTACCCTCATGTGTTTGGGTCCTTTAGGATTAGCTTTGAGACTTTTAGGTCTCCAACAATAATTAGAGCTATTTCTAGCCCGATAAGAATTAGCCGTATGACCCTTTTTGCCACAATAAAAACAAGTAATAAATCTAGGAGCATAATGACCAATATGCATAGTGACTTGATCCTTTTTCATATGATTAACAACATTAGGCTTATGATCAAGTCCTTTATCACAATTATGAATATCAACAATATTGGATATTTTATTGGTACTCAAGTTGGATTTTAAAAATCCTTTTTCATGCAATCAATATTCTTAACAAGAGTACTATTTTCTTTCTCAAGGTTTCTAACCTTGTCAAGAGTGGTGGTGTGAGCACATGATAGTGATTCATAGGAAGTAAATAAACTATCCTTATCATTTTTCAAAATATTGAATTCCTTTTTCAAATTTTTGTATCTAACAAGTAAGCTTTGGAATTCATTTTGAAGTTCATCATAATCATTTTGTAAATCACTATAATCATTTTGAACGACAATATCATAGGAAGTAGAGGGTTTAAGACGTGCACTCGTTTTCTTCATTTATGCCCATAAAACAATATTCAACTTCTTCATAGTTGGAAGTTGTAGGAGGCTTGTTCCTTAGATTTGAGCTTGTATGACCTTGAGAAGTAGATGCTTTTGTTTGACTCCTTTCATTTGCAAATACTCCATAGATGGCTTCTAATTTTTGCCATACTTCATGTGCGACATTATTCCTACAATATGTTCATATTCTAAATTAGTAAATGAACAATACAAAATATTTAAAGCCTTATCGTTTAAGGAGATGGTTTTTTTCTTCATCATTGAGCTTTTTGAAGCCTTTTGAGGTGTGTGGTGTATCTTTCATCGGAATGGATTCTCCGTTCATGACGATGTTCCAAATGTCGAACCCGCAACCTTGTAAGTAGCATTCCATTCTTTCTTTCCAAAAATTAAAATTTTTGGAATCAAATAGTGGTGGCTTGGTGGTGGAGGTGCCGGATAGATGAGCTTCGTTTGTAGCCGTTGATCGTTTCTCTTCACTCGCGATGTGAAACGAGCTTGCCAAAGAGTTTGGCTCTGATACCACTTGAAAGTCCAAGCGGCTACGATAATCTAGAGGGGGGGTGAATAGATTATCTCCATCTTTTTAATTTCGCCCTCTTTTTGCAATCGAATGCTCAAAGACAATAATAAAGGTGCGGAATGTAAACAACACACGCCGATTTAAAGAGGTTCAACCCACCTAGGGCCTAATCCTCTACCACCCCAAGATATCCTGGATGGATTTCAAAAGAAAAAGAATTTTATTAATTACCAAAATTAATACAAATTCAACTTACAACACCTTGAAGAGCACCTCACTCTTCTTCAACACCACCTTTGGAGATTACCACAATCTCACTTTGAAGATTACCACAATCTTCAACGGCACCTTGTGAAGATTACCACACTCTTCAACCTTGAAGAATACCAAATCCTTCAACACCTCAATAAGAAGATCACCACAATCTTCTTGCACCTATCACCTAGATCATCCAAGTGTGTTCTTACCACAAGAACACTCACAAGGATATCTTGTGTTTGAATGATAGCCAAAAACCAAGATTACAACTCAATAATGAATATTACAATTTGAGTGCAAGGTGTAATCAAGAATAGCCTAGACCTCAAAGATGTGAAAGTGATAAGCTAGGCAAATTTTACAACAAGAATAATAACAATGAAAGACCAAATGTTTGCTTGAAGTGTATCTTGTTGTGTTGTATCACAATTGTTGTATAGGTTGCTCCAAAACTTCCTCTATTTATAGTAGATGATTGATCAAGCATAGGCTCCTCTTGGGGATTGAAAATCTACGAAAAAAATACAATTAAAATCAAGAATATAGTTGTTAGAAATCAATCCCACAATTTAAGGAAATGTGTCTCGCATCAAACGGTCATATTTTTGTCTTTGTCAATACCGCAGATGACCGGTCGCATTTAAATAAGAGAAATAAGAACACTTTGAAAATTACAACAATGGCCGGTCGACGTGAGCTTCGACCGGTCGACCCCTCTCAACCGGTCCCCTAATCAAAAATTGAGGAGATTTTGTTCGTTTCAAAACCAAAACATGTGTCTGCTGTCGGCCGACCGCGGCGGCCGACCGACCGTCGGCCGACGCCTTGAGCGGCCGGTCGACCGCTTGTTTTACTTCCGTCTCATTTTCTGTTCCTAAAAACATCTTCAGTCACGGGTTGCCCTATAGAGGCGACCGGTCGACCACGAGACAATGAAATGTTGTCCAATTTTTGTCGAAAATAAAACTCAAGAAATACTCCGAAAATTTAGTAAAAACATTTTAAACCGATCGAGAGTATTTAGACAACATTTAGGAACCTGTTATAGGAGTAAAAACTCATTGATATAAAATCAATAAAAGTGTTGTCCATTATTAACAAAAATAAACTTGAGGAAATACTCCGGAAAATATTAAAACCATTTTAAATCATTTAGGAGTAATTGGACAACCTTTAAAAACATTGTTTTGGTAGTAAAATAAAATCATCAAAATTAAGATAAAAACATGTATCAAATACCACCTTTAGGTGTCCTCCTAGCAGTATAATTAGATAACCCAATTGTTCAATCGAAACTTTAACGACATCCCACCAGTCATGAACAATTGTGGAATAATTTAATTTTAGAAGTTTAATTGTCCGTCCAGCCAGGCCACTTTGGTGACTAACAAGCTACCATAAAATTAAACATCATATAATATCGATTGTAATTTTTAATATTTGAAAGTACCTTAATCAAGTTATATCTTTCAATATATGTTCAACATCATACATATTAAAAAAAAACATAAATATATCCATTCTCAGACTTTTAATGTAATGCCACATAGTATCCAATCACCTATTCCTTCATAGTGAATACTTTTATCCATGTCTGAACTATATATATACACATTTGTAACCAAATGAAACTGACTTTGGGAATTTTGGAAAAACAATGATTCTTGTTTCTCGGCACTTCACTGTTCAACAAATTTTTTTTATTTGCCTAAGTTATAGCCCTCTGATGTGATTAACAGAACCACATGTTTCCTCAATAGCATGATAAAGATACATACATGTTGATCTATAAAATATAAATTTGCACAAGAAGTCCATCTATGTGATTTTGCAGCGGAATGTAAATTTTGATCAATACTTGTCGGATTTATCAAGTATAATCAAGGACTCGACTGAGATGTTTAACAGGGCTCTGATACCACATGTAAACTTTAATTCGATTTTCATCTAACTTTTCGGAAAAATCAAGTAGTTTTTTTAATGCCCGAAACCTTAATAACTCATGATTTTCACAAATATTAAATACATACCTTGATCCATTCTTGTTATCTCTTGAAGATGTATGAAACTTGTATCTTGATCTTCAATGAATAAGTCACTCTCTTTAACAATAGATTATCCCCTTCTAACCTCTCTTTTATTGTTTCTTGATGGATAGAAAACACAATGTCCTTCATGACTATTTATAGAAGACATAAGGAAGATAAATCATTCCTCCGATGATCCTTTGTCTTATTAACCTTTGAATTTCTTTCATTTATGAGGTAGAGGAGAGGGTATCTAGACCTTTGGTTTCAATACATTTAATACTAACTTATCCATCAAAGTTAGTCCCATTCAACTGAAACCATGCACCTTCACATAATGTATACATTGAACATTATATAACCATGTGTCTTAACATAATGTGGACTTTAAACCTTATGGCACTTGGACCATCCTTAAAAAATATTAATCAATATTCTAACAGATATATTTAATAAACTTTTATGCTTTTTTGTTTCTGGTAATCATTCATATTTTATCCAATATTGAATTAACTATAATGATTTCTTATAATTCTGCAGAATTAACTTCATATATAAAAAAAATATCAGCAAGTCTCTGTGAGACAGTCGCACCGTGAGACGGCGTGCGACGGTGATACTTTTAGTTTAAAAAGTGATACTTATAGTATAAAAATTAGTTTATTTTGATAAAATATCACTTTTTACACTAAAAATATTATTATCACACGGTGTGACCGTCCCACAGAAGTTTTACGTTAATTACAACTTGCTTATTTTATCTTTTTTTTTACACCATATGAAATCAGAAGGAATGTTCTCCAAATAAGATAACTGGAGACATTATTTAACAATAGAAAAGAGTGGCACTTCCTGGTCAAAACCTTAAGTGTGCATTTGGATGGGGGGATCGAGAGGGGATTTGTGATGAGGGATTTGAAATCCTTAGCTAAATCCACACCCTTATTTGACATATAAATCCAAATCAATGGATTTTAAATCCATTTTTATGTTTTAATTCATTTCAAAAGAATTTAAATCCTTCCCAAAACCTCGTCATTTGAAATCCATTCTTTTTTTTGCTCTTTATGTTCACTTGCAATTTACACACACTACACACACTTACACACAATCTACACACACTACACATTCTGCACACACTGCACACATTTACACACGCTACGTATACTCACACATACTCTTTCTCACATATTCACATCGCACTATCTTCACACACACATATACACACATAATAAAAGTTAGATATTTCATATTTTTATTAGTGTATAAAATGATAATTATTTATAAAATAATAAGATTATATCTTTTATTTTAATTTATTCAATGTTCAATAAGAAAATAAATAGAGTTTTTAATTTTTTTTTATCAAAATTTACGATGGATTTGAAATCCCTAAATTAATCCTTATCATCCAAACAAGTGGTGGATTTCAAATCGAATGAGCTTAAAATCCATTCATTTGAAATCCCTTAGAATTTGAAATTCCTCCATCCAAATGGACCCTAAAGGAAAACATAATAGGAAAAAGAAAATAAAAATTTTAACAAGAATAAACCAGATAAAAAAAAATTTAGACCATTTATCGATTTATGCGTGTCATCCTTGATGAGGGTTCATGATAATCTTCTCTGTATCGTTCCAATTTTATCGGATGCCCCCAAAGGGACAAGCTTATAATGGAAGTATGTGCAATATAAAGCAGTACTACTCGCTTCTTGTGAACGATCTTGGATGGACAAAAGTTCTGATCCCTCTTTACTTGTCTAGATTATAATATTTGATTACCATCATAGAGTCGTCATTAACAATAAAAAATAATTGTAATCAAACAAACTTTCATTAATTGACAAATTTGCGGGCAAGGTTTAATAAATCGATAGTCACACTCAATTACTATCAACTAAAGCGAGAAAAAGTGGTTCCTGCATTTGTGCATTGATTTTTATGTCAATATTGCACAAATAGGCGTCATAATAATGAAGAAAACTATTATTTTTAATGCAATTTGCTTAATCTAAAGCACCGGTCCAATCCTATCGACAAACAAACGAGCCCGAAGGCAAAACACAGAGTATTACTCTATAAACAGGCCTCAGATGCTATCATTTACCGATGTGGGACAAACTCAATAACATCATTATAACCATAATACTTCATAAGTTAGTAAAAGTTTGTAATTAGGCTTGTTTAATTACACGATGGAGTATCAACACCCACAAAGTTAGATTACTAATTGATGCAGACGGAAGCGTGAACAATAAAGAACACAAATACTACCATTAATTCGCAAGAATACCAGAAGTATTGAAAAAAGCAATAGAATTCTCAAAAGAACATGCATTGTTTAGAGAATATATCTCAAATCTTTAATATCAATTCAACCACCATAAATATAATAAATAACAAGTATTTATAAGCCCGATGGTTTATCCAGTGCGCACTCGAAGAGTAGCGGCTGCGGGTTCCCCCGTCATAAAAAAAAAATAAAAAAATAAAATAAAAAAAATAACAAGTATTTATAGGATTAAAATCCTACCACAATCAAACTCCTGACTTGACTAGGAAACTTAAAAGATAAACCAAATAGAATCATAAATACACAAATCACTATCTAAAATATAAGATATATTTCTAAAATTCTAAAAGATAATAAACTAGATATTATCTCCATCATTCTCTCCGGGGTCAAGACGATTCGTCCTCGAATCGAAAGATAGATCCTATAAAAATTATCAAACCATGGAAGAGCGCGAGAAGGACGAGATGGAAAAACAACATGAATATAATCATGTATTTGAGTTTGATCAAAAATAAAAAAATCGAGGTTGATATCTAGAACACCATCATCCATTATCACGGTAGCCTCCAATACCAAGAGATAATATGACATCCGCTCATAAATTATATTTTTCATCCATGCTAACATCAACAAACTTCTTTTCAGATTTTGTCAATTCTGCCAAAGAAGGCAATAATCTCCTCTTTAATTAGGATTAGTATTTTATCCGTATGATGAGAGAATGATAGTATAGGAAGATGTGAGACATCAATAATATCGTTGATCTCTGGTGGAGAAAGACAATATCCACTTCCTATGAATTCAACATCCTCAAATTGGTGGACTATCATAGTCACCATTCTCTTTAAATTCCAGAAGTTTTTCATAACCAATCTTTGGAATGAGATCTTCATTTTTTTTCATCAAAAATTGGTGGTTCATCATATCCACCATCTTCAATGTCACTTGAGAATAAAACACCCATGTCCGTGGAATAGGTTTCCAATGGGGTGAATTTGATAGACACGATATTGCAGGAAAACTCACAATAATCAAGAAATCGTTACTCAACAAGCCTCTTGATTTCTTAAAATTAGATGCACACAATATGAAATTGTTTTGTCAGCAAGTCGATCTGCTGGCGGATCTGTGCAACGCCGTTCATGCGTTGTAGATTCGGTCTGGACAAAATAGTTCAACAACATAGTAGTATATGAATACCAACTGATGCAGGCGGAAACGTGAACAACAAATAACACAAATACTACCGTTGATTTGCAAGAATAACCTATGATTAAGATTGTCAAACTTGTATTGGCAGATTTAGAATTCAGAAATAACAACTTTGACTACAAATAGGAACAACTATGTTGTTTTGTTCCCAAGCCATGGTTGAACTTTATTAAAATAAAGCAAATCTATTCCCAATGAGGAAGTGCAAATCCATCCCCTAGATACACTTATACTCCCCATATTACCCTTTCCACTTTAATAATCATTTCTTTCCTTGGAGGGCCCTATGGTTTTTACCAGTGATATGTCCAATCAATTGGTCACAATAATTGTTTAGTGAAAAAAATGCACTTACTTTAAAAGGAATACTATTAGTCGCCTTTTTATATGTATATTCATTTTAGTTTTAATAAGAAATTATGTGACTGGTCTATGTTTATGTGGATCTTATAAATTACTAATACCTTTTGAATTAATTGATGACATAATTTTTTTTTAATTTGCAGGATGATATATTACTATTTCCAAATTACAAATGAAATAGTAGTATCTAACAATTTCTTGTATTTTATATGATTTAAGAAATTCAAAATTACAAATTTTGTGAGGTAAAATGATTAAGTCACATGAAGTTTAAAATTAATTACCGTAATACCCCTACTTAAAGAACTCAAATTACCATCTACCACCTTTGTCTCGAGACTCCAAAAAAGTCAAAAGTTTCAACTTCACGCACTGTAAACAAAACAAAAAACACCCCGTGACTGCCCTCTGCGCACTTTAGCATTCCACACACACGCAGGCGGCGCGTCGGATCACCTCCGGCATATCCGCCGCTCTACTCCACTCGCCGCCGGCACAATCGTAAACCAACACCAGCCCTTCCTTCAGCCCCCTCTCCGTCCGGCCGCTCCTCCGCAACAAATCATCGATGCAACCCACCACCTGTACCAGCACCACCTTATCCCCCACCCCTACGCAGCTGAACCTCACCGTGCTGTCCAGTCTAACCTGCGCCGGTAGAGGAGGACTCTTTATCCTACACCATTCCCCGAAATTAGCACTTCTTCTCGACGCGCTGAATTTCCAGAATGATAGCTCCACCGCGTGGCTTGACAGAATGTACACATTGCCGTCGGCAGCGCAGGCCGCTACCACGCAGCCACCGCCGGGGACTGCTCGGCTTCTCAGCCATCCACGCGCCTCCACGTCGTACAAGTCCATGGAGCTCGCGTAGACATGGGCCGCCTCAGCACCGGCGGCGCGTGACGTACACGCCGATCCCTCATTTCCGGATGGGCCAATCTTGAGGCCACCAATGACATAAAACACCCCATCCACTGAAGCTCCAATGCATCCGTACCGCCGCCTAGGCGCGTCAGATAATACGCGCCACACATTCTCATCCGGGTCATACTCCTCCACCGCCGAAGATCTGGCACAACCACCGGCGACGAGTATCTTACCCCCAACCGCCGCGGCGGCGAACTTTTTTCTCAGAATACCCATCCCGGCCTTGGGCACGAGAGTTCCAGTCCAGGTGTCACACCGCAGCATCGCCGTCCGACCGATGATATATATTTTACGGCCAATGGAGACCAACCTGAAATGCGAGAACAGAGAAAAAGCAGACCCACTTCCCAAACCGCCACTACTCTCCTCCGACGGAACAAACGACGAGACTTTCCAGGACTGCTCGCGGAGTGTGGCAGTGAAGAGGGCGGAATTGGAAATTGAAATGGAGAAGAGCGTGTGGAAGACGTGGTGGTGGCGGAGGCGGAGGAGTTGGAAGGAAGGGGAATTGAGGAGGTGGGCCCAGCGGCGGCAGACAGCGGGGAGAGAAGGGAGAGTGGAGTGAGGCACTCTGGAGAGGCATTCGAGGAGGAGGTCATCGGGGAGGGAGGAGATGGTGGTGGTTGGTGCGGCGGAGAGAGGTGAAGGATGGTGAGGGTGTTGGGGGTTGGGGAAACAGGATTTGACGAGCCATGAGAAATGTCGTGAACTGCAAGTGTCGGAGGTGGATGATGATGATGACATGAGATGAGAGAATGGGTATGGTGATAATGATTATTGAAGATGAAGCTATGTAATTAATGGATCTGAATTTCAGGGGTGCTATCTGTTTCCCATGAATTTTTTTGGATGGGACTAGGTATACACTATACTACATTCCCTCTGTGGTGAAAATCATCTTCTTCCTTTTTTTTTTTTTTTTTTTTTTTTTTTTTTTCATTTAATGATAATCAATGGAGTAAGATTAATTTAACTGTATATACTATAGGGCTTTTTGACAGAGTACAATAGTTTTCATTTCAAATTGACAAATTACAACATTTTTTTAAACCTATCGTGCTTTTAAGTTTTGACTGTAGACGCAATAGGGAAAATTGCAAAATCGGTCCTGTATCTATAAGGGTGTTGCAGAATTAGTCCTGTAACTTTCGAAGTTGTAATTTTAGTCCTGTGCCAATTTTACCCCTCAACAAAAATAACAATTTTAATTATGTAATTTTTAAGATTTGACAACTTTAGTCTTTTAATTTTTAGTTGTCGTAATTTTGGTCTTATAATTAAAAAAAAACCATTTGGGCATATTTTTACGTGTTTTTGTATTTTAATAATTAAGAAATAATACATATTGAACTCGTGTCTCATATTTTAATCTGGATTCATAAATTTAAAATGCTTATTTTCATTAGGGAATCTATAGTATAATTGATAAATAAATTCTACTCAATTAAATAAAATATAGGTTGTGATACCATTTTAAACTTGATCTTAGGTATATTGATTATTTTGGCTATCAAGGGTATTTCGGGAATAACTGAAATTTTGAAATAGCACTTAGGACCAAATTTGCATCAACGTAAAACTTATAGGACCATAACTGCACAAATCTAAAATTTACGGGACCAAAATTGCAAAAAAGACAACATATAAGACTAAAATCGCAATTTCAAAAGTTACAGGACTACTATTGCAATACTCCTATAGATACAGGACTAATTTTGCATTTTTCCCAGACGCAATAGACTGTTGAGCCTTTAAGATTAACTAGTATTTCACCCGTGCGATGAACGGATAGTATATTATGAAAAAATAATTTTAATTTTTTTCCAAGCACATGTATACATTAAATATTATATTGAGCACATAAGTACATTTCATGTATAAACCAAAATACATAAATGTCAAACAGGTGACCCACTAGCGGCCCAGAGCTTCAGGTCCCAAAGTTCGAGGGCCTGGAGCAAAGAAAAAAAAGGCCCTAATATTTCAACTTGTTTTCTTTTTCGCTTTTTATATCCACCTTGATATTTCCGAGTAGAGGCATTGTTAATTCTTATTCAAAAACAAATATACAAATAAAGCTAATTAGTACCATATCAAATCCTTCAATACAATTATATATTGCCACTCAACTTGAAAGCAAACAAATACAAACATTCTACACATCAATTATATATAGATAAAGAAATAATTCTTGGTAATAATGAAAACAAAAAATAAAATTTAAACAATTCTCAATTTTAAAGAGATCATCTTACCAATATCAATGGAGGCAAAATATTTTAATGGAGGTGGGCCTTTTTTCTTTGTGATTTGGGGTATGAAATTGGTGTCGAGGGCGTCTCCAGTTGGAAGATGCAAATAGGTTTTAAACTTGCTTGCTATTTGATTCGTCTACTTGGTGTTTCGATTTTGAAAAAAAAAATTAAAAAGAAAGAGCAAAAAACGCTGAAAATGGGAGCAAAAAACTGTAGGATTTTCAATAAAGTGGGATAAATCAAATGGGCTTTTGGATAAATCAAATTGGGCTTTGTTTTATGTGTTTTCGAAAAAGAGAGGAAAAAATCAAAGAGTGCGCTCACCCAGATTCGATATCAAGGCCTCCCAAAATTAGGAGCATACCACTATGCCAAACCAGTTTGTTTGTATATTTCTGACAACAGTTGTTATTTATATCAACTAAAATTATATATATAAAACAAAGAAAAAATTCTTTGGGGGCCCTTGCCGTTGGGGACCACTGCGCGGCACCTGGCTTGCACCCCTCGGGGCCGTCCACCTAGCGGTATAGGGCGATCTGAGCGGGTTGCGAGCTAAATGGGTTTTGGGTTAAACGGGTCATTATCAAATGAATTAACAATATTGTGGACTTAACCTTAACTCTGGCGAGCTTTGGGATAAATGGGCCACTAACGTGCCATAAGTCAAAAAATTAAAATGCAATATTTAAATCTAAAATTTTAAATTAAAACATATATTGTATTAACATTCAAACTAAAAATACAAACCAAATGATCCAGAATAATAAAAGTCACATATATGTTGAAATAGGTGAATTTATATGGACAAAATCTTAAAATTGACCACTCAAAAACTTCATAATTAAATAAAATCATTCCAAGATAATATATGTTTTATGTAATTCAAAACATAAAAAAGCATGAGTCAATTAATAAATTAATTATTTTGTTCATATAATTAATTGGGCACCATGAAATTAAGATTGAATTAGATTAAAATTACTAATTGTTTCACATAAACGCTTTATTTTAAAATAAAGTTTCAAATCCCAACTACTTGGAGCCGACTAAACAATATTGATGATTTGTACATTAGTCCAATCACCTAGGAGATAGAGTTAGAATGATATTAATAAAAATTGTATTTATTTATCAATTAGCAACATAATTTTCACTTGATATATACACTATAAATAGAAATATAAGGTTTTCATTTTTGGTGGAGTTTGATTTTATTTTGATTTTATTTAAACAATCTTGGTATCATATGGTCCAAACAAAACAATAAATATGTGTGCAATAATTCCAGAGTTAGAAAATTTTAAAAATAATTGTCCATGGGACAGGGCAACCCGGTGAGCTAAATGGTCCCAACGAGAAAAGCCCGATTTTAAAAAGGCCAACATTTGCGGCTATAACCTTGTATTTGTCAAGCTAAATGAACCACCATTTAACATCTCTACCAAATATATGAATAACACTTTGAAAATAAAAAATAAAAACAAAATATCCACTTGGATTTTTTTTTTAACATTAAATTTAGCCCAAACAAATTATATAATAAATACATGATAAATTCTATAAAAGGATCCACTTGATATGTGGGGTGACTTATTTAGCCCAATCAATTATAATGAAATGATTAAATCAAAAAATGGAATACACTCATCTGGACGCTGAATCCTATCCATCAAAGCCCATTTTTAAAACCTCATTTATCTCTAAAAAGTTTCTCTCTCAAAATCCTAGTTCTTTCTTCCTAGTCCAAGTTATCCACTCCTTCACGAACTTCGCGCACCGCCGCATTTTGCCTCTGCCTCGATCCCTCCTCCTCGTTCCCCCCCCAAAGATTTATCACGACCTTCCCTTTCCATGTTTTCAAAGGCGCCTAGAAGCCATTAGTGATTGGTGGGTTTCGAGCTTTTTGGGATTGTTTTTGTTTTACTCACTACAAAAATTGCGGTTCTGACATAATTTACGAGATAGAAATGATTTTGTCACTAAATTTCACAATTATCTACAGAATACCTACAAAATAAAAATATCATTTTTCCACAAATTATAACGACAAATTACCAATTTTTCAATTAAAATGATTTTACTGTAGGTATTTACCAACAGTTTTAGATTATGTAGGTAAATGTTTTACTTATAATGATTTTACCTACAATGATCTTACCTACACTTTACAATTTTCTTAATACTTACCTACAGATTTTTCTATAGGTAAACTGGTTTTTTCTTGTAGTGACTTGGGTTGATCGGTGGCTTCGACTCTGCAACATTTCTCAACTGAAAAATATTCGGACAAAATAACATTTTTTTTCTTTTTATGTTTTTGCTTGTTCTACAAATTTCTAACTTGTCTCGAATGCAAATCTTTTTATTTTCTTATTTTACAAATTTAAATGGGAATTGAACGGAATTATTTCTTTCAAACCGAAGAAATTCGAAACAACTCTTAATTTTTGGGTTTTCAAATGAAAATTTTCAAATTTTTTTTACGGATCCATAAAAAGCACCCCAAATTTTTTGAGATCTTTCTTTTTTATTTATCACATTTCGAACGATTTAATTTTTTTTGTGGCTTTAAGTTTGAGGTTTTTTAGAGATTCGGATTGTAATGAAAATGAGAAAAGTTTCAGATTTATATTTGTTTATAACAGGTCTGGTAATTTATGTTTGAATGAAAACACTTCGGATTTATTTTTTGTGGTTTGGAGTTGTTCTGATTCCAAATATTATCAAATCTATATATGCGAATATCATATCAGAATATTTTCGTTCGAATGAAAGCACTTGATTTTTTTTGGGGTTTTTAATTTGAGTTTTTTTAGCGTTGCTTTGATATGTACTGATTATTCAATACAAAAAATATCAAATCTCTATTACTTATCTCAGATCCGAAAAAACTCAGTTCAAATGATTTTTTATGTTTCTTAATTTATGTTTTGTTGCCATGCATCGAAAATGTACCGTACAATCATTAAATTTAAGGGTTTTCTCGGGTTTTCTTTTTCCTCAGCCAACTCATTGTGATCCATGTGCATTATGATTTCTATTGTTTTGAAACAACAAATTTATCTCATCCCATTTCTATCTTTTTTGCAATTTTCATGTCTATATGGTTATGATCTATAGAAAGTTCTAAACATGATCTTGCTAAGTGGAACTCTAGCTTTGTCACAACCTATTAAACTATTCAAATACGTATAATTTGAGTATTGCTTTTAAAGTTGGATACATGCTTATACTTCACAGTGATAGTTGGTGTTTGCATTACATTTATTATATGGTAACCCTTATTGCAAGGGTGTAAGTTACTCTAAGATATCTATGATGTATTTTTTTTTTTTTTATGTACAATCTAAAGTCTTAATTGTCTTTGTATTACTGTGTTTTTTCGATTTGTATTTGGAGTTTATATCATGAAGAGTTTCATAAATCCACCTCGGTGTATTTGGATTCTACCAAGGTTCAAGTAATCCAGAACCATATTTAAATATTTTTTATGTAAGTTTTGTCTTCTAATTATTTTTTTAAATTATATTACAAAAACATCAGCATTTATTTTCTATAATCTACAATAACTATTCATTAGTAAAAATTCTATAATTTTTCATCATGAAATATATATATATATATATATATATATTTTTCATTAGTAAAAATTCTATAATTTTTCACACATGAAAAATTATATTATTGTTCATTATATGTTTCCTTCTTTCTTTTAGTAGCGAGAAGCGCGGAGTTTTAAATATTTCTAACCACACTCAAGAAATGACAAAAGATGAAGACTTTAAGCTTCTGAAGATCCGGTATTTTCTTTCTATAATAACACACTTTTTGTTTATCTTAAAAGCCAACTTTTTGGATCTATTTGAACAGTAAAGTTATGTTCTAGTCTTCTCAATGAACTCTCATTATTTTTGAACTTTCTTTCTTTTCTATTTAACTGCAAACCTATTTTTTCTGAGTGAAATTTTGTTTTGTTTATTTCTTGTTTTCTAAATTAACAATCCATTGTTGATTTATGGGAACAATTAATATAGCATACACGTGCTTTATATGAAATCCAAATCCAAATTAAAAGAGAATGACATATACAAAAACAATGAACATACCTCTATGTACAATGGAGTTACTTTGTGTTTTCTGTTTTCTTGTATTGCATTGTGTTTTACTCACTACAATAAATGTTTTTATCGCATACAAATGACTTTTGTATTAAATGTGCTAGAATTTTTTCATTTGTTGAAGATACGAAATATTAGTTCATTATATAGGCAAAAAGAAAATAACAATATTCATACCTTTGTGTCATGAAAACTGCATTCTAAACTGAAATTATTTACATTCATTGGATTTCTAAGGGCTGAAAATTTTCATTTTGGATGAATGAAACTATGAAAAAAAATACAAAAAAATCAAAACAAAAAAGTATGGCTGCATATTAAATGAAAATTCAAATATACCTCATGATTGTATTCAAGTTTTGTGTCCTTTAAGTTCGAGAAAACATTGGATTCTTGACTAAAAACGTTTGACTGATTGCCATATGCATGTATACTGCAAACATGAAACAAATCGGAGTATATTTTTATAGGATTATGGCGCTATTCTCAGCGAGAAATTTTTGTATGTGTAGTTGCATCTAAATAGTATATTTTTGAATGGGGCTTTGAACTGTTTATAAGAGAGTTTTTAAATAGAAAAAAATTGAAATGAATTTCAGCTTCCCAAGAAATGTTTTTTCAGATGTAGCCAACTTCACATTTTGAATGGCTACTTTTTGGGTGCTCAAGAAAGATAACAGACTAACTTGAAATTCTGAATGAGACTTTTTATGTGCCCAAGAAAGACAGACAGATTACTCATGCCAATTTCAAATTTTGAATGGCATTTTATCTGTGCTCGATTTATGATGAGTTTCTGCAGAACTAATAAATAAAAAATAAAATAAAAAAGCTACAGACACTGAATACGAACTATTTGTTTGTATTCGATGAAAAAATATCAGCAATAAAAGTTTCCATATTTGGAAACTGAGTTTTGGGGGGATTTTACCAGTTTGGAAGACGTTTTTGCTTATATATATATATATAGATGTTTTTTGTTTTTAAAAAAACCTGCATATAGCGCAACATTGTTATGTGCTTAAAATTGAAGCACAACACACATGTGCGCTTGGAAAAAAAAAGTTGTCACTGTTTGTCATAAAAAGCAAGCTCAAGTGACAAGTGCGCTTTGATTGGAACACAATAATGCACAATTCTTCTATTTAAACCCCAACCAAATGCTTTCAATTTGAATATCATTCCGCCTTCTTTCAGTGCAAAAAAGAAAAAAAACATTTGGGCATTGGAGTGAAACATCCGATTGTACACAATTCTCTGATGAGATTGGCAAGATAGTGGCGGTGGTATTTTTCCAGCGAGCAACCGACAATATTTTTCTGCAAACGACGATAGTTTTGGGAAAGGCACGTCAATAGCTTTTTGGAAAGATTTTACCGGCGAAATTTTCGAAACAATTCGGTGGCGCTTTAGAGAGGTTTTTCAAGCATTCTGCGGCATTTTTCTCGCGAGGTTTTTCATCGCAATTCCGACAATAGTTTTTACGTCGAGATTTTTCCGTGAGCCACTATCGACAATTTTACCGCGGTATTTTAGGTTAGACAATTCCATATATTATCAATATTACTCTATTTCTGCATTTCAGTATATACACATTCTAAAATATTACTCCACATTTGAATTGTTAGTGGTGTTGGGAGCCATATGATATGGCTTCACTAGATATTAGCGAACTTGGATCACGATGTATTACTCAGTTATACGTATAAAATATACGTGCATTTAAGAGCTTAAAATGATATATAATTGATCAAAGATATCATACTGCAACTTTAATATTACGATATTATTAATATAAAATTACAAAAAAAATTATTTAATATAATTAACCATACAAAAAAGAAAAAAACGACAACTAATGAATTAACTATGAAAAATGATCTTCTTGCATTTTAATTTACAAGTCATCAATAAATTCTCCAACTTTGGTTTTTTATTTTGCGACCAAAACAAAGAGTTGGAGATGAAGGACAAAAATAGTCACTAGATGCACATATGCATGACTCAAGAGGCCTACCCAATTCTTCAATTTTGTTTTATTGTTTTGGAAAAAAAGCTAAAGATAGAAAAGGAACAAAAAAAAAAGTTAATGTACTTTCCAAAGAAAGAAAGAGTCGAACTACTAACCTCCGTGTTTAGAAAGAACACCTAACCAGTCCCAACATGGTTTTTCTGTTTCCTGAGTCCGAGATTTAGCATATAACATAAAGTAATTTATATATAGAGAAAAAAAACTCAGGGGCCCTTTCTAGCGGGCCCCCGTCTTGTGCGGCACTCCTTGGCCGCCCTGCAGCAAAGTAACTATAAGAGAGCCGCCAGTTGTTGTGGAAGAGACAAATTTCGTAGGACAACAGAATTACGACAACAACTACAGAAATACTTAGACACTCACATATTATAATCCAGGGCTGCACAACTTGCATCCACCTCTGGATTTAATATGGGTAATCGAGGTAGAACATAGTCGAGAGAACAAAAACCATCTCTGGAGGAGATGTTAGCCTCATTCATCGGAGAAACTCGGGACAGACTAAATCAGGATGAGGCTAAGATAGACATAATCCAGGATTAAGTAACTCTCGATTAAATACTAATATGAATGAAAGATTGAGATCTTTGGAAAAAAAGTGCAGGTGGGATAGCCACATCAGTAGGCGGCCAACACCAGAAAAAGGCAAACTCCCAAAAGATGCAAAGGTAAATCCGGGGGAACAGTGCAAATCCATTCGTCCACGGAGTGGAACAGGATATGAAGATCCAAAGATGCCATTGAACAAGAGGCGAGAAAAGGAAATAGTTGAGAACATGACATGATGAAAGCAGGTTGAGCCAAAACCATTGGAAAAACAAAAGGTAGTCTCTGCTCCAACAATTTCAAAATCGAGGTATCTATCCCTTTCCCGCAAAGGTTCCGAAAAAAAAATTAGATGATCAATTTGTTAAATTTCTTGAAAATTTTAAAAAACTCAAATTAATATACCTTTTATGGATGTTTTAGAACAAATGCCAAATTATGCTAAATTTCTCAAAGATATTATGGCAAAGAAAAGAAAGATTTTGGAATATGAAATGGTAAAATTAATCGAGGAGTGTAGTACGATTATTCGAGGAAATTACTCCAAAAGCTTAAAGATCCGGAGTTTCACAATTCCTTGTGTAATCGGGGGTTCAACCTTTAATAAAGCACTATGCGACTTATGTGCTAGCATAAATTTAATGTCGTTATCATTATTCGAAAATTAGGATTAGGCAAATTGATGCCTATGAATATTACCCTACAATTAGCGTATCGTTAGATGACGTATCCGAAAAGGGTGATTGAAGACATTTTGGTAAAGGTAGACAAATTCATCTTTCCAAATGCGACTTTATTGTTTTGGAAATGGAAGAGGATCATGAGATACCACTCGTTCAGGGGAAGATCATTCTTACCCACGGTAGAACATTAGTTGATGTGCAAAACGGTGAGTTAACATTGAGGGTAAATGATGAACACGTATTATTTTCGATTTATACAACTATGCATTCCATGAAAACGCGTCGAACATTGCAACATGATTGATGTGCTAACACCATGTATGGCGGCTGAGTTTGAACATGTTGTGATGAAAGATGCATTGGAATGGTGTTTATGCCACTCACATGAGACGAAAGATATGTGTTTTGATATTACTAACGTGAAACGATCAATTATGTGCTTGCGTTAGACTCAGTGAAGGAGAAAATACCGGAGAAAAGTACGCAAGACAGTTCACACGGCCAGGCCGTGCGATAGGCTACCTCCGACACAGACATTGCACACGATCGTGTGTACCTACACGACCGAACCATGCGAAGAAAGGACGAACACACGATCGTGGACTCACACGACGGTTGTGTGATCTGTCTCGAAGATGAAAATTGAGGCACTATACGGGTCTACACGACCCAACCGTGCGGTTTGCTTCTTTGATCCCAAGTTCGACGAATGAGTTTTCGGGTTCCCCAGAACGTAAACCTCTTCTGGACCACCTCCAATATGCATTCTTGGGCGAAAACGAGACCTATCCGATAATAGTTTCTTCTTTCCTTACTATAAATTAATTGGATAAATTGCTTAGAGTCTTAAGGGAATATAAAACTGCTATTGATTGATCTATTTCTGATTTAAAAGGTACAAGTCCCTCGATTTGGATGCATAAAATAAGAATAGAAGATGATATTGTACTTACGCAAGTCATCGTGTTTCCTCAATGGAGGTTTAGAAATTGACCGAAAGCAAAATATTGAAATCGTGGTTTTCTCGAGGTTTAGTAGTAGCAATTGAGAAGCTTTCATCTCCGAAGAATGAGAAAGCATTAAGGAGTTTTTTGGGACATGTGGGTTTTTATAGACGCTTTATTCGTGATTTTTCAAAAATAACTAAACCCCTTTCCATTTGCTTGAAAAAGATGTACCTTTTGCTTTCACCCCGATTGTTTGCAGGCTTTTGAAACATTGAAAAGGGCTTCCATGAGTGCATAAATTTTGATCACACTGATTGAGTCGGCCATTTGAAATAATGTGTGATGCAAGCGATTATCAAGAGGAGTAGACTTTGGGACATAAACACGATAAATGTTTTCGTGTTATTTATTATGCAAGTCGTACATTGGACCCAACTCGGTAAAATTACACCACAATCGAAGAAGAATTGCTTGCTTGAAAAAGTGGTATTCACTTTTGATAAATTTCGGGCATACTTAATTGGGATAAAACAATAGTCCATACGGACCATGTTGCGGTCAAATTTATTCATAAAGACGGATGCCAAGCCAAAGCTCAATCAATGGATACTCTTACTACAAGAGTTTGACATTGAAATTCGGGATCGAAAAGGATGCGAGAATATGGTAGCAGATCACCTCTCATGACTTGAGCAGACGGCTAATGAGAACAAAAAGGCACAACCATCAAAAAATATTCCCAGATTTTAGTTAATTCTCATTGGCGAAATGACCATCTCCTGGTATGCTGATATTGTAAGTTATTTAGTAAGCGGGGTTCTACCACCAGATATCACATATTATGCAAATAAGAAATTTCTTCATGATATGAGATATTTTTTGTGGGATGAACCTCTATTATTTAAAAAATGTGCAGATTCAGTTATTAGGAGATGTGTGCCTCAAGAAGAATGGGTAAGCATTCTGGAGCAATGCCATTCAACACCATGTGGGGCCACTTTGGCCCAACCCGCACTGCGGCTAAGGTATTACAGCACGGTTTCTTTTGGCCTTCTCTATTTTCAAAGATTGCTATAAGTTTGTTTTGCAGTGCGAAAGGTGTTAACGTATGGGAAATATTTCGAGGCGACACGAGATGCCATTGACTAATATAATGGAAGTGGAATTGTTCGATGTTTGGGGTATAGATTTCATGGGACCATTTCCAGTTTCAAATGAGTACATGTACTGACAGGGATGGATCCATGAATTTTTTAGAAGGGCACAAAATAAAATAAATATAAGGGATAATTATAAAAAAAAGTTCGGTTAGTTAAAAAGAATCCGAATATTTTTGAAGATTGTAAAAAAACCATTGAGGTTTGATTCTATCTTATATTTTCCTCCATCATAAATTAAAAATATTTCAAAATTTCCATGATATTTATAGAAATAATATAGCTATCCCTTAAATATAAGATATAATCAAACCTATTTTTTTTTATAATTTTGAAATATTTCAATTTTTTGTAATTAGTCCAAACTTTAGGGGTTTTTCTATAATTATCCGAAGATGTAATCATCCCTAGATGTGCTTATAAGTACATCAAAAATATATGTTATAGCAATCTAGCAATTACAAGAAAAGATCATTGAAGAGGATAAATTTCCTTTTAATTCCTAATTAATATATAATTTATAAAATCAATAATGATTAGTATTAAAAAAAGTTGTGGGGGATACGTGCCCCCACAAATGGTAATGTGCGTCCGTTTGTGCATGTACATTCTCCTTGCAAAGGACTATATATCCAAATGGGTGGAAGTAGTCCCTACTAAAACAAATGATGTCGAATTGTGTTGAAATTCTTCAAAGGAATATCCTCACAAGGTTTGGCACTCCACGAGCCCTTATTAGTGATGGAGGATCTCACTTTTGCAATAAATTGTTTAATAATATGATGGATAAATATGAGTAAGACATCGAGTACCGCGCCTACCATCCACAAAAAGGCTAACCGAGGTTTCAAATAGGAGATTAAGCGGATCTTAGAAAAGACGGTTAGTACAAATCGAAAAGATTGGGCTTTAAAGCTTGATGATGCTTTATGGGCTTATCGTCAGACGTCATACAAAACACCTCTTGATGTCTCCGTGACGATTAGTTTTTAAGAAGTCATGCCACCTTATGGTGGAATTAGAACATAAGGCATTTTGGGCAGTGAAAAAGCTTAACTTTGATATGACGACAGTAGGTGAGAAAGTAAATTGCAAATAAGCGAATTAGAAGAATTTTGCCAATATGCAAATGAGAATGCCCAGATTTACAAAGATCGCACAAAAAGATGGCATGACAAGAGATTTTTAAGAAGAGAGTTTCTACCTGGGCAAGTAGTACTTTTATTATATAATTCTAGATTGAGATTTTTTTCGGGTAAACTCAAATCAAGATGGTTGGGTCCTTTTATTATCAAAAAGGTACTATCACCGGGAGCCATTGAACTACTAGCAAAGAATGGTCGAGCCTTCACAGTAAATGGGCAAGGAATTAAATATTATTATGTGCAAGGAACGCAACAAGAAATCTTGACTATCCATTTAATCGAAATAAAATAGTTTGTAAGTACTTTTACGCATTCATCTTTCTTTTGATAATTTCCTCATATGTTCGGGATGAAACATATTTTAGATTGGGGTGGTTGTCAAGAATGCGTAAATAAATACTATTGCATTTTGCATTGCATTTTAGGATTGCATGTAGAGCATATAAAATTTGCATAAAATTTTTTAATTTTTTTTTGTTTTTTTTGTTGTTTTTCTATTTTAGCACGTTAATTTCTTTTGTGTGATTTAAGATCAAAATTCAAAAAGTACAAAACCTTCCGCATGATTTTATTTTGAGCATTTGATTTTATGAGATGAAATATTTTTGTGAATAGTGTGATGAATTGTTGAAAAGATGTCTTTTGCATGTTTGGTATTGATTGAGAAAATTGGGCATTTGACATGTTGCAAAAAATAAGCCTATGAGATTTTGTGCTTTAACTGTTTTTATATTATGCAATCTTATTTTTTTTATGAGTGTTAAGGCCATGTGTGTCTGTAATTTTTGAAAATGAGTTAAGACCATATTTCTTTAGCCTAAAAAGCCTACCTATGAACTCATAATTCCGTAGTTAGTCACTTTGAGCCTAAATTTTTTATTGTTAGCCACATTTTGATCTTTAAAATTGAAAAAAAAAAATTATCCCAAAACTACTTGAACTTATATAAAATGAATTGTTTGGGGGAGATGTGGTGATATATTGAGAAAGAAAGTTGGCAAAAGAATGATGGATGAACAGTGCTTAGGTGAATGAAAGAATAATGAAACTCGAAAAAGACAGAAAATTTTTGAAAAAGAGAAAAAAAATTGAGCGAGAGCAAGAAAAGAAAGAAAAGAAAAAAAAAATTCTTGAAAATTTTGGAAAAAACTTTGAGAGCTTAAGGCAAAAGAAAAAGAAGGCAAATGGCCTAGAATGAAAAGATGAAAAAAGGTGGAGTTGAGTTGAAAAAAATAAAATATATTGAAAAGATGAGTTTTATGGTGAAATGAGTTGGTGAATTGAAAGTATGTGTACTTAAATTCTATTTTCTCAAGTTAAGTCACTTAATTCGAATTTTCTCTACCCTTACCAAAGAGCCTACATTACAACCAAATGAAAAGTCTTTTTTGATTCTTAAGTTGAGCACACTAAAGTGGTAGAGATGTTAGATGATTTGCAAGCTTATGATAGTTCTACATTCATTTAATTGAGTTGAGCATATACACGTCCTAATTACTTTGAGAGTTGAGTGATACACTACTTCTTGTAGTCGCGATGTCAAGTATCCGAGAGTATTAATTATGCTGAACTTGTGATTGATGATTTCTTGACAATGATTGCATGGTTTACTTGAATATGGAGTCGAATGAGAATGGATGTTTGTAGTATTCTTGTATGTAATTTGTACCCCTTTAGATTATTTTTCTATGTTTTCTCGAGGACGAGCAATGATTTAAGTTTGGCGGATTTTGATACGTATAAAATATACGTGCATTTAAGGTCTTAAAATGATATATAATTGATGCATTTGTACGCATATTTAGTATTTTTTACTTGGTTTCCTTAGAAGGGCAAGATACTACTTATTCTTGTTACTTTTTACATGAAATGAAGCTTAAATGGAAAGATATCAATTAGAAGGCCTGGACAAGAGTAAATAATGCAAAGAAAAGATCAATTACATGAAGAAAATGGAGAAAAACCAATCACATGGTCAGACTGTGTGAATCAAGTGAGGTCTGAAATGTTGTCGAAGGTGTGACAACATCTAAGGTCATACTCGCTGTAAAATGGTTCGAACATAATTTTTGGAACAAGGTTCTGAAATTCGTTTGAACGAGGTTCTAACTGTATTGTTGGAACAAGGTTCTAATAGTAATAGAACAATGAAGATCATTCTAATGCTAATAAAATGACCATGAGTTGTGTAAGTTCTGGGGTAATCCGGAGTTGAACAAAGACTGTAGTGCCTTTGCTAGCTTACTTGAATTTGAATGCGACAAATAAGCAATTTAAAATAGAAATACTTAAAAGAATGCTGGAAAGTACGGAATAATAAAAATCTTACTTCGTTTGAAAACTTTGCAGCGGAATTAAATGCTAATACCTGAAATAATTACTTGTCCAAAAATATTCATACTAAAAATAAAATGAAATTTGACATTTAATAAACTAAAAAGTCAAAACTTTGAAAATAATAAAAATCGAAGGACATGGGTTCTCGAGTCATTGCGCCAAGCCATCTCCTTCCTCTCAAGCATTCTCATCTGAAAAATTTCAACATTCGTGGAATGAGCTTAAAGAAGCTCAACAAGTAATCTCATGCATGGATGCATGCCTAATGTAATATCTTACATTTATAACCGTGTAAAACCTTACGTTTCCTTTACTTAAAAACATTTCACATTCATACTTAAAACCTTGTATTTCTTTTCATAAAGTGTTCTTAAGACGCGAGCTCACTTGGTGGCATATTGTTCTAATCAGGGTCGCAGGGCCTTATTATTTGGAACCCGATTAAGATTTTGCCCAAGGCCCATTTCCAATCGTTTTGCCCAAAGGCCCTTTTCCTTGAACATTAACATTAGCCGCAAGCGGCACATTGTCAGAACGCCGATCCCCCATGCCCATTTCCCACTCACTCCAGCATCATAGAACAATGTGCACATATTTATTTAAAAAATGTAATTAATTCTAAACCTTAAAACTCGACTTTACTTAATCTTTGTATGCTCTTGCAATGTTATGAAAGAACATTTAATATGATGCATGAACCTAAGTAATGCAACTTTTCATTGAATGCGAGAATAAAATAAATGCGTAGCATAATAATTAAATCACATTAACTAGCATATTAAAAGTAACCATGACAGAAAACATGTAAACGAAGATAAATTTACATTTAAATACTCAACAATACCTTACATTCAACTAGTTAAGGAGAAATCCTACGTTCAACTAGTTAAGGGATAAACCTATATTCAATTAGTTAGAAGAAACCATACATTCAATTAGTTAAGGAAAACCATGCATTCAATTAGTTAAGGGTAAACCATGCATTCAATTAGTCAAGAGAAAACCGTACATTCAATTAGTTAAGGAAAAACCCTATATTCAATTAGTCAGGGAAAACCCTATATTCATTTAGTCAAGGGAAAACCCTATATTCAATTAGTCAAGGAAAACCCTACATTCAATTAGTTAAGAAAAAACACTACATTCAATTAGTCTATCTATTTAGGAGAAAATCATACATAACAAACTCTCAACCAATATAACAACACAACTAACTTAAATTCATTAGTTAGCTACCTCATCGCATATTTTTATAACTTTTACCCATAAATATTAACAACTCATGTTAATACATTGGTTTCATAATCTTTCGTTTTCCAGTTTCATAAAGCATTAATTATCTCTAGATTCCAGTCACTATGTTATCAACCTAGACCTTAGCTAATTTATATACTTTTCAAGAAACTGATCCTATCATTAGTAGTTTAAATCAAAACTTAAAAATTATCTATATCACATCAAACTGGAATGGCATTCAGTAAGGAGTTCAATGATTAGATAACCAATTACAACAAAGAATTCGAGAAACACTTTAATAATGCATTTGCAGAGGGTTCATATTGTAACTAAAATAGATTAATTATATTCAAACTACGGAGCTAGTCATGAAATTAGTCAATCTCAAGTGTGGAAACTTCATATCCATGTAATTCGAAGAGAACATAAAAATAACTCTTACATTAACGGTATACGTCAGAAGTCATACAATTATTTGGTACTTTGGGTTTACATATACTAACCAAAAACCCGTAATTCGGAAAGAAGAATATGGAGATTACTTGCATGTTCGACTTAAGGGTAGTGAAATCCTTTTGAGGCTTATTTCAAATCAATTGTGTTTGGAAAGTCTCATCTCTTTCTTCTCTTTTCTCTTTTCTTCTTCTCCGGTCGATACCGCTCTCTCTCTGACGCGTCCTATTGTGTTCCCAATGTATTTGTTTTACGTGTCTTATATGTGTTTTAACCTACTCCTAATTGACTAGATTTTGGTACATGGACTTATTATTAACTTACTAACAATGTGGGCCTGATTTAATATTCTAAACTAATTATAAAAGTCCAATTATTCATTATAAGGCCCAAATTAAATAATTAACCAATCCAATTAAAAAGACTCTTTTATTATCCGTAATTTAACTAGTTAACTGTCTAGTAAAATAATTAATAAATTTCTAATTTTCTATTATTATTCCATAAATTAAACTAATAACATAATAAATAAAATTCTTATTAAGGCATAAAAATTTGGTCGTCACATTATCCCCACTTATAAAAAGTTTCGTCCTCGAAACTTGTCAAATATAAAAACATAATATGCTAAAGTGTAAAAATAACATTCAATTCTTTTTTTTCACCCCCGACGTAAATCACGACAATTAATAAGTAACTATAGAAAGAGAGTACTGAACAAACATGAACTCGCAAGCGTAAAACATAAATTGCTTGAATTTTAAGCACTCAATTATGCAAATACTTGACACTGCACATGTAGATAAAATAAGAAACTTTGCTCACCAACCAACATTTATGATAATCCCTCCAGAATAATGCATCTTGAGAATTAGTAGATAATATATCACCAAACCACAAAAAATGGTGGATACAACAAAAGTCGTGAATTTATCAAAGTTAAAAGTCGATGGATACATAGAAACTCGTCAAATCGAAGTATAGAGGATGTTGACGTGCATTTGGCCAACAAGCAAAAAGGTGCAAAAATATGCTACGTGGAAATGGGAATAAACCTTAGCTTAGGGCTAATTCTCGCTTTTAATATATAATTCCGAGCCAAGATTCCGGTTTTTCTTACAAAGTGCTTTGATTACAAGTGTTTTTGCTTAGTATTTTTCTCCCTGTCTTTTTCTCTTAAATGAGGCCTTTTATACCCCTCTAATTAGTGGGCTTTTAATATCCACTATTACACTTAAACTTAAATAATTAAAGGACACTTGTCCTTTGTCTTTGGCACGCATGCAGTTAAGTGTTTGCCACTTGTCGACTCATCCGCTAGCATGTTGACAAGTGTCGCTTACTCATGTTAATAATATACTTAACTTTTCTTAACTCGGATGGTTATCCTTTAAATTTTCAGCCAGACCGGGCTTGGTAACCGAGCCCAACTCATGACATCATCAGGGTCGGTTGTTGATGTCACCGACGTCTTCGTCTTTGGCCTTGTGGTCCCATACTTCCATGTCTTTGAACACCACGTGGACCAATTTTCTGCCAAATACTGGGTGTTATCAATGGCCTCCAAGTTTAATTCCGAGAGAAGAATTTCAAGTCGGATTTGAACTTTATTGTTAATCATGAGCTTTTAATGGGAAGAGAAAATCCCAAAAGTCATCTTTCCCGACACTGCCGCTTATCGCTTAATACTTGGAACGGCGCATTAATTGTGGTATCATAATGACGGACATGTGGCGCTTCTTGGTTGGACCAACTTCGTGCGGAGCCGAAGAGGTGGGACAAGTGTGTCGTCACGAACGGGAACGTGGCGTTCGATGTTTCTAACGACTTTTGAGACCGAAAGGACACATTTCTTTTTAGTTGGTGTCCCGTTTTGGGAATTTAACCTATAAATATCCCTTTCGTCCTTCATTCTATACTTTTGCATCTTGACCTTCCGAGACTACCCGAGAACGAGCGAACTTTTCGGCCTTTTTAGGGTTCGTAGACTTCGTACTTAGGTATTTTTTCTAAAAACTTTCCTTCTCTTTTTTTTTCAAATATATGTCTTCCTTTGAAGATAGCCGAGCCGCAATTACAAAGGTGTGGAGGTAGAAATTGAAGACCCCCTTTGAACCTTCTGTTTCTTTTTCTCCACCCCATCAAACTTTGCCTCCTAGCCCGAGTGTCGCTCATATCTCGAGTTCAAATCACACTTCTCCCGCCGAACTCCATTGGAGTAGACGATACGGTTTTTGATCCGTTACGAATCTGCTTTTTCGAGAGGGTGTTGTGTACAAGCCTCAGTGCAAGACTCCGCAAATGAGGGAGTTCCAAGTTATGAGCCCTAATATCGCCAAAGAAGAAGAGAGAAAGACATGAACCCTCGAGCCCGAGCGTGATCATGCGGAGCGGGTGGACGAACCCTCCGAGATTCGAGGGCCGAAAGACCCGCAGGGCGGTGGGCCATCGTAACGGTGATGGCAGCGGTGGGGAGGCCCCCATTGCGTGTAGAGCCCGGTGGACGCCATGCGATTTAAATGACGCCCCTAGATGTTGATGGTCCCTGAGATGGGGAGCTTCGCTAAGTATTTAATTGATGCAGGCGGATACATTTTTAGTACCGAACGGTGTGGAGTGTCCCCAAAGATCCACCGGAGGGGTGCATGGCCATATATTCCCGCTCTCTTATACGGATCGCGTTTTCCTCCGCTGCTTTTCTTATGCGGTGGTTTTGTAAGTGGGGCCTTCCCCTAACTCGTGCACCCCATCTCTTGGGGCGAATCATTGGCTTACCGGCGATGTTTCACCCGGAAGGGTACCTCGCCCCAAATTTAGAGAGAAAATGAGCTCTTCGTCGTGAGCGACCCTTCCGTCACCGGGTTGGGGGCAGCGATCGGGATGGTACTATGTGCATACCCGATCCGGGTACCCGCACACAACTTAGTCGGCCTTCCCCAATCTTTAAAGGAGTGGAAGGATAAATGGCTCGGGTAAGCGGCGAGTGGAAAGATCGCGTTGGGGTCGGGAGCGATGAAATTGTCCTTCACCCCCTTCAAATTTTACCTTTAGTTTCACTAAGTTTATTCTTTTTCCTCTTTTTTTACTCTTTCTTCATTTCATTTTTCTCTAACTCGCTTTCTTTCTTTTTTTTTTTTTAGGGAACCGACCATCCAGAGGCCCATTGTCGGCCGCCTTCATCCGCAGGCTGGAGAACATCCAGGCCAGGGGCGCAATGGATAGGCGGATCGAGAGGTTGGCCACCGAGGTTCATCTGGATGCGACCGGTTTGAGGCTTGCTTGCCCGTCGACCCGAGGCCGAGGGGGCCGCTCGGGGGGAGGCGGCATCGTAGGAGAAGAGGCCAGGGAAGAGCCTCGACGAGCCTCCGAGGCCTCGAGCGGCACCCACGGGACGGAAGAGCGGCCCGCAGTCAGGGCCGTCTCCCACAAAGGGGTTAGTCCTCCTGGCAAGCACTGTGCCGATCGAGCAAATGCGGACTCCCGAGCCCCTAAGGCTCCGCCTTGGGTCGAGGTATATACTTTACATTTTTCGTACTTTTCCCTTTCTCTTTACATTTCCTTCTTCTTCTCTTTGCCTCTTACCCTATGAAAACTTTTTTTGTAGGGCGTGGTTTGGACCTCCGCGCGCGCCTTGAGTGTGAGGAACACGGCCACGCGGACCCGAGCGCCTATGGATCACCCCGTGGATGCGGATGCGGCCGGAGGAGGAGATCTAGGTGGGAAGCGTCCCGGCCGATGGCATCCCCGAGGCGGAGAGCCCCGCCCCAAAGGAGAAGAGGGGAATTGTAATTGAGGAGCCCGTCAAACTGAAGGGCTGGTCGGACATCACCGATACCTCCTGTGGACTTACGGAGGTGGAGTCCCGCGGACCTTTTTCGGAAGACCTTGGCCGGGAGGGCCACTTCATCCTCCAACCAAGTGAGGGAAAAGGCCACGATGGAATGCCCGGTCTTGCCCCCAATGGTTCGTGGAGTTTGTGAGGTGCTCCACACCTACTAATGAGCAGGTGAAGAACTTGTCTGATGCTGGGTGGGCGGCCAAAGATGTAGCCGCACGGGCGTGGACCACCGGGATCGAACGGTTCTGCTCGGAGATCGACTGGAAGGAGAAGACCCGATCGTCATGGGGCTATCTGGGGCGACATCGGGATTTTGTGGCATATGATTGGCGGAATGGAAGAGTTGGAGAAGCGCTATCAAGATCTGCAGGAGGCTCACGCACTCTGCCAGGGAGTGCAAGAATCTTTAAAAACCCAGAAGAGGAGGCTGAGGCCTGGGCCGCCTCGAGAGGGAAGTCGGCTGCGAGAAGGCCGAGGCCGAGCGGGATCAGGCTCGCAAGGCCGAGAAAGAACTCCGTGCGAAGGTCGCCTAGTTGGAGTGTGCAACTGCTGTTCTGGCCAAAGAAGTGGAGAGGCGCGTGGCCGAGGTGCGTAGAGAGGCGGAGGAGGTCGCTCAGTAAGCAAATTGAGGAGGAGGCTTGTATAGATGCCGTCCAAGTTTACAAGGACTCAGGGAGTACGCCTTTATGTTGACTTGCGATCATGCCACCAAAGATTGCGAGAAATCCTCGGGGATCTTAAGGCGTCGGCAGACCATTGCAAGCTCGAGGAGGATCTTGCTCTCTTGGATGCCGACCTCGATGCCCTTCGCCCTCGTTTTACTGAGGCCACTGGTAACCAAGGTTCGCCTCCTCCAAATGAAGAAGAAGTTGCCTCTAGCGGGCCTGTTGAGATTCCGCCTCCTGCTGGGGCTTGATACTTTTTCATCCTTTCTTGTTTTGGAGGTTTTTTGTATTTGCTTGTAGATAGGCTAGTTGGCTTAGAGCCTTTGAATATAATGGGCTCCGGCCCTCCTTTGTAAGTATTTTTGATGTTGGAATAAAATTTCTTTTTCAATCATTCCGTGTATGTATTCGAATTTGCGCAAGTATTGTGCTCAACCTTCCTTGTGTTGTATGGCTTTTGTTCTATCTCGCCTTTTTATTTTTCTAAGTATGGGGCTCGGTCTTTAGTGTCCCAATGGCACAAGTAGTGGGCTTCAACTGCCTATGTTTGTTTACTAAGTTTTATGCTTGGAGCTTAAACCGAGTCTTTATTTTTAGGGTAGGTCCGCCTTTTGGCGAGCCTCCTTTATCGATGTGCAAGGATGTACCCGAGATGAGCAATCGGCGCTCGGTTTTTGGCCAAGGTGATTGAAATGGCACTCGGATCTTAGCCGACCTCTCCCCCCGCTTGAGAGAGCTCACATAATTTTAGATGAAAGGATAAATCCTCAGAATTGCATCTGAATCATAAACTGAGTTTTTATTAATAGTACCTTTTAAGGTATATTACATTCCATGGGTGTTCAAACTTTTTCCCACTCAAGTATTCCAACTCATACGCCCCATTTGACAAGACCTTACTGACCCAAAATGGACCTTCCCAGGTCGGTTTTAGCGGGCTGGGCTCGACTCCGTTATTCTCTTTAGGACGAGATCGCCGATCCGGAACTTCATTTCTTCACTTTTGAGTTGTAGTACCTCTCACTTCTTTGTTTATATACGACATTTCTCATCTCGGACTACATCTCTTCTCCTCCAATAGGTCCAACTCGGCTCGGCGCGGCATCATTATTTTCCCAGGAAAAATTTGCAACTCTAAAGGTAGGGCTCCGATTTCAACAGAATGACAACCCGGTGCCGTAGGGCCAAAGAGAAGAGTGTTTCCCTGTGGCCGCTCGGTGTGTTGTTCTATACGACCATAGCACGTCGGGCGCCTCCTCGGCCAATTGCCTTTAGACTCCTCCAACCTTGCCTTCAAAGTATACTTCAAGACATTGTTCACCGCCTCGACCGCCCATTAGATTGCGGGTGGTACGGGTCAAAAATGATTTTTAATATGAAACCCTTCGCAAAATTTGAAACCTCCTGGTTATCAAATTGTTTCCCATTATCCGTGACAATTGAGTGCGGTATCCCAAATCTGCAGATAATGGACTTCCATACAAAATTAACGATCTTCTCCTCATCTATCTTTGCTAGAGGTTCCGCCTACCCCCATTTTGTGAAATAATCCACCGCCACAACGGCATACTTCACACCCCTTTGCACAAATGGGGAGTGGTCCAATGAGGTCCATTCCCCATTTGGCAAACGACCAAGGACCGAATATGGAGGTAAGTTGCTCGGGTGGTACTCATATCTTCTTTGACACCTTTCACATTTCTTCACTAGGTTCCGTCGCGTCCTTTTTCAGGGACGACCAATAGTATCCTTGCCGTATCAGCTTGTACGCCAAAGTTTGGCCCCCGGCGTGATTTCCGCATATCCCTCGTGTACCTCCCGGAGTGCATAATCTGCATCTATTTCGGACAAGCACCGAAGGAGTGGGACGGAGTACCCATGTTTGTACAAGATGCCGTCTATCAGTGTGAACCGAGCCGCCTGAGTGCGCAGTGTTCTGGCTTCAATCTTGTTTTCCGATTGAACTCCTTTCTCCAAATACTGGATGATAGGGGTCATCCAGGTCGGCTCGGTGGCTTCATTAGCATGTATCCTATTTGCATTAAGCGACGGGGAGGACAGTTGAGTAACCGTTACATCTGCAATCGCCTCGGTCCCCAGACTGGAGGCCAACCGAGCCAAGGCATCTGCTTGCATGTTTTCTGTTCGGGGAATATGCAGAACTTCTGTTTTAAAACGCGATAACTTTTTCTTGACCAAGTCCAGATATCGAGCAATTTTTTGTTCTTTCACCTCGTATTCTCCATTGATCTGATGGACGACCAACTGTGAATCGCTGTGCACCAATAGTCATTTTAGCCCCATCGATGCTGCCATTTCTAGTCCCGCTAGAGCACTTGCGACGGCCGTTGTTAGTCGTCAAACGAACCACACGGCAAAAGTAGACTTGTGTTTTGGATCGATTATCACGATCCCGCCCCTTGCCATGCTGCGGTGGAGGAACCATCGACAAACAACTTCCATTCCTGATCTTCAATCACCTCTAACTGGATGGAAGGCGTGAATTCGGCCACGAAATCAACCAACGCTTGTCCTTTAATCGTCGTACGTGGATCGTACAAAATGTCGAACTGGCTGAGCTCGACAGCCCACTTGATCATCCGACCTGAGATATCTGGTTGGTGTAACACTTGCTTCAATGGATAGTTAGTCAAGACCGTGATCCTGTGCTCCAGGAAGTACGGACGAAGTTTCCGAGCTGAAATGACTAGCGAGTAGGCTAGTTTCTCCATTGGCGGGTATCGGAGCTCGACATCGTGCAATGCTTGACTTGTATAATAAATAGGGTGTTGGATAGAGTTATCCAATCTGATTAGTACCGAGCTAACGGCGTACTCGGATATCGCAAGATACAAATACAAGTCTTCTCCCCGGGCGGGTTTTTGTAGTAAAGGAATTGAGGCTAAGTGTTTTTTGAGTGACTCGAAGGCAAGTTGCGCTTTGCTCGGTCCATTCAAAGTTCTTATTTTTCTTTATAATTTCAAAGAATGGTTTGCACTTGTCCGTGGACCATGAGACAAACCGATTAAGGCGCTAATCGGCTGTTAAGCTTTTGTACTCTCTTGACAGCATTAGGGGTTCAAGATCAATGATGGCTTTTATTTTATCCTGGTTGGCTTCAATCCCCCTTCACTAACCATATATCCCAAAAATTTACCCGAGCCGACCCCAAAAGTGCATTTTCTCGGGTTTAACATCATCTTATACTCTCTCAAAACAAAAACATTTTATTAAGAATTAAGATTTCACCAACATACAAAGATTTCACCAACATATCGTCCACATAAACTTCCATAGTACGACCTATCATTTCCTCAAACATTTTATTGACTAACCTCGATAGGTCGCCCAACATTCTTCAACCCAAAGGGCATCATCTTGTAGCAAAGAGACACCACGGGCGGAGAAAACGACGTATTTTCCTCGTCGTCCGGGATGCATTCATATCTGGTTGTAGCCTGAGTATGCATCCATGAAACTCATCGCTCCGTGTCCTACCGTGGCATCTACCATGTAGTCGATATTAGCGGGGATAAGCCCTCAGGGCATGCCTTATTGAGGTCGGTGAAATCCACACAAAGCGCCATTGGCCATTGCTTTTCTTCACTAACACGGGGTTGGCCACCCATCAAGATAGAGGGCCTCCCGATAAATTGATTGTCCAGCAATTTATTGACCTCGGCCTCCAGGGCGACCTGCCTATCGGGGCTGAGTTTGCGCCTTTTCTGGATAACTGGGCGGAACATCAGGTCAATATTAAGACGATGACAAACGTGTTTAGATCAATTCCTGGCATGTCGGAGTGTGTCCACACAAAGACATTGAGACTATTTCCCGAAAATTGATCGGCTCTACTGTTTCTAAAATGGCTCTTGGAGGTCATGGCCAATGCACAATTGCGTCCTCCATTCTCGCTTACCAACGCCGATCGTGTCGACCGCTCAATCGTTCCGCATGTTTTCTCTTCTTACTCTACCCTTCTTTTTTCTCAGAGGGCTCGTCTTGATCGGGCCGCCGACTCTTTTCTCAGGTCCACCTCATTCATTCCGTCCTCCATCATCGGTTTCTTTACAGGTCGCCTACCTGGATCCTTTTATGAAACAATCTTTTCTACCCGCTCGGGTTCAGTTTTCTCTCCAGGTCGTCCCTTACCATTCTCGCTGGTTTCACCTCGTTCTATCATATTAATCTCCACTGGTCGGAGTTTGAGAGAGCACTCCCGCGACTCCCTCTGGTTTCCCTTGTGGATGGCTTCTCCATCCGGCGTCGGAAACTTCACGCAAAAGTGATAAATTGAAACGACCGCTTTCAAATGATAAAGTAACGGCCTTCCGATAATCGCATTATACTCCGAGTCAGCATTGATGGTTTTGAATATGGTGATGACGGTTCGCTTATGCAGTCCCTGTCCCATTTGGATGGGCAGGTCAACCTCTCCGAGCGAGATTATTCTTCCTCTGCCAATGCCCAGAATACTGTCATTGCATGGACGAATATAACTATCGTCCACGTTTAACCTCCTAAAAGCTCAAATGTAGATCACCGATGAGTAGCTTCCCGAGTCGATCAAAATCCTATGGACTGGGATGCCCAGGATCGGTGCGGTAATGACCAGGGGGTCGGATTGTGGGTGGACCACCTGGTCAGCATCAACGTCCCAAAGACGAAACGACCTATTGGTTGGCCTTATCTGATCTCGGCTACCCGAACTTGCCTTTCCGCATGGGCAACTTGCCTGACGTCGGCTTTCTTTTTTCTATTCGAGCGGCTATCCTCAGCCGCATTAGTATTGATTCTATTTACACCAGACATCATTAGGATCTCCCTACCTTGATTTTCATTCGGTGGCAGTGGTAAGGGAGCTGGATTCACCAATTGCTCCGGGTTCACACCTGGAGTAAGTGCCGGTGGGGGCGGTAACTCGTGGACGTGTCTTCTCAAACCGCCCTTCTGAATGATGCGCATGATTTCCCTAATGAGGTCCCGACATTCATCAGTATCATGGCCTATCAATTTATGATAGGCACAATACCGTCGCGCATCCAATTTGGCCGGCTCGAGCCTTAAAGGCCGAGCCGGTGGCAACAAATTCAGACCCTGTATCTCGTTCCAAATTGCTGAAGGAGTGTGGGTCAAGGTACTCTTCAGCGCAGCAACTTCGGCTCGCACTTCCTGGAGAGCCTTATATCCGATGGTTGGATTCTCCAAGAACAGCCTGAATCCCGACCCTGACCCCAAAGTGGGTTCTTTCTTCCCATCCTTCTTTACGCCCCCAATTTTCTGTTCGGGGCATTGACTTGCCATAGCCTCCTCCGCGCAGATGTGGCGTTCCACGCAGATTAAAAATTCCTGATACGAGGTTGCCCCCGATTCATGGATAGAGTAATTAAACCATGTCTTAGGGGCAAGCCCAGCCATGGTAGCAATCAGAATGGCATCGTCTGACACTAGCTCCATTTCTCGAACTTGTTTGTTGAACCGAGCGATATAACTTTTTAAGGACTCATTATTTCCCTGTTTGATATTTACAAGGAAATCCTTTGGTGCAGCTCGGACTTTACAGGTGAGAAAATGTGCCGTGAACGCGGGGGCCAGGTCAGCCCAGGATCGGATGGACCCTTGTGGTAGGTCTCGAACCAACGATGGGCTCGCCGCCAACGCCAATGGAAACGCCCTACAGAGAATGGCATCGGGGGTCAGAAAGTTCCATCCACGCTAAGTACTTGTGGATGTGCATTGTGGGGTCGATCTCACCGTTGATAGACCGACCGTGGGATTTTGAGTCAGCTTCGGCAACGAACGGTGTTGATAAGATACTAGAAGCGAAAGGCGATATAACGGAAAGTCGGCAAGATACCGATCACGGCCTCTGAAACTTGTCATTTTCGGTACCACCCTCTAGTTTGTTCAACCTGCGCGAAAGGCGCCGACTTCGCTTCCCATTCCAACAATAGCGGCTAGGACCTTGAGTTTGATGGGCCTTCCTCCTTTCTCTTTCATCCAAAACCGTGAGCCTAGATCTTATTGATCGAGTAGGGTGAAGAGGATTGTCCCCTAGTCGCCCGCAAACACAGAGGCGGGCGCGGCGGTGGCATGTAGGCTCGGCCAGTGATTCCGCCACACGGCTCTATTCCTCATTGTCATCATGTGGTCGTCTTCTATCATGACGATCGTCTTTGTCGTGGGTGAACTAGCCTCCTGGCCTTCATTATGGGGAGGCACAGGGGCTTGCGGATTTATATTAATATTTAGTGAGGGGTTGAGTGGGTGAGTATTTATAGGAGGTGGAGGAGGTGCTTGTGAATTGGTGGTGGCAAGCGTTTGAGAAATAAGTTGATTCATCTGCTGCACAAACGTAGGATTGGCAATCAACTGGGCCAGAGGGAGTAACATTGTGCTCCCTGCTTCGGTTGGGGGCACGTTTAGGCCATTTGTAGTTTGGTCGGTTTGATTATTTAGGTGTTGTTCCTCATTTAAATGGGAATTTCGTGATTGTTGACTCATCTTGTCTATTACGAAAAGGTTAACGTTTAACTTTACCTGATTTTACTTGACTCGATATAGCCTGGAATTCGGACTGGACCTTTACGGGCCCTCCTAGCGCCAATTTGTTGACGTGCGTTTCGGTCAACAAGCAAAAAGGTGCAAAAATATGCTACGTGAAAATGGGAATAAACCTTAGCTTAGGGCTAATTCTGCCTTTTAATATATAATTCCGAGCCGAAGGTTCCGGTCGGTTTTTCTTACAGTGCTTTGATTACAAGTGTTTTTGCTTAGTATTTTTCTCCTGTCTTTTTCCTCTTAAATGAAGCCTTTTTATACCCCTCTAATTAGTGGGCTTTTAATATCCACTATTACACTTAACACTTAAATAATTAAAAAGGGACACTTGTCCTTTGTCACGCACGCATGCAGGCCAAGTGTTTGCCACTTGTCGACTCATCCGGGCCGCATGTGGACAAGTGTCGGCTTACTCATGTTAATGATATACTTAACTTTTCTTAACTCGGATGGTTATCCTTTAAATTTCCCGCCAGATCGGGACGCAACCGAGCCCAACTCATGACATCATCATGGTCGATTGTTGATGTCACCACTCGGTCGTCTTTGACTTGTGGGTCCCATACTTCCATGTGCTGAACGGCCACGTGGATCAATTCTGTCGCCACCAACTCGGGTGTCATCGTAGTATAATAATGAATATTGATTGGGGATGAATGGTGAATTCAAAGCCACAATATTGTTAGATCATTGACTCATGAATAATACAAAATCAATTCAAAGCATATAAAGAGAAGAAGGTTTATGATGGGATAAATGGGCCCGAACAAGTTCAAGTCCACAAAAAGAATTAAAACAGCATTTAAAATCGGATTAAGGAAATAAATTCGATGATGAATAACCCAATATTATTGGAAGCCCAAATAAGAGAGTGCGATCTTTGTGAGCCCACAAGGAAAAAAACTAGACAGGGTTCTACTTGGTAGCTTTAAAATATTGACGCATTTCAACTTGAGCCTCTGTTAAATAGAGAAAGAAAAAAAAAGAGAAAATAAAGATAGTTAGAGATAACAAAAATATCGGATAAGGAGTTTAATCAAGAAAAGATAAAAACATAAGCTCAATCAAGAATCCCAATGGAAAAGGTAAGAATAACCACGGAAAAAAAGAAAGAGAAAAAAAATTGAAAGGACAAATAAGAAATGAAGGCGACTAAGAAAGTAAAAGAATTAGAAGCAGAGGTAGGCTTCACACAATAGTTGAGAAATTCTTTGGCAGGTATGGATATAATCCATATGAACCTGAGCCCTTTTTGAGGATTCAATAGTTTTTAAAGAGAAGCAAAAAGACAGGAATAATTAGCAAGCCTAAGATGCTAAAACGGATGAGAACATGGGTCAAAGACTAAAAGAAAATTCTGATGAAAAATATAGCAAGCCCAAAAATATGGACAATGATGATGAGGGCCAAAATCAATCACAGGAAAGCTCATTTACACTTAGTGATCCATTCAATTTGGACAAATTACTCAATTGCAGAGAGAAGAAGAAGATGGAAGTTAGAGACAAAAAGAATATAAAGTAGAGAGAAAAATCAAGAAGGGAAAAAGGGAATTGAAAGGCAAATTAGAGAAGAGAAAATTGACTCGCGAACATAGGAGAAGATATAGAGCAACAAAGAAAAGGAAGAAGACAAAAGAAAGACCGAAAGGGGAGGAAGAAGGAAAGTAGGGAGGAAATCCAAAAAATCCCTACTTTACCAAATGAAAAATTCATTATCTGATAATGACATAACAAATTGTTATAGAGTGGTTTGCAAGAAAATGATCGAAGAATAGGCAAAGGAAAATTGAAACTTTAGAAAATGCTTGGGTTTGAAAGCGGAAGAAAATGATCTGGAGGTAATTGAAAGAGTAAAAGAGCTTGAAAGAAGGGGGGTGTGAAACAACAATATGAAAGTGAAGAGCATCCACACGAGTTGGAGGAAAAATAAGCAAGAAATAAATCTACTAATCTTTAATGTTAGAGGGTTGGGAGGGAGAATGAAGAAAAGGATTTAAGAAGTTTATTCATAAAAGAGTGGATATACTTTGTCTGGATCCAGAAAACCAAAACAAATAGAAATTTATGTAGAAAAATTTGGGCTGACGATGACTTCGACTGGAAATTCTTGAGTTCACAAAGAGCATCGGGTGGAATACGAAGTATTTGGAATAAAACAAAATTTGTGTTAAATGATTTTTGGGCTTTGGACGGGTGCTTAGCTACCAAAGGCTATTGGGGAATGGAGCAAAAAGATGTGGTGATCATCAACATTTATTCACAATATTCTCTAAATGGGAAAAAATTGTGGGATAATATCATAAAATTGATTCAATCAGCGAGACAAACATGTTATGCATTGCTGGGGATTTTAATGAGTTTATCAACTCGTGTGGATTGATTGATTTACCAATTTAAATTCAAAGACGACAGTTTACCTGGTACAAAAGTGATGGTTCTTGTGCAAGCCGAATAGATAGATTTTGATTTCAGATGGGTGGTGAGAAAATTGGCCAAATTGCACTCAAGTAGTCTTGGACAGGAATATTTTTGACCATTGTGCTTTAATGTTAAAAGATGAATAATCACAATTGGGGACCTAACCCTTCAGGGTGGTGAATAGTTAGATGCTTGACCCTATATTTTTAGAGTTTGTAAAATCCGAACGGAAAGAAAATTTGAGGTGCAGGGATGGGGATCATTTGTTCTCAAAGAAAAGCTTAAAAGGCTTAAGGAAAACTCAAACAGTGAAATAGAGGAGTTTTTGGGGATCTAAACAAAACATCAAGGAGGGAAAGGAAGAATTAAACAGTTGGACCTGAACTTTGAAGCTAGGAAAAGTAAAGAAACAAACATCACGAATTGGAAAGAAATTTGGTTTCATTTGCAAGATTTATTAATGGAAAGGGATGCGTTATTGTTTAAAAGGAAAAAACTCCGTTGGAATGGTTGACAGATGGGGATTTGAATTCTAGATTTTATCATTTAATGTCACGGGGAGTGTTAAGAAAAGAGGGGTTACAGAAATTTTTAGGAAGGAATGAGTGAACTTTGCTTGTCTACAGGAAACAAAATAGAGAAAATTGATAGAGAGTTCGGTGAAAGCCCATCTAATCGAGGTGTAGTGCTAACTCCTGTTTTAAAGAATTGAAAGTGAACCCTCTTTCTCTACTTTCTTTACGGCTTGGTATCGACTCGATCATCGATTATAAGTTCATAACCCTAGCCCATTCCCGTTTTGGTCGAACTAGAAATTCATTTAAGCCAATTGAACCTTCTCGAATTGTTTCTTTTTAAGAACCAAAAGATTTGTGCCAAAATAACAGATGCCAAGTAGTTATCGTAATTCTAGTTATATGAATAATGAATCTACAGTTATGGTCAAATCACGATTTTGGGTTGGGATACTTGGGTTCTCAAGAGCATCAGGTCGATTGCTCAACATATGGGATAATAGAATATTTAATTTTTATCAAAGATTGGTTTATCAAAGAAAGTTCAGCAATAATAAGGAAATGGGAATCATGATGAGTTGATAAAATTTGCAATGTCTATTCATCTTATTCATTTATTGGGAAAAGAATACTTTGGGAGGAGATACATATAAAATCCAAACATTAAATCAACAAAAGTGGTGTATTACTGATGACTTTAATGTAGTCAGGTTTCAATAGGAAAGAAAAGGCAATGTAGATAATGTGAACAATAGATGAACGAAAGAAATAGTTTTATTAGAAATTGTGAAGTTATTGATCTCTCCTAAGAAGAAAATTCACTTGGTGTAAATGTGACGACAACTTGCAAGTCGGTTAGCTAGAATTATAATCTCAGATGAGTGGATGGAAAGATGGTTGAATTTCATTTTAATGGGGTTGGAAAGAAACATCTCTGACCATTGTTCAATCATTTCGAATGAGAAAGAAAAATGATAATTGGAAACCAAAGCCGTTTAGAGTTCGGATTGTTGGCATTTGCATCCGGATTTTATAGTTTTTCGTGGAACCGAATGAAATAAAATTGAGGTTTGAAGATGAGATTATTTTGTTCTAAAGAAAAATTTAAAAATGCTAAAGGATAAACTCAAAGTTTGGAACAAGTAAGTATCTTGGGGCATTGATTGAAATATATGAAATCTTATATTAGAAACAATATTTGCAGAATTCAAGTTTTAGGGTGTCGTTAAACCAATCTAAAATCTAAAATCAAATAAATAATTGAATTTAGAAATATTTACTCATGAGGAAAAAAAACGTTGAAGTAATTAATCACATAAAATAAACAAAAAATCAATACAATCCACAAAACATATATGACTTTATCAAATAATTTATATTATCAAAAGCACATTCTCAACTGCAATCTAAAACCAGAGGCATAAACACAATATTATACATGCATAATTAAACTAAATGTAAACCTTACCACTTAATCGAGGGAGATGCTCAAACGTAACTCGAACCCATGACTCATTGACTTTTGATTGATCTTAAACAAAATTCTTTGAAGTCTACAGAACCAATTTTAAAAAGCCTCGGCTCTGATACCACTAAATGTAGCGCCCTTGCTAGCTTACTTGAATTATAATGCGACAAATAAGCAATTTAAAATAGAAACACTTAAAAGAATCTTTGAAAGAAAGTACGGAATAATAAAAATCTTACTTCATTTGAAAACTTTGCGCAAATGAATTAAATGCTAATACACGAAATAATTACTTGTCCAAAAACATTCATACTAAAAATAAAATGAAATTTGACATTTAATAAACTAAAAAGTCAAAACTTTGAAAATAATAAAAATCGAAAGACATGGGTTCTCGAGTCATTGCGCCCAACCATCTCCTTCCTCTCAAGCATTCTCATCTGAAAAATTTCATCATTCGTGGAATGAGCTTAAAGAAGCTCAACAAGTAATCTCATGCATGGATGCATATGCCTAATGTAATATCTTACATTTATAACCTTGTAAAACCTTACGTTTTCTTTACTTAAAAACATTTCACATTCATACTTAAAATCTTGTCTTTCTTTTCGTAAAAAGTTCTTAGGACGCGAGCTCACTTGGTGACACATTATTCTAATCAGGGTCGCAGTGGGCCTTGTTATTTGGAACCCGATTAAGATTTTGCCCGAAGGCCCATTTCCATTTGTTTTGCCCGAAGGCCCTTTTCCTTGAATATTAATATTAGCTGCAAGCATCACATTATCGCAACGCCAGTCCCCCGCGCCCATTTCCCACTCACTCCAGCATCATTGAACAATGTGCACCACCCATTGATTTGAAAAACATTATTAATTCTAAACCTTAAAACTCGACTTTACTTAATCTTTGTATGCTCTTGCAATGCTATGAAAGTACATTTAATATGATGCATGAACCTAAGTGATGCAACTTTTCATTGAATGCGAGAATAACATAAACGCGTAGCATAATAATTAAATCACATTAACTAGCATATTAAAAGTAACCATGACATAAAACATGTAAACGAGGATAAATTTACATTCAGATACTCAACAATACCTTACATTCAACTAGTTAAGGAGAAACCCTACGTTCAACTAATTAAGGGATAAACCTATATTCAATTAGTTAGAAGAAACCCTACATTCAATTAGTTAAGGGAAAACCCTACATTCAGTTAGTTAAGGGAAAACCATGCATTCAATTAGTCAAGGGAAAACCTACATTCAATTAGTTAAGGGAAAACCCTACATTTAATTAGTTAAGGAAAAACCCTATATTCATTTAGTCAAGGAAAAACCCTACATTCAATTAGTCAAGGAAAAACCCTATATTCATTTAGTCAAAGGAAAACCCTACATTCAATTAGTCAAGCCAAAACCCTAATTCAATTAATTATGGGAAAAATCATATATTCAATTAGTCTATCTATTTAGGAGAAAATCATACATAATAAACTCTCAACCAATATAACAACACAACTAACTCAAATTCATTAATTAGCTACCGCATCGCATATTTTAATAACTTTTACCCAAAAATATTAACAACTCTCATAATCTTTTGTTTTCCAGTTTCATAAAGCATTAATAATCTCTAGATTCCAGTCACTATGTTATCAACCTAGACCTTAGCTAATTTATATACTTTTCAAGAAACTGATCCTATCATTAGTAGTTTAAATCAAAAGTTACAAAATTATCTATATCACATCAAACTTGAATTGCATTCAGTATCTAGAAATAAGGAGTTCAATGATTAGATAACCAATTACTACAAAGAATTCGAGAAACACTTTAATATAAAATGAAGGCATTTGCAGAGGGTTCACATTGTAACTAAAATAGATTAATTATATTCAAACTACGGAGCTAGTCATGAAATCGGTCAATCTCAAGTGTGGAAACTTTATATCCATGTAATTCGAAGGGAACATAAAAATATCTCTTACATTAACGGTATAGGTCAGAAGTCATACAATTATTTGGCACTTTGGGTTTACGTATACTAACCAAAAACACATAATTCTGAAAGAAGAATATGGAGATTACTTGTCTGTTCGACTTAAATATAGTGAAATCCTTTTTAGGCCTATTTCGAATTAATCGCGTTTGGGAAGTCTCCTCTCGTTCTTCTCTTTTCTCTTTTCTTCTTCTCTGGCCGATTCCTGCTCTCTCTCTAGGCGTCTCCTATTGTGTTCCCAATGTGTTTGTTTTACATGTCTTATATCTGTATTTTAACCTACTCCTAATTTAACTAGATTTTTGGTACACGGGCTTATTATTAACTTACTAACAATGTGAGCCTGATTTGATATTCTAAACTAATTATAAAGGTCCAATTATTCATTATAAGGCCCAAATTAAAAAATAATTAACCAATCCAATTAAAAAGACTTTTTTATTATCCATAATTTAACTAGTTAATTATCTAGTAAAATAATTAATAAATTTCTAATTCTCTATTATTATTTCATAAATTAAACTAATAACATAATAAATAAAATTCTTATTAAGGCATAAAAATTTGGGTCGTTACAAAGAAACACAGAATATATGGGGGAAGTTGTTTTAACAACCAACCATATATTGATTTTTTTTTTTGAATAAATTTGGAATATATAAAAATAAAAGAGTAAAATGATGTTTACAAAGCCAAACAACTAGCAATAACGAGAAACAAGAGAATAATCAGACAAAAAAGATGAACCCAAGTCACATGCCGACTTGGTAGCCAAAATGGGGCCTCATTAAAACCTACCAAGGTAAAACCCACCCTTGTGGGAAAAACCATTGGTAGGAAAAAGAGTACACCAGAAAGAAGAAAAGGCAAAACAAATCGCAAACATAATCTGATGCATAGCCCAAAGCGAAGAGGAAGCACGGGTCGTGCCCAACCATACGTACATGCCGTGCGTCCTGCCCAAACAAACCAAGCCCAGGCATCGAACACGCACGGGCCGCCTGTGCGTAATGCCGAACATCCAAAACCAACCATCGAAGACGCACGGGTTGTGCTCAATAGCATGAGTTGCCCGTGCGGATTGCCGCAACGCGAAACAACAACAAAGAATCCCTCCCAACTAATGTCTAAGGTGATAAAGTAATGTGCGATCCGCAGCAATAACCTCATGAAGAAAATCTGGCGCCGCATCCCACCGAGTATTACCTACCACATACGCCTATTTCGAAAGGGTGTCAGCCGCTCGGTTAGCCTCCCGATAAATATGAGACGACCGGAAATGAATGAGACGAAGACGGCAAAATAAGAGAATTAGCCTGCCCTTGATGACCCAAGGAACCTGCATAGAAAAGGTAGAAAAAATCGAAACCACATAAGAAGAGTCGACTCTAACCAAATAAAATTCCATCCTTTATCCAAAGAAATTTCAAAAGCGGTGATAACCCCTTGTAATCCTGCCAGAAAAGCGAAACCCTGACCAAGCCGGATAGTGAAGCAGCCAACCACAAAGCCATGGCAATTCTGAAAGATACCACCACAAGGAGAATCTCCTGGCGACCCCATTGCACTCCCATCAGTATTAACTTTAATCCAGCCAGACGGAGGGAGACTCCAACGCACAAGAATAGGGTAATTATTACGTCTACAACAACCAGGGATGGCTAGTTTGCTCAAAATAAAAAGATCCAGGGAATCATTATTCATGTAGCCGATGGGAGTATGACGAGATTCTCTAATGAACGAAAAAACTTGAGCCCGAACAGCCATAACTTAAATCTTGTAATCCTCAAAGATCGCTTTATTGCGATAAGACCATATGACCCAGATGAGAGTAATCAAAGTAAGTTTCCACAAAAATAGGATTTGAGAGCTCCCCTTAACCTCCAAGCTCTGAATGATAACACCCCAAATGCCAGAAGAGAAATCCAAATGAACGTTGAAAAGTCCAAAAAAATAATCCCAATTGGGACGCACCATTGGACAATCCAAAAAACAATGATCCAAATCCTCCGAATAATGGAAACAAAAGTGACAGACTGCAGGCCCAATAGTCCCTCTGCTCTGCAATTGACCCCACAGGGGAAGCTTGTTATGAATAAGGCGCCAAACAAGCAAAGAACGCCGAGACGGAATACACGTGTGCCAAATCCATTTACCCCAACGAACAATGGGAATATTCGTATGAATATGCCAAAGAGGCTATAAGAGATGAAACAATGCGCCATGAACCGATTTAAACCAAATCCGAGAATCTTCCCCACCAACTACGGGGATGTTCAAGATATCCATTACAATATCTTCACAATTCAAAATGAACAGTGAAGTGAGATGCCAAGTGCCATCAAAAAGATAGTCGGAGACCTTTTGAGCCAAAACCCTGCGAAATCTATGAGGTATACCCAATTTATCTGCAATAATATACCCAAGCCAATTATCCCACCAGAACGAAATAGCAGAGCCATCCCCGATAATCCATCTAGAGTCTGTCTTGAGAGAAGAAATAAAAGGGCGAAATCCCATCCACAGAGAGGAACTAACCGGAGTGACCTTAGGCTCTAGATCGCCATCCAAGAACCGGCTACGAAGGAATCTAGCCACCTGAGAATCTGAAGCCAAAATATCCCAAGTAAAACGCATCAGAAATGACGCATTCATAGATGAAATAAAACGCAAACCCAAACCACCCTACTCCGTAGGCGCACACATACGACTCCAAGAAACCGTAATAAGACCTTTTTTCGTGATGTCTCCAGTCCAGATAAAATTGCGAGCAGCCTGGTCCAATTGACGGATGAACGTGACCGACCACTTGTAGACCATCATAGAGTGAACAACGAAACTGAAGATAATAGAATTTACCAAGCAAACCTGACCAGCCATAGACACAAAATGACCCTTCCAGTTACTGAATTTGCTAATAATACGATCGATAATACGCTCCAATTGAATCCGTCTTGGCACCCCCTTAAAAACCGGAACACCCAAATAAGTAAAAGGCAGACTCCCCTCCCTCATCCGGATAGCACGAAGAATAGACCTCTTCCAACGAACAAATTTGCCAAAATATATGGTGGATTTGTCACGATTAGCATATTGACATGAAAGTTGCTCATAATCCGAGAGAATACAAGAGATAGTTGCAGCATTATCAATGGAAGCTTGACAAAAAATGATCACATCATCAGCATACAATAAATACGTAGGATAGGAGATACCATGACCAGCCCGAATACTATAGACAACCCGAGATTGAACGTGTTGACTTATGAGGTTACTCAAAACCTCCTCCGCAATGCAGAAAAGAAGCGGGGACAACGGATCCCCTTGACGGACCCCTTGTGAACACCCAAAATAACCGACCGGGGAGCCGTTCAGTAAAACCAAAAGCTTGGCAGACTGAAGAATGCTAGAAATCTAACCACAAAATTTGTTCGAAAAACCAAAGGCTCTCATAACACCCAACAAAAAATCCCAAGAGATGGTATCAAAAGCTTTGCGAATATCCACCTTGATGGCCATGTTGCCACCGTATGCCCGACGATCTAAACAATTAATGCATTCAGAAGCAAGAGAAACACAATCATGAATACGACGGCCTGCAATAAACCCAAACTGAACCGGCGAGATGATAGAGGCCGCCACTGGAGCCAACCTGCTGGAAAGGATTTTAAATAATCTTGAACAAAAATTACTAAGTACAATGGGTCAGAACTGATCGACTTTGATGGCCTCTGCTACCTTCGGAATGAGCACCACAAAACTAGAGTTAATCCCAGGGGGGAGAACGCCCGTATCAAAGAAATTCTGAACAGCTTGAACCACATCCGACGAAACCAACTCCCAAGCAAATTGATAAAACTTACCAGGGAAGCCATCGGGGCCAGGAGCACTCGCAGGATCCATCTCAAAAACCGCTTGTTTAATCTCCTCGATGGAAGGGCGATTAATGAGACTCGTGTTTTGGTGAGATGTGATCGATGGGTGAATGATGGAGGATATATGGGTCAACGACGTAGGGGTAGGAGAAAAGAAAGCCGTGAACAAATTCTCATAAAATTGTACCACATGCTCTGCGATAGCAACAGGGTTCCTACAATTCTCCCCATCAATAACCAGTAAAGAAATAGAATTCCTACACTTACAAATTTTAGCCGCCCGCTGAAAATACGTAGTGTTTCTGTCTCCATCCTTAAGCCAAATGTTCCGGCTTCTCTGGCGCAACATCTCATATTCAATATACATAAGTTCCGATAACAGAGCATTGGACTCCACCTTTTGGCAAAAATTCTCATCTGAATAACCATCCATGGCGATCGACTCCTGAATGGCAGCAATATCTGATAAATTGGACTCCTTTTGCTGAAAAATATCACCAAAGACTGTATAATTCCAATCTTTAAGACAAACTTTGAGACGCTTAAGCTTACCAGTAATACGACCCCAGGGATAATTAGACAAGATAGGTGTATTCCACGACTCCCTGATCACAGCAAAGAGTTTGTCATCTAGAAGCCACATATGCTGAAACCGAAAAGGGCGCAGACCAGAAGAGATGAATCCTTACAAGTGATGGAAATGGGATGATGGTCAGACATAGTGCGAGGCAAAACATAGCAATGAACAATCTCCCATAAGTTCAAGAAACCCTCCGACATAAGACCCTTATCAATTTTAGATTCCACGTGATTCCCCATATGCATGCATCCTTTTCAAGTATACTTATGGCCAGACGAAGGGATGTCGATCAACTGACAATCTTCTATGAAATGCAGAAATTCATGACACGAAGTCATATTCAGAACGTGCGAGCTACGCCGTTTATGAGAACCTAACACAACATTAAAATCCCCCACCACCAGAAAATTAGAAACCCAAGAAGCTAATAAATCACGCCAAAGCTCCCGACGTCGCCCATACGAGGTATGACCATGAACAAATCCAATTCAAGATACCACCGAAAGAGCACTTTAACCAAAATAAATTGGTCATTCATGTGCAACACGGAGGCCAAAGAAAAATGAGAGGAAACCAAAATCCAAATGTTAGCAAGCATGCCCGACCTATGATTGATTGTCAGGACGGAAAGACCCATAGCCATCCAATATGAGGAGTGAATCGAAGAGATATTCATTTTAGGTTCCACCAGACAAAGCCAATCTGGTTTGGTAATCGAGCAATGATGATGCAGTGCAGCTTTAGAGAGATCGTTAGAGATCCATCTAACGTTCCAGTGAAGGATATTCATTGTTTACGAGAATGCTCCTCAAGCGGAGCCATTATAGTATGCCGGGATTCCTCCTCAACTTCATCAACCGAAGACTTAGTAGCAACCATATTCATAATATTATGATTCTCAGATTTCCCTACAGGCACCCGAAGAGCAGGCCTAGAAGGGCCCCCATTTTGAACCACATGTAGCTTTTGACGAATTTCTTGTAACTTTTTATCCGCTAATAAATCGACAGGTGCATCCTCGGATCTGAAGATGGAAGAAATAATCAAGGTGTCTGGACCTAAGAGGGGATTCGGTCGTCCGCCTTCAGCAAAAGCAGATTCCGTTGAAGGTGGATTAATTACCATAATAGCATCATTGTTCTTGCCACACGCATCCTCTTTTGAAATAGAATCCATCATTCTCGGCCCAGCTTCTATCGCTAAAATAGGGTTATCCGAAGGGGCTATCATCTCCAGAGGCATGACATTCTCACTTTCCATATCCAAATTATCTCCATCCTGACTCTCAAGAAGGGCAAAAAACATTACTAGTATTCGGCGGTGGGGGATATCATGAGAGGGAGATTTCGATCTCTTGGGGCGACAATATCGAGGATCCTTTAGCTTCAAAATTGCTCATCGAGGCGTAATCTTAGAATTAGGAGCTTCCATCGACTTGCCATGTGGCTTAGGATTACGAGAACGGCTCCGAGCTCTAAAAAGGGTGTTGCTCGTTATTTATTTGTTGGCATACGACTGTGGAGTGACCAATAAATTGACAATGACGATAGAATTCCGGTAGATGTTCATACTGAAAGAAAATAAAACCAGTGTGCCCTGTATGATCAATTTTCATCTTCTCCGGAAGACTCATTTTTAAGTCCACATCCACAAGTACATGTGCGAAATGACCCAGAGACCCGAAAATATTGTTCTCATCAATTTTAATAGGCGAACCAATAACTCTAGCAATTCCCATAAGCACCTCGGGGTGCCAATATTCCCAACTAAGAAAATACCACTTAAAGGGAAAGATAAAACTCCTTACGAATTGTGGAAAAATCGTAAGCCTTTTTATAAATACTTTAAAGTGTGGGGGTGTTTGGCTAAGATGGCAATACTTTAACCAAAGCAAGTTAAAATCGGTCCTAAAATGGTCGATTGCGTGTTTACAGGTTATGCACTTAACAGTAGTGAATATCATTTTATGGTACATAAGTCAGAAAATCCGGAGATGACAGTTGGTACCATAATTGAATCAAGAAATGATATAGTCTTTGAGAATATTTATCCTTGTAAAGAAAGGATAGATGTAAGTTTCAAGAAACGGATGTATTCATATATTGCTGAAGGTGTTACTTCGGGTGTTATAACATCTGGAACAACTGCAGGTGTTACAACAGATGTTGCTAAGGTGTTGCTTCGGGTTTTATAATATCTGGAATGACACTTGGTACAATACCTGCTGTCACACTTGACAGAACAGTTAGTTCAACACCGAATGGTGAAGAACTAAGGCGAAGTAAGAGGCCTAAGGTTGATAAATCCTTTGAGCCTGACTTCATAACATTTATGTTAGATGGTTAGCGAACTTGATTAAAGAGGCTCTAAGTAGTCCAGATGCTCCGCTCTAGCAAGAAGCTATCAATAGTGAAATCGAGTCCAGTCTGCAAAATCATACGTGGGAATTGGTTGATCTCCCTGCTGGTCATAAACCTTTAGGATGTAAATGGATAATAAAGAAGAAGGATAAAACAGATGAAACTATTGATAAGTATAAAGCACGGCTTGTGGCCAAATGCTTTAAACAAAAAGAAGGGTATAATTTCTTTGAAACCTATTCTCTAGTAACGAAGATTGCATCTATTCAAGTGCTTCTCGTGATTGCTGCTTAGCACGATCTTGAGATTCATCAAATGGATGTCAATATGGCGTTTCTGAATGGAGAAATAGATGCGGAAATATACATGGAACAACCTGAAGGGTTTGTTGCACCCGGTCAAGAAAAGAAGGTGTGCAAGTTAATAAGATCCTTATACGGACTGAAATAAGCTCCAAAACAATGACATCTTAAGTTTGACAATACGATGTTGTCAAATGGATTTACAAGAACGAGTGTGATAAATGCATATATGTCAAGGGAACATCAGACGCATTTGTCATAGTTTGTCTATACGCAGACGATTTGTTAATCATGGGCAGTAGTCATGATATTATCATGGACACTAAAAGAATGTTAAAGATAAACTTTGACATGTAGGATATGGGGGCTGCTGATGTAATCCTAGGGATAAAAATCAGCAGGACTCCTGATGGAATTATCTTGTCACAATCCCAATATGTGGAGAAAGTGCTCAAGAAATTCAATGTTTTTGATAGTTCACCGTCAAAGACACCCATTGATTTAAGTGTAAATTTGGTTGCTAATAAAGAAGAACAATGGCTCAAATGGAATACTCACGTATAATAGGTAGTTCGGTGTACATCACAAACTGTACACATCCATACTTAGCCTATCCTATAAATATGTTGAGTAAGTTCACGAACAATCCAAGCCATGAGCATTGGAAAACGTTAACCAGGGTGTTAAAATACTTGAAGTATATCCTGGATTATGGGCTATATTACTCATGATATCCAGTTATACTTGAAGGGTATAGTGATGCTAGTTGGATTTCGGATTCGAAATATTCTTATTCTACTAGTGGATACATATTCACCATTGGAGGTGGTGCGGTATCATGGAAGTCCACGAAGCAAACGCGTGTATAACTCGATCCACCATGGAATTTGAGTTTATAGCTTTGGACAAAGTCGTAAAGAAGCAAAGTGGGTTCAAAACTTTTTGGAAGATATTCCATATTGGAGAAATCATGTGCCTTCGTGATGATTCATTGTGATAGTCAAACGACTATAGGAAGGGCACCGAGCAATATGTATAACAAGAAGTCTCGACATATTCGTCGGAGACTCAATACCATTAGACAGTTGATCTCAAACGGTGTGATGTCAATTGACTACGTAAAGTCAAAAGACAATCGCGATCCTTTGATGAAAGGGTCAATCGAGATCAATTGAGTAAATTGCTAGAGGAATGAGCTTAAAGTCCACAAAGTAAAAAAACCATCATATTGGTAACCCAACCATGATTCGGAGATCCCAAGAACTTGGTTCAATGGGAAAACTAAGTCATGAAGGTTATGTTGTAACACTTGGAAACAATATTTCAACCCATCACTAGAGAGCAATACCAAGTATTGGAACACCTGCAAAGTTGTGGTGAGGCTAAGTCATCTGACTTTTAATGATTTTTACAACTCGTTGAGGTTCAGTATGGTAGGATACTCGGATAGGAGATCATCTATGTAAGTGAGAAGTACGAGCCGCTTTAAAGTAACACTTATGAATGCAAAGAGGTGTCCATGGCCAAAACAGACACAAAACGTGAGAACATAAGGTGTTGAGACCTTATTGTGTTAATACTGTTGTCTCGGTATACATCGTGGAGGAATAGTTCAAGGCATTGCGTCCACTAAGCCACCAGTGTACCCGATGATATTGACTACGGAAGGTTCAAAGCCACAAGCTACCTTTCTGAATGCAATATTGTCTCTTGAGGACTAGTTTGCATGTCTGCATTCATGCATGCATTAATTTTCACTCATGTGGGGGATTGTTAGAAATTTGATTTTGATAAGGTGGGCGTCGACCCGACATTGGCCAAATTTTTGGTGGCTAATAATTAATTCTGGAGAATTAAATTATAAATTATCAATCTACGTTTCGAGTAGATGTTCGTAGTATTTTTTATTTCTCAAAACCAAATTTCGGTGAGTGAGAAATTAATACACAAAGTTGGCCACACGAATGGGCATTATGTAAAGGGAGTTGAAAGGTTTTTTTCTTCATCCCACATGAAATATAAAACATAGTTTATTCTAGTATAAATATTAGAAGATGTTATTAGTTGGATATACTATAACATAAGTGGATGATCACAAATGGGCCACACGCACGCGCGCTTGGTCCGGCCTCGACCTGGGCGTGGGCTTGGGCCGGCCCAGTCCTTTGGGCCTGGGTCCAGGTCCACTACACTTTTGTCACTCGAAAATGGGCTTAGCCCACATTCAAGTGACTATTGGGCCGCCCAATGAACCTGGACATTGCACGTGTCCAAATTTGTAAGTGTCTGTTGAAGTCTGTAACTCCTCAGATAGTGGCATTGATGGGGTTGTAACTTCCCAGAAAGTGGTCATCAATGGATGTTGTAACACCTGGCCGTTACATGGAAGGTTAATGCCCACTAACTTACCAGAATTAATTCCCTGCAGGTTGGATTTTGTTGCCTATAAATAGTCTGGTTTCCATTGCAGAAAAAACACTGAAAATCCGTATATCTCTCTGCATATTTCGAAAGTGCTGTTAAAAGTGTTGTAACATTTCCAAAGAATACTTCATTCTGTATTTGAGTCCAGCAACTAGTTCTCGCTCCTTAAAGTTCGAAAGGTGTTTTTGTATCAATGGTGCTACTGTACACAAAAGAGGTTAAGCCGTTTTATATTTGGGGACTTTACGGCGTACCGAGAGCACTAGCCGAGACGTATTTGTCTTGCGGAAAAAGTTCATCTTGACTCGACTTCTGTCAAGTTATAATGTTATATTAGTCAGATTCATTTTTCTTGTAATTTTTCTTTTCTGTTTGTAAAAGCCATTATTGAAGGCTTCATGTTGTAATCACACATTGTAAGATATAATAACTGGTATGCGCATAAAAATAAAAGAAATTGAAAATAAATAGAAGAGATTGATATTGATCAGTTGGACATTTAAATAAAAGGTTTGTGATATTGAAAAAAAAAACCTAAAAGGCAATTAAAATATCAAAATTAATAAAAAAACCTTAAAACAAGATTAATTAACACAGTATTACTAATTAATATATATGATTATTTATTTTGAAAAACCACTATAAAAAATAAAATAACGAAAAAAAAACTATTTTTACTTTTTGCAGCAAAAAGAAAAAAAAGGATTCCATTATCCAGGTAGAAAGAAGAAACGAAGTAGTTCACTAATGTAAAATAGAAGGCTCCACTATTATTCTCCTTCTAACGGCTAGTTAATACACAATCAATATCACTCAAAAAAAAAAAAAAAAATACACAATCAATAAAGCTTAATGGAGCACCAGAAACCCGATCTACACCGTCCACTCATCAGTAATCCAACGGATCCTATTCATAGCTGGAGAATATGACCGTTAACAGGGAAGAGGCGTCCCTCCACTTTCTATGTACCACACTCTCCTCAGTCCTCCTCAACCCCTCTTCTCCTCATCATTGTTTTACGGAAAGAAGAAAGAAAAATTACAGAAATAGAATTCTTGGATAGAGAAATAGGGATTGTTTTTGAATTGTGGCGATCGAAACCCAAAAGATCAAAGAAGGATAAGTTTTTATTTTTTATTGAAAATAGCAACGATCAAGAAGAAGTCTTGGAAAAAGAAGAATATTAGAATTAGAGATGGCTAGTAGAGTTTTAGTTCCGGAGCAACCTAGAGGTAACACTGTGAATTTCTTATATATTAATGATATTTTTTGTTGTAAATTTTTGGGGTTTTGATCGATCTTTTGTTTGGTTTTATGGATGTGTTGCGGTGATTGTTGATGGGTGTTTTCTGGGTTTTCTCTTCTTTAAAATGTATGATTTATCTTGCGGGTTGCTGAATATTCTTTGGTTGTTTCTTTACTTGACTAGATTCGGAAGAATGTTGAAGAGACATTTGTGGGCTTTTCTGTTGGTCTGATTCTAATACTAATATATAGTTTAAGTTTTTTCATTAGATGTACTTCCTTGAGATTTTTGCTTATATTTCGTTTTTTCTTCTTTTTCTACTTTTTTTTTTGTGTGTGTGTGTTTCCCATAATTGATATGCTATGTTCACCGTTCATATTCTTACTGGCTCTGTGTTGTAATTCTTGCATAATTCTGGGTGTATCCATTGAATTCTTGGTTAGTTGATCTTAGAATTACAGGCCAGAATGTTCAAATTTCATCATTGAATAATATGTAAATTTAGTATCAGCCATCAGGGATCCTCTGTTTTTAAGTTCATGGCTTTTGTATGCTGAAGAATATGTAAGCTTTCTGGTAGTGTTTGAAAAAACATTGAGACTTCTGTTTGGGTCTATGAAGGATGAACCCTTTCTTGATTTTTTTTTTATGAGTATATTTTATATTCTTGAGGTTATGTGTTTCCACTTGGATCCTCAAATTTATATTATTCTTATATTGGTTTAATCAGTTGGAGGAGGGAAGCAGAAGAATGGACAGGCTGAAGTCAGAAATAGGAGAGTTCTGAGAGATATCGGAAACTTAGTAATTGCTCCAGCTGTTGAGGGAAGCCCCAAAATCCGATCACTCGACCCATAAAAAGGTTTTCTCCATCTCTAAACACACACACACACACACAGACAGTGTGTTTTTTTGTCTTTGTTTAATAAAGTTAATAATAATTACCGGAAAGAAGTAATCATCTTTTGATTTCAGGAGTTTCGGCACACAGTTTGTCGGAAAAGACGGTGCCGGGAAAGCCGCCATCCATCATAAGAAGGAAACTCTGAAGCCAAAAAATGAGGCTGTGATTAGTCCCCATAAAGAGGAAAGCTACAAAAATGGAATAAAATTAAAGGAAGGATCATCAAAGAAGCCCAATAAAACTCTCACTTCAATCCTCACCGCTCGAAGCAAGGTTTTTTTTTTTAAACTATATAGTTTCTTGTCTTATAAAATAAATTCAAGAAAAATATTGATTTTTCTGAACTTTTTTCCAGGTTGCTTGTGGAATTACCAAGAAACCTAAGGATCTAATAGTAGACATTGATGCAGCTGATGTGGACGATGAATTGGCAGCCGTGGAGTATATTGAGGATATTTACAACTTCTACAAGCTCACAGAGGTGGTCAACTGTTCGATTCAGTATTAGTCTCTTTGATTTTGCTTTTTCATTGTTTGTGTAAACATCTGATATGTTTTTGATTTGTTATTTTTCAGGATGATGGTCGAGTTCATGATTACATGGATTCGCAACGAGAAATCAACTCTAAAATGAGAGCCATTCTTGTGGACTGGTTGATTGAAGTCCACAAGAAGTTTGAATTGATGCCTGAAAGTCTCTACCTTACAGTTAATATAGTGGATCGGTTTTTATCGGTTAAGACTGTTTCGAGGAGGGAACTTCAGTTGGTCGGCATTAGCTCGATGCTAATTGCTTGCAAGTATGAAGAGATATGGGCACCAGAGGTGTGTGTGTGTGTAATGTTAATTTGCTCGGTTAATTGTGAAATTGGGGAATGTCTTTTGGCAACTTAGTTAATAATCGGTGTTTTTCGATCTTTTTAGGTGAGCGACTTCATAGCTATATCGGACAATGCTTACGTTAGAGAGCAAGTGCTTCTTATGGAGAAAGCAATTCTTGGGAAACTAGAGTGGTATTTAACAGTTCCAACTCCGTACGTCTTTCTGGTTCGATACATTAAAGCTTCTCTTCCAGCTGATAAGGAGGTAACTACAGAATCTTCATGCTTATTTTGGACTGGCATATATAAAATTTATGGTTAAATTACAAAAGAAGAAAACCCATATCTTTCAAAATTACAACTACCCTAAGAGGGTGCAATTTGTAAAACAGAAACAAAATATCAAAGTAACTGTGATTTGGAAAGATAGCTAGGTTTTTGTGTCATTAGACTAAACCTCAAGGGTATCTTTTGTAATTAACCCTAAAATTTATGGTAGTTTCCGGTTAAAAGTAGCTGGAATGTGCGAGTGGCTTACATTTTGTTGATGTAGATGGAGAACATGACATTTTTCTATGCCGAACTCGGTTTAACAAACTACTCAACCATCATAAACTATTGCCCCTCAATGCTTGCTGCATCGGCCGTGTACGCTGCTCGTTGCACTCTTAGTAGGAGTCGTCCCCTATGGACCGATACTCTGAAGCACCATACTGGCTACGCCGAAAATCAGCTGATGTATGTGGATTAATTACAATTCTCATTCCGTTATTTGACTAAAAAGTTCCACGTTTTCTTGCAATTGAGCGTGTGTTTGTCTTGTCTTCGTTACAGGGAGTGTGCAAAGCTTTTGGTGAGCTTCCATTGTGGTGTTGCTGAAAACAAGCTCAAAGCAGTTTATCGGAAATACTCGAATGCGAGAGGGCTGCTGTTGCTTTGTTTCCTCCAGCAAGAATACTTGTTCCTGTCTGAGATATGGCAAAACAAGCAACCCTTTTATTCAGACAAGATAGATAGAGATATAGTTTCAGTTTGAGATCATTTGGCTGTCATGATCTCTCTGTGGACACCCTTAAGGCCAACCACTTATGTTGGTTTTGCATGAATTTTTTAGGGATTATTGCATTGTTAAGAAAGTGTGCTAAAAAGTCACTCTATATTTTTATTGACTTCCAGTAAAATCATTGTATTGAAACAAAATTCAGTAGTGAACTGTGATCTCAGATCCTTTTCTTCCATTTTCTGCTTTTTGTTGTAAGTGTTGAGAATCAAAATAACTCCAAACTGTGAAAAGATTTTTTTTTTTGAACAACAAATTGGAAATGGATTTGCTTATTAATAAAGCGCCATTTTTTTTTATAATTAAAGTGCCATTTTGGGATAACAGAATAATTTATTCCACTAATAATATTTCATAGATGTATATTACACATGTATTGTCTAGTCTAGTCTTTTGTATATTACACATATATACATGGTAGAAAAGATAGTCAAAGTGTGTTTCTCTCTCTAGGAGAGTGTATGTTTCTCTCTCTAGGAGTGTCTAGGGTTATGAAAATTTTCTTTCTCTCAGCCGCATTGACTCTGTCTTTTAGATATCTGTAACTTCTTCATTACAACAGTAAATTCCTTAGTGTTTAATCCCGTTGAGCTTGGTTGGTAGGGTAGATGTTGTCGTTTGATTATGCATTTAAGAAGGATGAAAACATTAACTTCCATTATGCACTAAGGAGTTAAACTCTTAAGTCTTAAAGGATCTTAGAATTTAATATTGGTACTATATTGCAACATTCTCCCTCTTTTTTCTGGCCTCTGCTTTACTGTCTTTTGTTTTCTATTTCTTTTTCAACTGCTTGTGTCTGGTTTCTTCTCCTTCTTGTGATTTTTTCAGGATTAATATTGTGAACAAAGCCGGGGAGAGTGATTGTGGGCTTCTCTTATTTACAATGGCACAAGAGTTGACTAAGAAGTTGCAGGGTTTCTCTAACAGAGGCTGAACAGAAAGGAATTGAGCTGGCAGATGAGGATGTGGAGGTTAGTAAGGAAGAGTGTTTAAGGAGTTTATTTAAAAAAGTGCTAGGTAATAAAAAAGTGAACTTCACTAGTTTAAAAAAGACAATGAATGGAATATGGCCCATAGATGAATCTTGCATTCTTAGGGAGATAGGGTTCAATATGTTCCAATTCATTTTTCAATCTCAAGAGGATAAAAAAAGAGTTATTCAAGGAAAATTGTGGTCGTTTGACAGCCAGTTTCTTGTTTTAAGAGAATGGAGAGAAGGGGTGGATATGAAAAAAGAGAACTTTTTCTATATTGATATGTGGGTTCAAATTTGGGATCTTCATGCCCATTGGATCAGCTCAGAGGTAGGACTGAAGATAGGAAAGATTTTTCCCTCAGTTAAGGATGTCTTTATTCCAAAAACAGGAAGCATTAAAGGTAGATACCTAAAAATCAATGTTTCTATTGAGATTGAAAAACCTTTGATGAGAGGTATTAATCTGAAGCTGAAAGGGGAGGCTCATTGGGTTAATTTTAAATATGAAAATTTGATTGGTTGTTGTTTTTATTGTGGCTGGATTGGACATCATGAGAGATTTTGTGAGGAGAGGAAGACAGACATTCTGCAGAACAACTTGAAAGAAGGGAGGTTTGGTGAATGGTTGAAAGCAGAAGACCTCAGTGTAGGGTTTAGAACTGGGAGGATGTTCCCTACTAGAGCTCAATTGTCTCCATCAAAATATGTGGCTAGTAGTAGTAGGAATGAGAAGTCTGAAGCTTCTGAGCAAAAGGGGAGGAAAGAGAATAGCAATTCTCAGACCAAATACTCTCCTTTAGAAAAATCTGATTTCATTGCTACTAATGCAGAATTCACCCTAAAAGAAACTAAGTCTCCAGTTATTCATAAGGATTCTTGTCTCAGAGATGGAATGCAAGGTTTAGAGGGCCCTTTAAGTGTTCAGAATTCAGTGGAGCAACCAGAAAAACTTCAGCTGGGGGAGATTCAGTCTTATAACAGCAAGGAAAGAATTCCTCTTATGGATGTTTCAAATTTAGACTGCTTGAAAGAGAGACAAGTGTCATCTGAAAGCTCTGGTTTAGGAAAAACTTGGAGTAGATAGCGGGGGTAGGGGAGAGGGAGAGGGAGAGGAAGAAAAGTTGTGGACAAGGAAAACTTTCACTTGGGGAAAACAAGAAATAATGAACAATTCCTGATTGATTCGAGAGTGGAAGAAGGATCTCTAGAGGATGGTGTTTTGAGTAAAAAACAGAGAAAAGAGACTAATGTCATGGATACGATGGAGGAAGCCAGCCCAAAATAGCCCCAAAGTTACTTATGAGAGCTTGTGTGTGGAACTGTAGAGGACTGGGAGGACCCTCTACTGTTTCCCAATTAAAGGAGTCTTGGAAACTCCACCTTCCGGATCTATTGTTTTCAAGTGAAACAAAAAAGAAGTCTTCTTTTGTTAGAACAGTTTGCAACCAGTTGAAACTTGGGGAGAGATGGCAGAGCTTAGACCCTATTGGAAAAAGTGGAGGATTGTTAATTGCTTGGGCTGAAAAGCTTCACATTTATCAAATAATTTTAAGCTCTTTTTGTATTGAGGTTGAGTTTAGCAAAGATGGGGATAAGGATAATAGATGGGTTGTTTTTGTCTATGCAAGTACAAATGATAGAGAAAGGGGTCTTCAGTGTGACTTTCTTCATCAAGCTAGAGTGAAATGGGGTGCTAGCTGGTTTATAGCAGGAGATTTCAATGACATCTGCTCTAACTTGGAGAAAAAAAGAGATAGGATCAAACCTACTTGGAGCTTTGTAAGATTCAATGAATTTATTAGAGATATGGGAATGCAGGAAATCCCTTTGCTTGAAGAGGAATTCACTTGGGCAAACAATAAAAGTGGAGAGGGTTTTGTTGAAGAAAGATTGGATAGGGCCTTTGGTTCAGCTGAGTGGTGTTTAAAATTCCCGAAAGCATCAACAAAAGCTATTTTTAGAATCTCATCTGATCATTGTCTTATCCTTGTGGATGATTTTGAGGAAATTAGCAAGACAAGACACAAGAGATTCCAGTTTGATAAGAGGTGGGTTGATCAAGAAGGGGTGGAGGATTTGATTAAAAAAGCATGGTCTATTGATATTTTGGGAAATGCAATGTATCAAGTTCAACATAAATTGAAAAATTGTAGGATTGAACTGTTGAAGTGGAGTTGTGCTAAATTTTCGAATTCTGCCACACAAATTGAGAATTTAAAAAGCTCCTTTGACTCTTTGAGAACATTGGATGGGGACAGAGACTGGGATCAGTGGAATAGGATGAAGGCTGAACTTCATCAGGCTTATAATAGAGAAGAGGTATTTTGGCAACAAAAATCCAGAGTGAATTGGCGTAAGGCTGGTGACAAGAACACAAAATTCTTTCATGCGGTTACTACTTAAAGGAGGATGTCAAATAGTATCTCTCAGTTGGTTTCTGAAAATGGGGTTATTTGTGAGACTGAGAAGAATATTGAGAAGGAAGTTACATCTTTTATTCCAACTGCTTCACCTCTAGAGTCACCAGGCTCCTCCAAATCACCAATGGAATCCCACAATCAATCTCTTGAATTGAATCATAAGCTTATCCTTCCAATTAGTGAAGCAGAAATTGAACAGACCCTCTTTGATTTGCACCCTCACAAGGCTCCAGGCCCTGATGGTATGAATGTTTTCTTTTTCCAGTTTTATTGGGAGTTTGTTCAGACTGATATTTGTAATGTTGTGCTTAACTTTTTTAACTCTGGTAAAATGCTCAAAATCATGAATCAAACACTCATTACTCTTATTCCTAAAGTCAAATACCTCACTTCTATGTCCCATTTGAGACCTATAAGCCTTTGCAATGTGGTATACAAGATTATTTCTAAGATCCTTGCATTTGGGCTTAAGAGTTGCTTGCATCAGTGCATAAGGGATTATCAATCTGCTTTATCCCTGGTAGGCAATTAATTGATAATGTTGTGATTGCTCATGAGTGTATGTATATTTGGGAATAGACATAGAACTGGAAAGAAGGGGTATATGGCCATTAAGTTTGATATGGCAAAGCGTATGATAGGGTGGAGTGGGAATGTATTAAGGGAACTATGACTAAAATGGGCTTCCATTCCAAATTCATCAACTGGATTTTAACTTGTGTCTCCACTTCCACCTTCTCTTTTAATTTGAATGGTTCTTCTTGTGGCTACATTCATCCTTCTAGAGGGTTGAGACAGGGTGACCCTATCTCCCCTTATCTCTTCATTATAGTTTCTGAGATCTTCTCTAGTTTTATAAATGTTGTTGTGAATCAGAAAGTTTTTGAAGGGCTTAAAATGTGTAAAAATGGCCCTATCATTTCTCATGTTTTGTTTGCTGATGATTCCATAATCTTTTGTGAATCAAATGTGTCTCATGTTAGAATTCTGAATGATATATTAGATAATTATAATAAGATTTCAGGGCAACTTGTAAATTTTGATAAATCTTCAGTGTTCTTCAGTTATAACACCTCTTTTGTGGACAAAGCCAATATTTGCCATACTCTTCATGGCATTAAGATGCAGAAATCCTGTAGATATCTATGGCTTCCTTTAGGAATTGGAAGGTCTAAAAAAGAAGTTCTTAACTATGTTCTTGATACAGTCCAAAAAAGAACTCAAAACTGGAAGAGTTTGTTCCTCTCTACTGCTGGAAAATATGTCATGCTTAGATCTGTTATTGAAGCACTTCCTGATTTTGTTGTGTCTTGTTTTAAACTACCTGTGGGTATTTGAAAAGGGATAAACCATCTTGCTTCCAACTTCTGGTGGGGTTTTTCCGAGGGGGAAATAAAAAGTTCATTGGAAAGCATGGGATTTGTTATTGTCCATGCCCAAGGCATGAGGGTGGGTTGGATTTTCATGACTTAAAATTGTTTAATGAGTCCCCGCTTGCTACGCAACTATGGAGATTGGTTTCTCAACCTGATCTTATGATGTGTAGAATTCTTAAAGCCAAATATTTTCCAAAAAGTGATTTTTTTGAAGCAGTTGTTCCTAGTGGAGCCTCCTGGTTGTGGAAAAGTTGGATGGAAGTTAGATATGTGTTTGCTAAAGGGTTGGGGTATGAGGTTGGGGATGGAATGAATATTAAAATCGGCATCATCCTTGGCTTCCTAAGGCTAACGGATTCATTCCCAGAAAAGTTGGACATTCTGATCCTTGCCCTACCTTGGTCTGTGATCTTATTTGTGCTGATGGTTGTTCTTGGCATGACTCTCTTATTAAACAGGTTTTTACTTCAAAAGATGCTGAAATTATCCAACAAATTCCCATTCCAAAACCAAAACAAGATGACAAGTGGATGTGGCATTTTGAGAAGAAGGGCAAGTTCACTGTAAAATAAGCTTATCAGTGCTTGATTAGAGATAAATTGGCCATTGTTGAGAAGGCTGAATGTAGTGAGTTTAGGGAAAAAAAGCTGAGAGTTTGGGACCGCCTTTGGAAGCTTAAGATTCAGCAGAAGTTGAAGTTTTTCCTGTGGAAATGTTGTCATGGTATACTTCCAGTGAAAACAAATATTCTAAAGAAGGGTATTAAGCAAGATTCTATCTGTCAACTGTGTGGCATAAAAGAAGAGACAATAGAACGTTTGTTCTTTAATTGTGGTAGAGCTAAAACGGTGTGGAAACTTGTTCCTGTTATGTAGGAAGGGATTAATCAGGAAAACATTCACTTCTTTGATTGGTGGCATAACTTGTGTAACTTGGATGGGGGTGAAAATAATGTGCATAGAATTGAATTAACCACTTATATCTTATGGTGGTTGTGGAAGACCCGTAACATGTGGACATTTCAACAAGTTTGGAAACCAGAAAGGGCCACAATTAGTGCGGCTGTTTCTGACTGGAAGGAGTTCAAAAATTAACTTGTTTGTAGATGTTTGTTGCTGCTCAATTTTTGCTGTTCCTATTCAGTTCTTTTTTTCTGTTGCCTGCTCAATTTTTTGCTGGTAGTTTTTTTCTGTCTTTTAGCTTTTGGTTTGCTGTGGTTGGTGCGAGTAGGATCGAATGATCAATGCTCGTCTTTTTGCTGCTCTTTTTGGGTTGATCTCTAAGGGATGATATTTCAGTGGAGATGGTTGTTTTGTTGCTGTGGAGGGTGATTTTTGCTTGTTGTTGTATTGAAGACTTGATGCACTGGATATGGGATCCCATTAGCAATTCCTGAATTGTTGATGTTTCTATCTTATAGCTTCTTGCATCTTTTATTTCTTTTTAAACAGTTTGTTATTATTCTTGTTCGATTATTTTTTGATGCTGAGCCTATTCAGCCTCCTTGATCTTCCTTAATTGTGAAGATTTTTTCTGTTTTGGGATCTTTTGATTTCAAAAGGAAGGTGATGTAACTAAACTTTGACTTGTTGGATGATATATATGGAATTGATATCGTTTCGATAAAAAAAAAAGAAAGTCAAAGTCTTTTGGGTATGCATGACAATGGGTAGAATTCGGGTAGGATTCTATATCCTCCATCTCAATCCCTATTTTTAATATCCATACCCATTCTCAACCCCACACACATCCGATATTCAATTTTTATACTCATTCTCATACCAATCGGAGGATTAGGTATCATACCCTATTACCACTTACGATTGTATTTTTTCAAATTTGAGTTATTTCAATAAAGCTATAGATATTTACTAAAATCTTAAGAGAATAATAAGGGAAAAAAAGAATAAAGATAAGAATTAGCGAACTAAATATTATAACAAAAAATAACAAAATATTAGAAAATACAAAACACGTGGGTTAGTAGGTTAGTAGATTTTGGTTGGAATTATTTTTTTTAAAAATATAAATAAATAATGAGACTTGTATAAATAAAAAAATATATGTAAAAAACTATAAATAAATATATATGTATATATATTACATAATATTATTTAATTGGGTATTGGGTAGAGTATGGGTAGGATGTACCTAGACCCACCTCCATATCCATACCCGAAAATTCCCATACCTGCATACCTATTTATTTAACTGGGTATAAAAATACCCTCCATACCCCTCCATTAGGGTCGGGTATCGGATTCTCCATCGGGTTTGGAGGAAATTGTCATCCCTACTTTTGGGCATTTTTATATGTGAATGTAGGCCAAATGGAGTGTTTGTGAAAACTTCTGCTGTTAGAATAAATGATTTATTATAGCATAAGTAGAGTAGTTGAGAATTGGAAGTTGACAGTTTTTGCAAATAGAATCAGAAGTTAGAAGTGTTTGGCGAAAAAGTTGTAAAAATGCTTATTTGTGTTGAAATTGGTTAATGGAAATTGGGTTTTGACCCGATTTTGACTAATTATTAGGTGGGTTCATTTATTAAATATAAGAAATAAATGAGATAAATGTACTCTACACCACGGGTAGATGAGTTTAGCATTTTGAATTTTCGGAATCATTATTGGGTGAATACCGAAAAAAAATATTGAAGTAACAATATGAAACAATTGTGCACTTCTTCCAGCCCTGACATCAGAAGTTATAGAGTTTAATTTGTGATTTTTTTTGTTATTGTTATTTGGTTTCATGTTATTCATATTTTTTTTTACAAATGTTATTCGCATGTTAAAGAACATATGCTTTGTAGTCCAAGGGATAAGTCAAGAAAGGTAAACCAAATATCAGATTATACAATATTCTTCATAAGAAAACAATTAGGTGCTGCACAAAAATCGTAGCCTTTTGTTTTGGTTTTCCTTCTAGAATTAAAAACTTGAGCATATCAATCCATTGTGTCATTTTTTGTGTTACACACGCACCAAACACAAGCACAGAACGGTTGGGTTGGTTGGCATTTTTGTTTAGCAGAAAACACACACAATTATCTTAAGTGCACATGTAGACACCTAAATTTACTGCCAAAGAAGATCAAATTCAAGGAGTCCACGGTGTTCAAGGCGGTCATCGCAAAATCTGCTCAAACCATACTGTTGATTCGGGAATAAGTTACCAAGCCCTCGGTCAATGTTATTGAAGATCAAATCCATCTTAGAGGAAGATTGAAGGATTCCATCAACACACTTCCAAGTCAGAAAGTCAAAAGTCTTGAAGATTCAACGTTTGATTCGAAAATAAGCTATCAAGCCCTCGAATTAACGTTATTGATAATCAAATTCAAAATTGGAGGAGATCAAATAGGCGATTCCACCTCCAAAATATCAATTCTAAAGTTCTTGATCTTGAAGAGAATAATCAGAGTATTTTCTAGAGATTATAACTCATATTTTTACCCTGATTTATATAAATTAAATTTGTACGGTTTTTCTTGTTTGTTTATTCGCAGACAATAAAAATTCGTGTTACAAATTTTGGCACTCCCGATGGGACAGTTTCTACCTCTCATCTCTTCTATTCATCAAAGTTCTCGAAGTATCATGGCCAATCTCAAGGTGACAATAGTCAAAGCTGCTACGTCAAACTCCTCAAATGCCACAAGTGGAAATCTTGGCGTCATATCCAAGAAATTGCAAGCACCTTCGGAGATCACTCCCTTTCTCGGAATTGCTGAGGATGAATCACTTCAGGGCATTGGAGATCTGAAGGATATGCCTGCTTCATCAACTCCTCGCTTGGCGTCAAGTTACTCATTAACTTCAAACGTGACGTCTGTCATGGTGACAAATGCTACAACTCTGGAGGAACAAATTGTAAGCTTGATAAAGGCTATAGAAGAACTCACAAAGCATGTTCAAGATCGAGACTCCCAAATCATGAAGTTGATAGACAAAGTAGATCAAGTTGATTCAAGTCGCGTGATGGGCAAACAATTCGAAGCTCAAGATGATGTTGAAACGTCCACAAAGCAACAACCATGTAAAAATGAGAAGCCTCCAACTGAAGAGTTGCAAGTCTCGTCTGGCGAGATGATTCCAATTGACCAAGTGAAAGAATTCATTAAAGAAACTATCAAAGAAAAGTTCGAGGAAAGCTCCAAGTCAACTTCAGCTTATGTCAAGCCATACACTTTGAGAATTGATAATTTGAAAATGCTGATTGGCTATCAACCTCCAAAATTCCAACAATTCGATGATAAAGGCGATACCAGACAACATGTGGCTCACTTCATTGAAACGTGCAATGACATTGGGACTGATGGAGATCACTTGGTGAAGCAATTTGTCTGATCTTTGAAGGGAAGTGCCTTCGATTGGTATGCCGACTTGGGGGAAAATTCAATTGACAGTTGGGAGTAGTTGGAACGAGAATTTCTCAACCATTTCTATAGCACACGGTGGACCATTAACATGATTGAACTCACAAATTCACGTCAGTTGAATTAATAGTCTGTCATCGACTACATCAATCATTGGAGAAACTTAAGCCTCAACTGCAAAGATCAACTGTCAGAAGCTTGTGCAATTGAGATGTGTATCCAAGGAATGAATTGGGGTCTATGCTACATACTTCAAGGGATCAAGCCAAAAACTTTTGAAGAAGTAGCCACGCGTGCATATGCCATCGAGATAAGCATGAACGCCGTTGAACAAGAATACCCAAGTAATATCGATGACGATGAAGGTGAAGAAGCTGAGCATGGGGGCAATGAACGTTGACTCTAATAAAAATGCAGCAAAGAAAGCTCCTTGACAAGAGCTAAAACTGTCTATATGCCTCCTAGATATGAGCATAAACTATCTAAAATTTTCAAATCAAAGTATTCATAATGCTCTTTGATACGAGCATAAACTATCAATCACACTCCTTGACATGAGTATAAAAGGTCTATATCCTAAATTCAAATGATTACTCCTTGATACGAGTATAAACTATCAATATGTCTCAAATTCAAATAAAGACTCCATGATACGAGTATAAATTATCAATATGTCTCAAATTCAAATGATCACTCCTTGATATGAGTACAAACTATCAATATGTCTCAAATTCAAGTGAGGACTCTTTGATACGAGTATAAACTATCAATATATGGCAAATCCAAATCAAGACTCCGTGATACGAGTATAAACTATCAATATATTTCAAGTTTAAATGAAGACTCCTTGACACGTATAAACTGTTTGCAAATCTAGATTCAAATTCAAGAGCTCCTTGATATGAGTATAAACTATCTATGTGCTTCAAATTGATCCAAGTAAAAAATAATTTTGCGATTCATTCACTCCATGACATGTTGTATGTGAACAAATCGCGAGGGGCATTTGTAAACACCTAAATTTACTACCAAATATTGCTAGTATTAAAAAAATATCAAAGAGAAGAAATCCAAGCAAGAAAGGCGGTGGAGAAAATTATTTCAAGTCAAGAAGATCAAATTCAAGGAGTCCACGGTGTTCAAGGCGTTCATCGCGAGTCTCCGCTCAAATCATACCGTTGATTCAGGAATAAGCTACCAAACCCGCGATCAATGTTATTGAAGATCAAATCCATCTTAGAGAAAGATTGAAGAATCGATTCCATCAACACACTTCCAAGTTAGAAAGTCAAAGTTCTTAAAGATTCAACGTTTGATTCGAGAATAAGCTATCATGCCCTCGAATTAACGTTATTGATAATCAAATTCAAAATTGGAAGAGATCAAATAGGCGATTCCACCTCCAAAATATCAATCCCAAAGTTCTTGATCTTGAAGAGAATAATCAGAGGATTTTCTAGAGATTGTAACCCATATTTTTACCCTGATTTATATAAATTTAATTAGTACAATTTTTCTTGGTTTTCTATTCGCAGACAATAAACATTCGTGTTACAACACACTCTACCAAAAGATCATGTTATAATAAAACAAAACAAAAAAAGGAGATAAAAAATTTCAATGAATTTCTTCCTATACAAAAAAGTTCTAAAAAACAAAATATATAAAATAATATATATCTAATTTAGAGGGAGTTTGACTAAGCTTATTTAAAATATCGTATACAAGCCCCTACATATTTTAGATGTTAGATCTTATTTTAAAATAAATTATTGAAATATTTGGATGAAATAAGATGGTGGAACTTTTATGATGTTAGTAATGACAATTTTGTAATCAAAATTAAAGGAGGTTGTTGAAATAAGATCTTATTTTTAAACTTCATCATATGGACCGAACAAATTGCTTTGCTAGGTGATCTCCATAAGTTCCAGCAATATTGTATATCTCGATAAAGTGAGCCACGTGTTGTATTGGATTGCCTTTACCGTCGAATTGTTGGAATTTTGGAGGTTGATAGCCAATCTACATTTTCAAATTATCGATTCTCAAAGTGTATGGCTTGACATAAGCTAAAGTTGACTTGGAGATTTCATCGAATTTTTTTTTGATAGTCCATTTAATGAATTCCCTCACTTGGTCAATAGGAATCAGTCCGCTAGACGAAACTCTAATCTTTAGTCAGAGACTTCTCATGTTCACTTGATTGTTGCTTCGTGGATGTTTGAACTTCATCTTGAGCTTCGGCTTGTTTGCCGATCATGTGACTTGAATCAATGTTATCCACTTTGTATGTCAGCTTCATGATTTGACAGTCTTGCTCTTAAATGCGTTTTGTAAGTCCTTCAATGGTCTTCGTCAAATTTGCAAGTTGCTCTTCATCAAATTTGGACCACCATAACTGCTACAGTTTCAAAGCTTGAGCTTGTAGAAGATGTGTGCATGTCGAGCAGGTCCAATGATTCTTTATTTACAGCTCCATATTTGCCAACTTGTTTCCATGTTCCATCATTTGTTAGAGAAGTAACTTCATGGTTCGATGACTTTCTATCTTCCCTTACCCTCTTATGCTTGTTTTTGGAGCAGTGGCTTCACAGTTTGGGATTGAAAGGTCAATATTTGTGGACTTGGGATTGTTGGACATCTTCATTGATATTTGAATTTGATTTGAGGAGAGGAGATGAGAGGTAGAGATTGCCCCACTAGGCGTTCCAAAAAAAATTTAACATAATTTTTTATTGTCTGCAAATAAACAAACAAGAAAAATCGTCCAAATTGAATTTACATAAATTGAAAATATTAAAGTGTTATAATCTCTATTCTTCCTCTGATTCTTTTCTTCAAGAATGAAATATTCATATTTGAGACTTTGGAGATGAAATCTTCAACTTGATCTTCTTCAAACTTAAATTTGAATTTGAATAATGCTAATTTGACAGCTTAATCTCGAATCAAATTTGAAGTACTCAATGATATTTGACTTTGGATATGAGAACATCTTGATGGAATTGACTATTTGATCTTCCTCCAAGATGAATTTGATTTTAATAATGTTAGCTCCAGGGCTTGACAACTTATTCCCGAATTAAACGCTATGATTTGAGCACACTCCGCGATGAACGCCTTGAATTTCTTCTTGAACACTGTGGATTCCTTGAATTTGATCCTATAGAGTTGAGATAATTTCCTCCAATGTTTTCCTTACTTGGATTTCTTCTCTTCGAATTGTCATTTAATTCTTCGAGAATGACCCCTATTTATACTTCAAGGTGAGGGTTTTCCGGATAAGTCATATGGTGAAGTACCTTGATTTGATTGGTCCTTCAAGATTTAATATTATATCTTTAATCACAAAATGTGATAATTATCAAATAGATAATTATTTATCCATAATAAAACAAGATAAATCTTTTTCTAGAAGAATATATTTGGAAATCTTTAGTTGGCCGAGAAATATATATTAATATATCAATTAGTTAACTATTTAAATTAGGAATTGAATTTGATTAAATTCTGTTTTACATATTTTTTAGTGTGATTTTTGTGTTTTTTTTTCTTTTTCTTGTGTGTGATTGTGCGTATTTTTGTGTCTTTACGTCTCGTTTTATAGTGTTGTGTTACGTAGGGTATTTGTGTCATTTTTGTAGGTTTTGGTAAAAAGAAATCTTGTAAACGGGCAAAAAAGGGCAAAACAGGCACGCCACGGCGGTCGAACGTCGGTTAGGACAGAGATGGAGAACAAGTGCGTAGGTGCACACTTTGGCGCACGAAGGACAAAGAGTTTTAAGCACAAGTGTGCAATAGCGTTCGTCAGCCCTCTGCATAAAATTGCGTCGGCGCGCACGGGCTGCGCGGTAGCGTAGGTAGGAAATGAAGGGCGGGTGCAGGGGCACGCATAGGCTTGCAGGGGAGCGCGGTAGATAGTGTGATCGAGCACCATTGGAAGTTTCCAGATTATTGCCAGTTTTTTACTTCTTTTTGGATTCTCTCATTTTGTATAGGATTCTAGGCTTATAAATAGGACTTGGGGATCCATATTTTTGTACACTTTTACTTCTTAGCACTCTTTAAACCCTAGTTTTTGTTATTTTCTCTCCATCCAACATTGAAATTGCTTGGGTTTTTCCCACCAAAGTTATTTTGCGGTTTAATCCATGCGTAATATTTCTTCATCTTTTTATATGATCTCAGTTGTTCGATGATTATTATTGTTGCATAATGGTGTTTATGGTTGTTTTCTTTCCTTCAATTGAAATTATGATCCCATCCCCAAGCATGAACTAACTTCTTTTTTTTAGGATTATGATGATTTGATTCAAACAAACAAGCATAAATATGGACTAGTTGAGTTGCCTTCCTGAATAAATTATTTTATTTGATAATTGATTTTCTGATCAACTTTCGATTATTTTGAGGGAATAATTGAGATCAAGATAAGATATTATTCCCGGACTAAATTTATTTTGAGGGTTAGATATGAATCAGAGATGTATTATCTAACTTGGTTAATTAATTAGGAAAATTGGTTATGGATTGACTTAATCTGTGAATACGTGAGTTATCAGATCTAGGCCTAGTTTATATTTATTTGCTTTAATTGTTAATTGCATGATCAATTAGTTGATATTATGCTTGCAAGTTTGATGAGATGATTCCGAAATTCTAAACGTTTTATCCACATCATTTTCACCGGGTTTATTTGTGTTTAGTTTTAATTGGATTCTTATTTGTTTTTCCTTAGATAATTTAAAATCATATAAATCTTGTTAGAGTGCATAAGATTTATTTTATGTTAATTGTGACGCATAATAATTATTTGTCCGCTAAGTAGGGATGGCAACGGGGCGTGTTTGGCTAAACCTGGGGTCCACTCCGTCAAGGAAATTCTGGACCCGGGACCGGCCCTGCCCCACCTCAAAACCCACCTGACCGCCCCCTGCTGGACCCCGAGGCCCGAGGGTCCAACCAACCGGACTCAACAAATAGATTTCATCCGGCTAAATTTCAATTCTTGCAGTTGTAGATCCACATGATTCTGAATGATGATTACTGGGAATATTTGGTCCATATTGATTTAAAAGCTCCAACAATTTAAAAGCAATAAAAATGATAAAAGAGCATTCAAAATCCTACTCACAAATGCATGAAATCATTAAGCAAAAGGGTTTAATAAGAATAATCAAGCTATTGTGGATGACGAGAAGAAGTTCAATAAAATGGTAGGTTAAAACTCAGATTGTCTCACGGGCAGGGATATCGAGTGGAAGAGTTAAACTCCATAGTTGACCACTTGACCTCATGGACTCATGACTAGCAATTAAACTATGTACTGTAAATTTAAAATAATAAGTAATAAATAATTTTTAGTAAAATAAATATATATTTATATATATATATATGTGGGGCGGGTCCGAGACGGGCTAGACAAGACCCGTTACCCATCCCGAACCTAGTGAATTTTAGTCAAATGGGTCTTCAACCCACCCTGGGACCCATTTGACCGAGTTTAGACCCGCCCCTAACGGGACAGGTTCAATGCGGAGACGGGTTTTGACCCGCCCTATTGCCATCCCTATCGCTAAGTCTTCCACGAGAGACGACTTTGGTCAACTTGCTACCCTACGATTGATCTCGTGCTCTTGCGAGTGTCGTTAGATTTATTTTAGGTGTCTTTAGTGGTCGAACAAAATTTTGGCGTCGTTGCCAGGGAGGGCTTTAGGCGTAATAATTATCGTGTTTATTTTCCGTGTTTCTAGATTAAGATTATTTTTGTTTGTTTTTTGTTTAGGATTCTTTTTGTTTGCCTTTTAATTTTTACTCTATTCTACAGGTGCATTTAATTTGTTTTTAAATGTTATTTATGCAAGGGCGTAGAGATCACAATTGGGACCTCGTGCCTTTCATGGAAGATATCCATCAAGCTGCGAAATGTACAAGAAATGAAAAGAACGATTCTATGGATAGTAGTGAGGATTCACACGATCACGTTCCAAAGGAAGAACAAATAGACTATGAAATAGAGATGGGTGAAAATCAAAACGGAAACAACATGGAGGCATGTCAGCCTTTGATGCTTGAGTTCGCATGCTCTGTCATTGGGACTGCGACCTCTTGCATCACTTTAGAACAAGCAGCACAGAACTATGAGGTTAAAACCATACATTTCAATCAGTTACTATTGTTCTATGGGATGCCCAATGAAGATCCTCTCAACTTCATTCGGGAATTCTATTACGTTATTCAAACTTTTCATCTACAAGATTTGGATGAGGACCAGCTCCGGATGCACTGTTTTTCATACAATCTGAAGGACCGGGCGAAAACTTGGCTTATGTCTCTACCTCCCAATTCTCTCACTAATTGGGATGCAGTGTACAATAAGTTCATGGGTAGATACTATTCACATCGAAAAACTTGGATCTGCGAGCGAAAATAACTACTTTTAGTCAATGCCCACGTCATCACTACCCAATGGAGTTGTTGAATAAATTTTTCTATGATGGGCTATCACATAATTATCAGTATATGGTTGACAATGCCGGTGAGGATGACATGGGTGAACACACATCCCAAGAAATTTATGATCTTCTGGAGATGATGAACACACACTTCTGTTGGGCCACCCATTTATGGCCACCACACACACACTTATTGATGTTAAAAATAGACACATGACTATGAATGTGCTTGGTGAAACTGTAACTTTTGCTATTTTTGACACTAACCCTATTCCCTTGCATGCGTCACTTGAAAACTGCTCTTTCATTGATTTCATTGATGAAGCGGTCGAAAATACATTTTTGCATGATTATAGTTTTGATACTTTGTTTCTTGAGCATGATGATATTTTTGACGTCATGGAAAACATATGGGCAAGCCTTGCATGAGGGTGATGAAATTATTGCGCTAGAGGGCATAGATGGTAAACCCTAATAGAAACTTGAGTTGAAAGAACTCCATAGGCATCTGAAATACGTGTTTTTTGAAGAATGTGAGTAGAAGCCAATGATTATCGCTGCCGTGCTTTCTAAAGAAGAAGAGGGAGAATTATTGGCAGTACTTATAAAATTTAAGAATGCGATAGGTTGGAGGTTGAGTGATATTAAGGGGATTAGTCCTTCTATGTGCATGCGTAGAATCATTTTAGAAGAGGGGGCTAAGCCTAGTAGAGAAGCTCAAAGGAGATTGAACCTCATTATGATGGAAGTAGTGAAAAAGAGGTATTGAAACTCCTAGCCGAGGGGTTGATATACTCGATTATTGATAGTGAATGGGTGAGTGCAGTGCATGTTGTACCAAAAAATAGTGGGTTAACAGTTATAGAAAATGAAAAAGGTAAAATTATTCCCACTAAGACCACGTCTGGGTGGAGGATGTGCATAGATTACAGAAAATTGAATGCTGCTACTAAGAAAGATCATTTTTCTCTCTCCTTTATTGATCAAATGCTTGACAAACTTGTAGGACATAGTTTCTATTGTTTTTTAGATGGTTTGTCAGGTTATTATCAAGTGTCCTTTGTACCAGAGGATCAAGCCAAAACTACTTTCACTTGCCCGATTGGGACTTTTGCATTTTTACGGATGTCGTTTGTACTTTGCAATGCACCGATGACTTTTGTATTTATGGATGATTTTTCTATGTTTAGGTCCTCTTATTTTGATTGTCTCAATAATTTGGTTAAGGTTCTAGAACGTTGTATTGAATGCAACTTCACGTTGAGTTGGGAAAAAATCCATTTTATGGTGACAAACGGAATTGTTTTAGGCCATGTGGTTTCAAAAAAGGGAATTGAGGTTGACAAGGCTAAAATTGATGTTATTGAAAAATTGCATCCCCCTATTAATGTTAAGGGTATTAGGAGTTTTCTTGGGCATGTTGGTTTCTATAGAAGGTTTATTAAGGATTTTTCCAAAATAAGTAAACCCCTTTGCAATTTACTTGCACAAGATACCCCTTTTGATTTTGATGAAAAATGTTTACATGCTTTTAATACATTGAAAGAGAAATTGATTACTGCTCCTGTTGTTGTTGCTCCTGATACTGAAAAAGAGTTGTTGGTTGTTGTGTTTGCCTTGGATAAATTTAGATCTTACATTTTTAGGTCTAAGGTAATTATCCATAGTGATCACGCAGCCCTACGATATTTGTTGAGTAAGCCACAAGCTAAACCTAGGTTGATTTGGTGGATTTTGATGTTGCAAGAATTTAATGTTGAAATAAAAGATAGAAAAGGGTGCGAGAATGTAATCGCGGACCACTTGTCTCATCTTACTCTTGCTAATGACAATCTTACATCTCACAAACACGAGCACATAATTCATTTTTTCTCCCACGAGCAGTTGTTTGAGGTTACTTTAATTCCTTGGTACGCCGACATTGTGAACTATCATGCATGTGGAATTGTAAGAACTAACCTTTCATTTCAGCAGAAGAAAAGATTTTTATCTACTTGTAGGTTCTACTCTTGGGATGACCCATATTTGTTTAGAATCTGTAAATAGAGATTATTTGAAGATGCATTCCTGAAGACGAACAAAACGATATCTTGGCCTTTTGCCATAAAATACACTGTGGTGGACACTTTGGAGGCCATAAAACAGCCTTTAAAGTTCTCCAATCAGGGTTATATTGGCCATCATTGTTCCAAGACGCATATAATTATGGGCTTATATGCGATAGATGCCAAAGGACTGGAAATATTAGTAGGAGGAATGAGAGGCCTCTGAATAATAACTTGATAGTTGAAATATTCAATGTATGGGGTATTAATTTTATGGGCCTATTTCCTAAGTCTTTTAGATATGAATATATACTTGTTGTTGTTGATTACATGTCCCGGTGGGTTGAGGCAATCCCGACAAGGACTTGAGATGATAACACTATCATCAAGTTTGTGCAGGAACATATTTTAAGGAGGTTTGGATTCCCTAGAGCTATCATTAGCAACGGGGGTAAACATTTCTGCAATAAATTATTTGAGAAACTGATGAAGAAGAACGGTATTACACATAAGGTAGCTACACCTTATCATCCTCAACCTTCCGGACAAGTAGAGACAACCAACAAGTAGATAAAAGTGATTTTGGAGAAGACAGTAAATCCTACAAGAAAAGTGATTTTGGAGAAGACAGTAAATTATGCGCTCTAGGTATATAGAACAGTTTATAACACGGTTCTGGGAATGAGCCTTATAGACTGGTCTACGGAAAAACGTGCCATTTACTAGTTGAAGTGGAGCACAAGGCACACTAGGCCATCAAAGCAATAAATTTCGAATTTGATGCAACAAGAGCCAAAAAAAGATGCAATTGTCCGAACTTGATGTGCTTCGCAATGAAGCATATGAATATACGCGGATATACAAGGACAAAGACAAACAACTGCATGATAAGAAAACTATTAATAAAAATCTTGAACCAGGTATGAAAGTCCTTTTATTCAATTCACGATTGCGTTTATTGTTTGCCAAAAATATTTGGATCTCTATACTGCAAGTGTACAGTGTAGTTTATAGGATAATGACAAGCAAGGTCGTATTCCTCAGGGATTGAATACGAAATACTTAGGCTATAATAACATCGCATTCCAATTTTATTGAATCGACCGAATATCACGTGTTTTTAAAAAACTGAAAATTAAAAATAAAAAGAAATAAATTTCGAAACCCACAAGTATTTTCAACAAATACGAAAGCAACCCTAGGCACATAATCTCAATATGCTTCTTCAATATTAAATCCAATTAATGTTTCACAAAACCAATTCATATGTTTCTATGGGTTCGATTCCTAAACTAGTTTATTCCCCCTCTCGGGTGGCGCATAAATAGTAGATTAATAAAAATTGAGGTCTCCCGATGCATCACAACTATTATTAACTCCCAACAGATCTTTGATTTGAAATATTCCCCACAAACAAAAGTAGTCTCCCGATATATTACACTATTTATGTCTGAATTCGATTTTCGTCTTGTTAGAACTCACCTCCCAGATTATGGACTAACAAGTATGACATGCAAATTATTGATCAGATAATCGGCAATTAAAAATAAGTACTCAAATTCATAAAATAGAACACATAAATCAATTATGAAAACAATCAATTAAGATTTAACATGATTCCACAGTTTTGATTATGCCCCTAGAATCTGAAAGATTAGCCAAATATTTATAACAAATTCATAGACAAACTTGAAATCAACATTGTGACATCGTTTAAGCTTTGTTTCTGTAAAGGTTACATGAATACACAATATCATGCCCTTCTAAGGAAACCAAGTAAAATACACTTAATATACATGCAAATGCATCAATAATGTATCAAAATAAGCCCTTAAATGCACGTAGATTTACACGTATCAAAATCCCCCAAACTTAAACCATTGCTCTTCCTCGAGCAAATTAAGAAAAATAATATCAAGGGGTACAAAGAACACACAATAACACTATAAACATTTAATCTCATTTGACTCTATATCTAAGTAAACCATGCAATTCATTATCAAGAAGTCATCAATTACAAGTTCGGCATAATCAATACTCTTTTGGGTATTTGACATCGCGACTCACAAGAAAGTAGTGTATCACTCATCTCTCAAAGTGTATAAAAAGTGTTAACTCTCAACTCAATTCAATGAATGTAGAACTACCATAGGCTTGTAAATCGTCTAAATCTCTACCACTTTAGTGTGCACAACTTAAGAATCAAAAAAGACTTTCATTTGGTTGTAATGTAGGCTCTTTGCCCAGGATAGGGGAAATTTGGATTAAGTGACTTGACTTGAGCAAATAGAATTTAAGTATATAGACTTGCAATTCACCAACCCAATTTCATCATAATACTCATTTTTTCAAGATACTTTCTTTTTCAACTCAACTCCACCCTTTTTTTTCCTTTTTCATTCTTAGGCTTTTTTGCCTCTTTGCTTTTTTTTTTCTTTTTTTCCTTTAGCCTCAAGCTCTCAATTTTCCAAAATTTCCAGAATTTTTCTTTTCTTTTCTTTCTTTTGCTCGATTTTTCTCTTTCTTTTTCAGAGATTTTTCTTTCTTTTTCGAGCTTCATTCTTTTTTCATTTACCTTACAATGCTCATCCCTCTTTCTTTTGCCAACTTTCTCTCTTTTTCACAATTTCACCACATCTCCCCCAAACTATTCATCTTCTATAAGCTCAAGTAATTTAGGGATAAAAATCATTTTTTCAATTTTAAAGATCAAAATGTGGCTAACAATAAAAGGTTAAGGCTCAAAGTGGTTAACTAGGGAATCATGAGTTCATATGTAGGCTTTTTAGGCTAAGTAGGCTAAACAAAGATGGCTTTAAATCATTTTCAAAAATTGCACACACATGGCTTCAATGAAGATACCAAAGCAAATTCTAGAGTTCTAACAATAATGAATAACACAAAAGCTCACATTCTTATTTTTCGCATCATGCTCAAATACCCAATTTTCTTATCTAATGTCAAACAAATAAAAGACATCTCCTCAACCATTCATCGCATTATTCACAAAAATATGTCATCTAATAAAATCAAATGCTCATAGTAAAATCATACGGAAGTTGTGTGTTTTTTCGTAATCTCGATCCAAAATCAACAAAAGCAATTAAACGTGCTAAAGTAATAAACGTGCTAAAATAAAAAATTGAAAAAATTGAAAATATTAATTTTTTTATTTAATGCAAATTTTATGCTATACATGCAATCCTAAATGCAATGCAAATATGCAACAATACTAATTTACGCATTCTTGACAATCCCCCCCCCCCAAATTGAAAATATGCTTCGTTCCGAACATATGAGGAAATTATCAAAAGAAAGAGGAATGCGTAAAAAGTACTTACCTAAATCGTTCCGGTGAAGTCGGGAACTCGTCCATCAAATTTGAAACTGGAGGAGCAGATCACATGGTCTGGTTGTGTGCATCTGTCATGTCCTTTTATTTTTTATTTTTTATTTTTACCTGGAGTTTGTCGCGACGCCTCTTGGGTTGCCTCCCACAAGTGCTAAGTTTTACGTCTTCAGCCAGAAATCAGATTTCTAATATCATTATCATTGAACCGTGTCCATTGAAATCCTTGAGCCCTCATATTCTATACCATCCATCAGACGAATGGCATTGCATTGTTTTCTCGGATTAACTTCAGTATCGTTTGGGAATTTGCCCTTTTGATGTTTGCCTCTCACTGCAGTAGCGATTTGGGCTACTTGTGTCTCCAAATATTTCAGTCTCGCATTCCGCAAAAACAATATTAGAAACAAAGCAGTAAAAAAAATTATTTACAAAAGAAGGAAAAAATAAAAATTAAAAAAATTATTTAAAAAAATTAATAAAAATATTTACAATCCATAAAGAGAAAAAAAATTGGAATAAAAATTACAAAAATCGAAAAATAATAAAAAATATTTACAAAAAAATCGAGATTTAAAAAAAAGCTGGAACAGTCTCAACTGTTCGAGCTTCATTGATTTCACTCTGCTTATCAGTTGTTTGCTCGCCTTCGCCTCCAAACTTTGTAGAGTTGTCTCCCACGGCGTCCTCCGACCTTGTTGTGGTGGAGAGAGCTTCCCCCTCAGCTGGCGTACCAGCTGAGTGAACGAGAGTGGGGTTACTCAGCTCCTGAGATACGGCTGTGTTTCCTGTTGAGTAGTCAGCCGTTGAGGGAGGTGTCTCAACACCTTTTTCGGGGGTAAGCTTGGCTAGGGTGCCCGTGTTCCCAGCTTTATCGTCGTTCCCTTGAGAGCCATCTTGAGAATGCTCAGGGGACGTTGTCGCTACAATGACAGTTGCAATCTCCTGCGCCACTCCCAATGGATCAGATCGAGGAGAGATTTTGGAAGACTCTCCTGGACCTTCCTGAAGATGTTGCTCGTGCATGGCTCAGGATTGTTTAACGGCCTATTGTAACTCGGCCTTTTCAACTGTAGCAGATGGGTCTAACTCCTCCAGATCGCTGCTGTCAGTTGACTCCATGAGATGTTCATGGGTTCCAGTTTGCATGCACATCTTTGATTTCTCCAAGGCTTTGGCTTTTTCCAAGGCTTTCTCCTTCTCATCCTCTTTGATATCACGGAGGGCATTCATGCAGAAATTCTCATCAAGGGCATATTGGACAGACATATTTCTGAGAAAGCAGAGAAGCTCATCTTCTTCGTCGATGAACTCCGAACGAGTGAACTACTGTCTGGAGTAGTCTAGCTTCCATCTTCTCCAATCCCTTAGCCTCTGCTGGATGTCCGGATAGACTGGAGAGTACATTATCAAATTGTCATCATCGTCTTCGGCCTCTGGAATAGTAGCCAATGGAGCTTGCTCCTCCTCAGGTTCAAGAGCATCAGTCTGGGGGATGAGACAACCTTTTCTTCATGCGCCTTGGATGTCTCAGCTCTTTCTGTCTCCACGGCTATTTCCCGGACAACTGGGTCTTCAATACTCTGCTGATCTACATCATTAGTCTTCAGGGTCTCATCAATCTTCTCTTAAGGCTGCTCCTTTTGAGCATCAGCAGTCTCAACGGGCTTCTCCGGCTGAGTGTCGGACTCGGCTGTTTTTTCTAATTGTGACTTCTTAAACAGCCTTCTTCGCTTAGTAGGAACCAAGGGAATCTCTGGTTCCTCTTCTTCAGTATCACTCTTCTTCAACGCAGCTACCTTGTGAGACTTGGCAATGCATCTCTTCTTCACGACTGGAGAAGAAAGTAGGGGTTCTTCCTCAGTCTTGGCCGCAGGGGCAGGGACATCGGCTGCTCGGGCAGGTGCTTGGGGTTTGGTTGCTTGGGCAGGTGCCTTCTTGGTTTTGGCTGCTGGGGCAGGAGCAGGTTTAGCTGCAGCAGCTCTCTTCTTTGAAATAGGCTTAGGCGAGAGAGCTGGAGCGGCCGCAACTGTATCGTCGGCTGGGTCAGCTAATTCCCCCTCACTAGGTATTAGTCTTCCTTGCATGAGCTTTCTTCTGTGCGCCTGAGATGTTTGCCTTAAACATCTTCTTATTCGCATGGAAGGGCTTTCCATGGCGCAGTGCTATTCCCTTAATCTACATCAAATGGCCAATGACTAGGCCATACCCCAGGGAACAACCAAAAGTCCCATCTTCCTTGAAGGACTTGTTGATCACATTCTGGCGTACTCGGCTGAAGATGAACTTAGCCCAATTGACTTTCTTATCCTGCATGATCGCAGCCATCACTATCAGCTTTGTCCGTGATAGCTGGTTGAAACTCCCGAACTTCATGTCCACACACTTAGACACAATGTCCATTAGCTTGTGGTAATCATCTTTGATAAACTCCTTCTTAGCTGTATAGACAGCTTTCGCGGCATACTCAGGCTTCGCAACTTCCTTCCAAGCTGCAGCCAAGTTCACGTCCTTCTCGGCTACGTCCTTCAAACCTTCAGTCGGCAAAAAGCAGTGCTCAGCAAGGTCCTTAGCAGTGATTTTGATGTCCTTGCCATGAACTGATGAGCGAATCTCATCGTCATGAACCTCGGCGTTCATGTAAAACATGGCTACCTCCTCCAAGTACATGTGTGTGAACTCCATTGAGAAAATGTCCTTCAGACCGGACTTCTCTAGCTTCGCAGCAATCTTCTTCACCAGGGCTTCATCAGCGCCGCTTGATCATCCCTTTGAAATCCACTGAAGCACCAGAGTGGATCTTCTCATAAAGTTTTGCAAAATCATGAGTAGCTGCCATTTTCAGAACAATTGATCGGTGAAATACGCGAAAAACTTGATCTTTAAGGGTAGGGTTTCGAACAGTTGTAGAGAGAGTTCTTTCTTGCTTACTGTAGACGAGAGTGTTTGTGTGAGGAAAGAGAAAATAAATTTTGGTATATATGGGACTCGAAAGGACGGTTTTTGGAATTTGAAAATTTTGATCAAAATCAACGGTCAGGATTGACTCTTCAACACCGCATTAATTTCCCCATGTTAAATGCAACAACATTTATATCCAATCATATGGTTTACTGTGCAGCTTTTGTACTGACAGTCATAATTAGTTGATGTCATCCTTAAAAACATTCCCACTCAAATAAAACGACTGCGTTTTTATCACTTAGCTCATAAATGATTCAGCTCTCATCCAAAGTGACTTAACTCTGCTTCTCTCTTCACATAATATCATTTAGCTGTCAGCTAACTCAATACAACTGATTTCCCGACTAGGCTGTTTCACTTGGCTGAAGTGTGAAACTTGCTTATTTTCCATTCTCTCTTCTTTTGTCTCTACTGATTGAGTCTTCTGAGTATTCTAACTCAGCTCAATTAACCCTACCTCATTCTTGAGTTCTTCAAACCTTGATTCACATAATGGCTTTGTGAATATGTCAGCTAACTGCTTATCAGTTGAGATGTATTCCAAAGTGATGTCTTTGTTTTCAACACGATCTCTTATAAAATGATATCTGACATCAATGTGCTTTGCTCTTGAATGCAACACTGGATTGCAATAGCACTAGTGTTATTGCAATAGCATGAGTGATTGCAACAGCACTAGTGTTATCACACATAATTGGAATCTCTCTTTCTTGAATATCAGTGTCTCTCAGCTGTTGTCTCATCCATAAGACTTGGGCACAATAGCTGCTCGCAGCTATGTACTCTGCTTCAACTGTGGATGTAGCTATTGAATTTTGTTTCTTCAACCAAGAAACAAATCTGCTTTCAAGCATTTGACATGTACTGAAATACTCTTCCCCCAACTCTACATCCAAAGATAGTTTGAGTCCGAGTATCCTACCAACTTGAATCCTCATTCCTTTAGATACCATAAGCCAACTTCCTCGCATCCCTTCAAATATCTTAGGATTCTCTTAGTCAGAGTCATTTGACTCTCTTTTTTGGTGCGATTGAAATCTAGCACATATACCTACCGCAAAGGTGATGTCCGCCTACTTGCCGTTAGATAGAGCAATGATCCAATGAGGGCTCTATATCCGGTTTGATCAACACTTTGCCATCTTGCATCCATGTCCATCTTGACTGATGTATTCATAGGAACCTTCACTGATGACTTCTCTTCCAAACCAAATTTCTTCATTAAATCTCCGGTATACTTGGTTTGGCTTATGAAGGTTCCATCCTTCAATTGCTTGACTTGAAGTCCTAAGAAGAAAGTCAGCTCTCCCATCATGCTCATCTCAAATTTGCCTTGCATGAGGTTTAGAACTTGTCACACAACTCTTTGTTTGTGGATCCAAAAATGATATCATCCACATATATTTGAACAAGCAATATACTCTCTCCATCTTGAATCCTGAAGAGTGTTCTATCAACCTTGCCTTTGATGAATCCATTGTCAATAATAAACTGAGACAATATATCATACCATGCTCTTGGTGCTTATTTCAATCCATACAGTGCTTTCTTCAGCTTGTAGACTTTATCTCCAAGAGTTTTCTGCTCAAAACCTGGAGTTTGTTCAACATAGACTTCTTTCTCTAGCAGTCCATTTAGAAAAGCACTCTTTACCTCCATTTGATATACAGTGAAGTTCTTGTGTGCAGAATAAGCAAGAAAAATCCTTATTGCTTCTAATCTGGCGACAGGAGCAAAGGTTCATCAATCTATACCTTCTTCTTGGCAATACCCTTTGGCTACCAATCTTTCTTTGTTTCTTACAGCATATCATTCCTAATTCATCTTGTTTCTGAATACCCACTTAGTATCAATAACATTTTGGTGGGTTGGCCTTTGAACTAATTCCCATACATTGTTTATTTCAAACTGAGTCAGCTCTTCTTGCATGGTCTGAATCCAATGTGTCTCTTCCAATACTTGAGACACATCTTTAGGCTCTATTTGAGAAATAAAACAAGTGAACATTAATTCATGTTGTGCTCTGGATCTGGTTCTTATGCCATCTCTAACATCTCCAATGATTAACTTAGGTGGATGGTCTCTTAGCCATCTCACATCAGGTTGGAGTAAGTCTGCTAGATCCAGCCGTCTTGCAGCTAAGTTGTCTTGAATAGCTTCTTCATCTTCATTCAGCTGTAGACCTTCCAGCTATCTTTGAGATTCAGCTATCTCATCATCATCAGGGTTGAGTGCTTTCACTTCTTCTTCAATATAAGGACTCTTCTGCATAGTTGGTTGATTTTGCTTATCAACTAACTCATCAATGTCTTCTCCATTCATATTAGGTTCATCAAAAACCACATGGATAGACTCTTCTGTGACCATAGTCTTCTTGTTTAGCACTCTATAGGCTTTACTCTCAGCTGAGTATCCCAAAAAGATACCTTCATCAACTTTAGCATCAAAAGCCTTCAAAGTGTCCTTGCCATTGTTATGGATCAAGCATTTACATCCAAATATCTTGAAATATCCAACATTTGGCTTTCTCCCGTCCAAATCTCATAGGGAGTCTTGGTCAATTGCTTGTTTATCATGCATCTATTCTGAGTATAGCATGCTATATTTACGGCTTCAGCCCAAAATCTCTTATGCAATCCAGTTTCAGCTAACATTGTCCTTGCAGCTTCCTTGAGAATTATGTTCCTTCTTTCAAATACTCCATTCTCTTTGTGGAGTCCTTGCTGTGATAACTCATGATCAATACCATTTTCCACACAATCGAGTTATTATCCCACCGACAAACTCGGTTCCTCCTATCGATTTTATCTTTATAATGGTTTGACTCTTCTCATTTTGAACTCTTCTCATCAGCTGAGGTAACTTCTGCAGTGTTTCCTTCTTTTTACACATGAAAATTGTCCATGCATATCTTGAATAGTCATCCACCACCACTGAGGTGTATTTCTTTCCACTAATGCTAGCTGGCTCAGCAGGACCAAATAAATCCACATGCAACAGATGCAATATCCTGGTTGAATAAGACTTGCTTATCCTTGAATGATGATTTGATTTGCTTTCCCATCTGGCTTGCATCACATATGCTCTCTTTCTTGTACACTGAGTCTGGCAATCCTTCCACAAGATGGCTCCTTGCAAGCTTGTTGATTGTCTTGAAATTCAGGTGACTCAGATTCTTATGCCACAGCCAACTGGATTTGGTTGTATTCCTTGCTAGAAGACATGTGCTTGGTGTAGCGGTAGACTAATCCACTACATACATATTCTTTTGCCTTGTTCCTTGCAAAAGACAATTTCATTTGATTCAAAGATCTTTGATCCGCATATCCCCATGTTGAATCCTACATTGTAGCCTTTGTCACGAGTTGGCTGATGCTTAACAGGTTGAAGTTGAGACCTTCAACATAAGCAACATCTGTGATCTCCAGTCCATTCTTCTTGATGGATCTTGTGCCTTTGATTTCCCCTGGAGCTTCATTACCTCCAAATATGACTTTACCACATTTGATCTCCTTGAGTATTGATAGATTTCTTTTATTTCCCATCATATGTTTGGAACAGCCACTATCCATGTACCAGGTTCCTTGGCACTCAGCTGTTCCTTGAACATGCAATCAAGGAAATTAGTTTTTTGGTACCCATACTTGCATGGGTCCTGGGGGGTTAGTGCTATAAGATGTTCCAACCAACCTATAGCCAGATGATCTGACTCTAATAGGTTGTCATCTATCAGTACCATAATAATAATGCACATTAGCAAATTGCTTGGGGGTTTTAGGATCATACAACTGTCTCTTTTGTCTGTATGCCTGTGTGTTTGTTTTAGCAACTGATTTCTTGGGATAGTTGTGAAATTTCTGAGTGTAGCACTTGGGTGCATAAGTGTGCTGATAATAGCTCTTTTGCCTTGGGAATGGCCTTTGCTGAGGTTGAGGTCTTTGCCATTTTGGCTTGTATCCCATAGGTCTTTGTTGATATTTCACATTATTCCAATCAACTTGGTTTGGATATTTTCTACCATTCCCATCATATGTATTTCTTTGATGAAATTTCTGGGGCTTTTGGTAGCTCTGTTTGGCTCTTACAGAGTAGTTTCTGTGAGGAGTCTGCTGATGGACCTGTCTTAATTTCTTCTCAATTGTCCTTTCAGCATACTCTACTGGCTTATTTCCTTTTCCTTTATAACCAAGGCCAGTATGATTGTGATTATGTTTTGGTGTGAATGTGGGTGCAGCATTTGGTGTTTTGGGTTTTTGGATTCCTTCATTGCTTGAAGATCCTTTTTCTAAAATCACTCTTAGAGTTTGACTATGCACAAAGGAATTGAATCATATGCTTGTCTTCTCTCCACATTCTTTTTGACTCATAATAAGTTCATCCAATGATTTGGATGCTTTTGTAAATGAGGCAATCACATTTTTAAGATCTTTTTCTCGTTTCTCAGTAGCAGCTAACTCTGCTAAGATTTTGGCATTTTCAGTCTTCAGCTTAGTGTTCTCATCAGCTATGTGACTTAGAGTACTCAGCTCTTTTGTCAGCTGTGAGTTTTGGCTTTTAAGTTGGCTGAATTCCTCATTTAAAAGCGTGTGAGAGGTTTTAATGTGTTCAAAATCTTTCATCATTTTGCCTAATGAATCATAAAGATCTGTGGGTGATGAAGTGTGTGTATCACAGTCACTATCACTTGAATCGGAATGAGATGAGTTTGAATGTACCTCATCTTCTTGATCTTGTTCTTTAGCCATGAGGCAAATCAAAGCCTCTTCCTCTGTATCACTTAAGTAGCCAGCTTCACTACTATCTGAGTCTGTTGCTTCTTTGCACTTGGCTAGCTCAGCAGTCTCAGCAGCCAACGTGGCTTTCTTCGTTTCTTGTCTTCTCTCTCTGAAGACTCTTCTTTCTTCCTCATTTCTGTATTTGTTGACTGGTGGATAGGAACAGTTAACAACAAAGTGTCCTGGTTTTCTACAATTCCAACACAGGTTTTCAACTCTTTGATCAGCTCTGTCGGTTCTTTGATTGTCAGCTCTCTGATGTTCAGCTCTCTTGGGTGGCCTGTCCTCCCTTGATTTGGAAGATGTTGAATGTCTTCTGTAGGTTTCACCCTTGTTTCTTTTATAGATCTTGTTAAAGAACTTGTTGAATCTCTTTACCATGAGGGCAATTTTCTCCTGGTCAATGGTCTCATTTGGCTCAGCTTTCTTCCCATCACTGGCCAATAATGCAACTATTTTGGGTATAACTCTTTCCTCTCAGCTCAAACTCATAAGCTTTGAGGTTTGAGAATAGCTCATGATTAGATGTTCTTGAGAGGTCCATTGAATGTCTTAGGGCCATGACCTTCATTTCCCATTCAAATTTGGGAGGGCTCTTAGTATCTTCATGCACATCTCCTTCTCGAGTGTACTCTTTCCCAAGAGTCAAAACTCATGTGTTATCTCTCGTGAATCGGCATCCACCGATCCATACTCTCACCGCAAGCATTTTAAAAATTTTAAATTTTTGAATAGCAATGATTAATTTATTCTCCTTAACTGCTTCGATCCTACACAAATCAGGGTTAGCTTATCCCAGATTTTTTTGGCTGATTTGCACGACCTGACTTTGTTGAACATCGCCTTGTCCAACGTCTTGTAGAGTATATTCTTGGCCACATTGTCCAGGTTATATCTCTTTCTATCTTCATTAGTCCATTGAGTGCATGGTTTTTCAACCATGGTTGGTCTAGCTTCAGCAGCAAATTCCTCTCCTTCAGCTGCAGCTGCTCTTCTTATAGCCGTATTGACTTTGAGAATTTGCAATGGCCCATCCTCTATCACAATCCATATTTTATCGTGTAAAGCAGATAGATGAGCCTGCATACGAATCTTCCAGTCATCAAACTCTTCCACAATGAACATTGGAATACGAGTTAGATTTGCTTCCATGATAATAACTTTGTTTTAAAGTTGAAAGACTTTTAAAAACACAAGTGTTAAAACCTTTGAAAAAGATTGAGATCTAGTTCAGTAACCAGTGCGGAAGGCTCAATGAACCAACTGCGCTAATACCACTTATAGGTCCCAAGTGTAAGTCCAAGTGGCTACGATAATCTAGAGGGGGGTGAATAGATTATCTCCATCTTTTCGATTATGCCCTCTTTTTTCGAATCAAATACGCCAAGACAAGAATAAAGGTGCGGAAAGTAAACAACACACGTCGATTTATAGAGCTTCACCCCACCTAGGGACTACGTGCTCTACCACCACAGTATATCCGGGATGGGTTTTGAAAAAGAAAAAGAATTTTATTAATTACCACAATTAATACAAATTCAACTTACAACAACACCTTGAATAGCACCACACTCTTCTTCAACACCACCTTTAGAGATCACCACAATCTCCCTTGAAGATTACCACAATCTTCCCTCAACGGCACCTTGTGAAGATCACCACAATCTTCAATCTTGAAGAACACCAAATTCTTCAAACATCTCAAGAGCACCACACTCTTGAAACTCCTATCACCTAGATCACCCAAGTGTATTCTTTCCACAAGAATACTCACAAGGATGTCTTGTGTTGAATGATGACCAAAAATCAAGATTACAACTCAATAATGAATATTACAATTTGAGTGCAAGTGTAATCAAGAAATAAATCCTAGACCTCAAGATGTGAAAGTGAAATAATTAGGCTATAAATACAACAAGAGTGTTGAATATGAAAGCTTGGAAATTTGCAGATTTCTTGTTGTGTATTTGCTTGTGTTGTTCTTGTTATTGTGTCTTCAATTCATCCTCTATTGGATGAGCTTCCTACAACTTCCGACGTCGATGAAAACGAACGATGTCTTATGGGCTTCGAAGAAGAAAACGAGGTAAGTTCAAAACCCTCCACTTCTTATGATAATGAATTACAAAATGATTGTAGTGATTTGCAAAATTATTTTGATGAACTTCAAAATGAATTCCAAAGCTTACTTGTTAAATACAAAAATTTGAAAAAGGAATTCAATATTTTGAAAATTGATAAGGATAATTTATTTTCCTCTTATGAATCACTTTCATGTGATCACACCACCACACTTGACAAGGTTAGAAGCCTTGAAAAAGAAAATAGTACTCTTGTTGAGGATATTAATTGCATGAAAAATGACTTATCAAAATCCAACTTGAGTACCGATAAAATGACCGATAGTTGTGATAAATTGAAACAAGGACTTGATCATAAGCCTAGTGTTGTTAATTATGTGAAAAGAAATCAAGTTCCTATGCATGTTGGTCATTATGCTCCCAAAATTACTACTTATTTTTATTGTGGTAAAACGGGTCACACGGTTAATACTGGTCGGGCTAGAAATAGCTCTAATTATTATTGGAGACCTAAAAGTCTCAAAACTAATTCCAAAGGACCCAAACACTTGAGGGTACCACAAAATAATGTCATATTAGGTACCCGGTGGAATAATAATCGAGAAAAATACATACCACCAAGAAGACATCAAATGACCATTGCATTTGATCAAAGGAGAAGACAACATCAAAATAAATTTCCAAGAGAAAGACACTATCAACAATGGGAAGAACACAATCCTTGGAAATGGAGCAATTGGAGAAGCTATCATCAACAAGATGATTTTCAAAGGAAAGATATCATCAACAATGGGAACGACACAACCCATGGAAATGGCGTAATTGGTAAACCGTATCTCCTCATTTAAATATGCATTTTATTTTGTTATGCATGTTTTTATTTGTGCCTTAATTGTATTTCAAATATTTCTTAATATTAAGGTCTTGAATATATATTTGTATTTTTAAATATTTTGAAAAGGAGATCTTGTATATTTAGTTCTCAACTCTTGTGCATTTACATAGACTAAGGTGCTTTTATTATCTCTTATGGTTTTATATAGCATAAGCACATTTATGATATCTCTTATTGCTTAGCCTACACTTGTATTATTATGTTTGTGCAAAACGTGTTTAAGAATTGTGTAGGACATATATATTTTCATCAATGGTTATTTTCTCAAGAGAGGACCATAAACTATCGAGGTATGCTCATCATTGGTATTCATCCTATAGACTCGATATATTTTTGTCATTCGTGCTTGTTTTTCAAAGTATTTTATACAAGTGCTATTAAGAGGATTTTTTTATTTTTAAAAGGCATTATTTGACATAGCTTGTTTTATCCAAGATTTGTAAAGGATTATATTTTGTTTTTGATAAAACATTTGATTTTTTAAGTTATGCATTTTATTGCACATATAAAATTATTCTTAGTTGCTTTGTCAAAACTCTTGTTCATATGCTTCTTGTAAATGAGGTCTCAACTATATGCTCTTGAATTTTTTCAAATTTCAAAAGAGACCTTATATAGCTTCCTATAAGCTTATTTGAACTTACATGTTTTATGAAACTCTTGATGATTTGTTTGAAAGCATAGTATGTGTTACTTGTTATTATGTCTCTATTTTTTGATATTACTATGCTCTTGTGCAAGATATCTTCTTAAAATTTTGCAGAAATTTTTGGTATTTTGGAACAAGCTTGATGACCAAGGCAAAGTTAGTAGCTCTAAGGTATTATCAAGAAGAAGGTATTGATTTTGATGATACATTTGCTTTCGTGGTTTTTCACATTTTGCTTGCCTATTCTTGTTTTAAGAAAATTTCAAGCTTTACCAAATAGATGTTAAATCCACTTTTCTAAATGGTTTTACTCAAGAAGAAGTCTATGTAAAACCTCCGGGATCTAAAAATTTTCTAGGCCAAATGATTTTTATAAAAGACCTTGTATGGTTTAAATCAAGTACCCCATGTATGGTATGATAGACTTAGCTATTTTTGCTAAATGGTTTTACAAGAGGTAAAGTTTATTCTACTCTCATTGTTTTAGAAAAAGAGCAAGATTGTTTACTTGTACAAATTTATGATATCATTTATGGTGCTACTAATGAATTATTGTGCAAGTTATTTTCTAAGTTGATGCAAGGTGAACTTAGATGAATTGAAGACACAATAACAAGAACAACACAAACAAATACACAACAAGAAATCTGCAAATTTCCAAGCTTTCATATTCAACACTCTTGTTGTATTTATAGCCTAATTATTTCACTTTCACATCTTGAGGTCTAGGCTTATTTCTTGATTACACTTTGCACTCAAATTTGTATTATTCATTATTGAGTTGTAATCTTGAATTTTTGGGTTATCATTCAACACAAGACATCCTTGTGAGTATTCTTGTGGAAAGAATACACTTGGGTGATCTAGGTGATAAGTATTTCAAGAGTGTGGTGCTCTTGAGGTGTTGAAGAATTTGGTGTTCTTCAAGGTTGAAGATTGTGGTGATCTTCACAAGGTGTCGTTGGAGATTCTGGTAATCTTCAAGAGAGATTGTGGTAATCTCAAACATGGTGTTGTAAGAAGAGTGTGGTGCTCTTCAAGGTGATGTTGTGAGGTGTTGTATTAATTTTGGTAATTAATAAAATCTTTTTTCTTTTTTTGAAATCCATCCCGGATATACTGGGGTGGTAGAGGATTAGGCCCTAGGTGGGTTGAACCTCTATAAATCGACGCGTGTTGTTTACTTCCCCCACCTTTACTATTGTCTTGGCTTATTTGTTTCGAAAAAGAGGGCATAATCGAAAAGATGGAGATAATCTATTCACCCCCCTCTAGATTATCGTAGTTGCTTGAACTTACAAGTGGTATTAGAGTCAAACTCTTTGGCAAGCTCATTCCACATCGCGAGTAAAGAAGAATGATCATCGGCTACGAATGAAGTCTACCTTACCGGCGCCTCCACCACCAAGCCACCACTATTTGATTCCAAAAATTATACATTTTGGAAAGAAAGAATGGAATACTATCTATAAGGTTGCGGGTTTGATATTTGGAACACGGTCGTCCATGGAGAATCTATTCCGATAAAAGATACACCACACACCTCCAAAGCCTTCAAGGAGCTCAATGATGAAGAGAAGAAAATCATCTCTTTAAATGGTAAAGCTCTTAATGTTATTTATTGTTCACTTACCATTTTGGAATATGATCATATTGTAGGAATTAAATCGGCACATGAAGTATGGAGAAAATTAGAAGAAGTATATGCAAATAAAAGGAGCCACTCAAAAGCATCTACTTCTCAAATGGGTACAACTTCAAACCCAACAACATGGGATGAGCTTCCTACAACTTCCGACGACGATGAAAACGAACATTGTCTTATGGGCTTTGAAGAAAACGAGGTAAGTTCTAAACCTCATACTTCCTATGATAATGAATTACAAAATGAGTATGGTGATTTGCAAAATGATTATGATGAGCTTTAAAATGAATTCCAAAGCTTACTTGTTAAACACAAAAATTTGAAAAAGGAATTCAATGTTTTAGAAAATGATAAGGATAATTTATTTACTTCCTATGAATCACTTTCATGTGCTCACACCACCACACTTGATAAGGTTAGAAACCTTGAAAAAGAAAATAGTACTCTTGTTGAGGACATTAATTACATGAAAAAGGATTTATCAAAATCCAACTTGAGTACCGATAAAATGACCGATATTGTTAATGTTCATAGTTGTGATAAATTGAAACAAGGACTTGATCATAAGCCTAGTGTTGTTAATTATGTGAAAAGAAATCAAGTCCCTATGCATGTTGGTCATTATGCTCCAAAAATTATTACTTGCTTCTATTGTGGTAAAAAGGGTCATACGGTAAATATTTGTCGGGCTAGAAATAGCTCAAATTATTGTTGGAGACCTAAAAGTCTCAAACCTAATCCCAAAGGACCCAAATACTTGATGGTACCACAAAACAATATCGTATTAGGTACTCGGCGGAATAAGAATCAAGGAAAATTCATACCGCCAAAAAGACATCAAATGACCGTCTCATTTGATCAAAGCAGAAGGCATCACCACAATGAATTTTCAAGAAAAAGACATTATCAACAATGGGAAAGACATAATCCTTGGAAATGGAACAATCGGAGAAGCCATCATCAACAAGACGATTTTCAAAGGGGAAGATATCATCAACAATGAGAACGGCACAACCCATGGAAATGGCGTAATTGGTAAACCGTATCTCCCCATTTAAATATGCATTTTATTTTGTTATTATGCATATTTTTAATTGTGCCTAATTTTTCAAAATGGGTTTTTCAAAAATTTATTTTTAAAATCAAGGTCTTCAATATATTTGTGTGTTCTTAAAAATTTTTAAGAAAAGAGAACCTTGCATGTTATTTTTAAAACTCTTATGCATTTACATAGACTAAGGTACTTTTATTATCTCTTATGGTTTTATATAGCATAAGCACATTTATGATATCTCTTATTACTTAGCCTACACTTGTATCATTATGTTTGTGCAAGACGTGTTAGGAATTGTGTAGGACATATATATTTTCATCAATGGTTATTTTCTCAAGAGAGTACCATAAACTATCGAGGTGCGCTCATCATTGGTATTCATCTTATAGACTCGATATATTTTTGCCATATGCCTTTGTGCTTGCTTTTCAAGATATTTCAAAGTATTTCATACAAGTGCCATTTAGAGGATTTTTCAATTTTTTGAAAAGCACTATTCGTTAAAGCTTGTTTTATCCGAGACTTGTAAAGGATTATATTTTATTTTGATAAAATATTTGATTTTCATCCTTATCTCAAAATTATGCATTGTGTTGCACATATTCATGTTCTTGTTTTTGTCAATCTCTTGTGCATATTTTTTAAAATCAGGTCTCAACTATATGCTCTTGGATTTTCAAATTTCAAAAGAGACCTTATTTAACTTTCTATAAGCTTATTTGAACTTACATATTTTATGAAACTCTTGATGATTTGTTTGAAAGCAGAGCATGTGTTACTTATCTCTATTATTCAATATTACTTTGCTCTTGTGCAAAGATATCTTGTTAAGATTTTGCAGAAATTATTTGATATTTTGGAACAAGTTTGATGACCAAGGGGAGGTTAATAGCTCAAAAGGTCTTTGTCAAGAAGAAGGTAATTGATTTTGATGAAACATTTGCATCCGTAGCATGTTTTTGAAGCTATTCGCATTTTACTTGCTTATTCTTGCTTTAAGAAAATTTCAAGCTTTACCAAATGGGTGTTAAATCCACTTTTCTAAATGGTTTTATTCTAAAAGAAGTCTATGAAAAACAACCGGGGTTTGAAAATTTTTCTAGGCCAAGTGATTTTTATAAAAAGACCTTGTTTGGTTAAAATATGCACATCGTGTATGGTATAATAGACTTAGCTATTTTCTTTTGCAAAATGATTTTACAAGAGGTAAAGTTGACACTACTCTCTTTGTTTTTGAAAAAGGGCAAGATTGCTTATTAGTGCAAATTTGAGTTGATTTGGTGCTACTAATGAATGTTTGTGCAAGATGTTTTCTAAGTTGATGTTAGGTGAATTTGAGAGGAGCATGGTGGGGAGCTTAATTTCTTCCTTGACTTCAAGATAAACAATGCCAATAAGGTGGTTATATTTCACACTCAAAGTATCCACAAGAACCTTTGAAGAAGTTAGGCATTGAAGAAGGAGGAATAATTTCTATCCCTATGGCAACAAATATCAAGATGGACAAAAGTTGAGAAAGGCATACTGATTGACAAACATATTCGAGGTATGTTCACTAACTTTTCTTATTCCTTTAGACTCGACATTTTCTATACCTTATGTTTATATGCTCGACTTCAAAACTATCCCAACGAATCTCATTAAAGTGCCGCTAAAAGAAATTTTCAAATATTTGAAAGGCACTTCTTCTTATGGCTTGTATATCCAAAATTTCAAAAACGTTCATATTTTTTCGGGATAACAAGTCCGGTGATTAAAATTTCTCAAAATATGGTTCGTCAAAATCAATCTAAACATATTGAGATTCGATATTTTTTTAAGGGATTGCGTTTCTTAAACAAATAAATTTGAGATGTGTTTAATTCCGTCTCAAAAATAAATCGCGGATATTTGTTCATTTAACGCCGAGTCTTTTACCTCATTTCCAGCTTTATTATGACATAATGTATATTGAATGAGGTCTACGTTTGCATTTTGCACGTTTTTAAAACTTAGGGGCAAAAAATCAAATTTTTGGTTCAAACTTCGGATTTTGCAAAATCAAAACGGACAGTGGGCTGACTAGGCTAAGGCCGATTGGTCGCCCAAGCCTCCGACTGGTCGCCCTAGCCTCCAACCGGTCGCCCACAGCAAGTTTTTGGTTTAAATCGCTTCTGTTTTCAGACTTTGCCAATTTGGCTCATTTTTGTCCATTTTTCGTCCCCTTCGCAAATTGCACACAAATTTCACTTCAAATGAGTTTTGTTGCATAAATTACATATTTTGGGGATTATATTGCTCGTTTATCATCATTGTTACTTATCCTCACCGATTAAATGGTAAGAATTCTACTCCTTTATCTCAATTGGGTGGAACCCTTGAGAAAATGCTTATGTATTAATTTTTGTTGGAATTCTTGCATAATTGTGTTGTGAATGATGATTGTTGATGAATGATATTTTTAAAATTGCTTTTGGTGATGAAAAACTTGGCTTGATTACATTTACAAGGGCTATATATATCTTCTTCAATTTTTTACGCCCGCCAAGTGCTCGATAAAATGTTTCAATGAAAAATTCATCACCTACATGATTCTCTCGATTTCAAAAGTCTTATATATTTATAGAGATCATGTTTTGCAAATCAAATGAGTTTTCATAAGCTTCTACAAGTCATATGATTAACTTTTCCGTCCCATTTGGTTTGTAAGCTTCAATGTTCAAATAACTCGGTACATCGGTTTAGGTGCGCACTTTGATATGAATATATGATGTTTTTATTGTGCTAACATTATTTTTGATGATTCCAAAGGGGGAGAAATAGGTTATAAGCTTATTAGCTCAAAGAAGCTAAAATAAGCTCGAGAAAAAAATATAAGTTGTGGCTATTAGAAGCCATAAATTATGGATTATACTTAGTCCATTTGATGTATTATGGACTCGTATTCATGTCTAATGATGTTTTGTTAACAGGGGGAGCTTATAAGCTCTTGATTCTTAAGCTCAATATGTAAAAGCTGAGCTTTTAGCTTTTGGTTGATTGCTTCTATATTACTCTTGTTGTGCATATTGATAGGGGGAGCTTTTGCAAAAATGTTTTTGAAAATCTATACTCTCATCCTTGTGTTTATGTTGCGTGGAATGTTGTCGCTCAACGGATAGTTCATTTTTAACCGGTAAAATTATTTTGTTCTCAAAATCGACCTCGTTAAATTGTTTTGGTTTGTAATCATCAAAAAGGGGGAGATTGTTTGATAAATGATTTTATCATGATTTTGATGATTTTGTTTTTATACCAAAACAATGTTTTTAAGTGTTGTCCAAATACTCCTAAATGATTTAAATTGTTTCTACTAATTTTTCGGAGTATTTCTTCAAGTTTATTTTCGACAAATATTGGACAACACTTTTGATGATTTTGTGTTAGTGTGTTTTACACCAAAACAATGTTTCTAAAAGTTGTCTAAATACTCCCGATTGGTCCAAAATGTTTTTACTATTTTTTAGAGTATTTCTTGAAGTTTATTTTCGATATAAAATTGGACAACACTTTATTTTGAGGTCAACCGGTCGCCCTATAGGGCAAATCGTACCTGAAAGTTGTGCAAAACAGAGAACTTCATATTTGCTGAAAATAGTGAGGGTGACCGGTCACCCTATAGAGCGACGGCCGTGTCGTCGACCGGGTCGGCTATATATAGGCGACCGGTGTCTAAAGCTTGGGAAATTTTGCAAACCTCTCTCGTATTGATTTTTGGACAAGGCCAACCGGTCCAGTGCACGCGACGGCCGACCCCGTCCGCCCGTGTAAAAATGTGTTCTTATTTTCAAACGTCTATTTGTGCGCGATCGGTCGCCCTAATGTTTGACAGCAAAATTCTAACTGTTGTGCAACAGACAGTTTTTCCCGAAATTATGGGGTTGATTTCTAACAGCTATAATCTTGATTTTAATTGCAATTTTTTTTGTAGAATTCAGTTCCCAAGAGGAGCCTATCAATGATCAATCATCTCCTATAAATAGAGGAAGATTTGAAGCACAACAACAAGAGAGAAAACTACAACACAACAAGATACATTCAAGCAAGCACACTTGTTCTTCATTGTCATTATTCTTGTTGTAATTTGCCTAGCTTATCACTTTCACATCTTGAGGTCTAGGCTTATTTCTTGATTACACTTTGCACTCAAATTTATATTATTCATTATTGAGTTGTAATCTTGAATTTTTGGGTTATCATTCAACACAAGACATCCTTGTGAGTATCCTTGTGGAAAGAATACACTTGGGTAATCTAGGTGATAGGTATTCCAAGAGTGTGGTGCTCTTGAGGTGTTGAAGAATTTGGTGTTCATCAAGGTTGAAGATTGTGGTGATCTTCACAAGGTGCTGTTGGAGATTGTGGTAATCTTCAAGAGAGATTATGGTAATCTCAAAGGTGGTGTTGTAAGAAGAGTGTGGTGCTCTTCAAGGTGATGTTGTAAGGTGTTGTATTAATTTTGGTAATTAATAAAATCTTTTTCTTTTTGAAATCCATCCCGGATATACTGGGGTGGTAGAGGATTAGGCCCTATGTGGGTTGAACCTCTATAAATCGATGCGTGTTGTTTACTTCCCGCACCTTTATTATTGTCTTGGCTTATTTGTTTCGAAAAAGAGGGCATAATCGAAAAGATGGAGATAATCTATTCACCCCTCTAGATTATCGTAGCCGCTTGGACTTACAATTCCCTCATATCAAAAAAGCTTATGATACTACAAAATATTGCATATTTACGCTTTATGATTTGCTTATGAAGACTACATGTGTGGCTTGAAACATGGACAAGTAGCAAATGGCCTCGATTGTTGTGTTGAAATCGCAAAGGGGAGAAAGAGCAAATGGACTCTCTAGCCCAACTCATCAAAGATCATAAACAGAAGTTGCTATCTCATGATGCAAATAATTTGAGCATAATTAGCAAACATACAGTAATTCGCAATTTTGGAGGAATTACTACACATTCTGAAATTACAGTCTTACCGCCACAACAAGCGAAACACAAGGGGAGCGGAAGTTGGGTCAAAAGCCGACTGCAAAGTCAAAAGAAAAAGGTTGTGCGTGCATGCCAGAAACTAAAGAGGCGCTGTGGAAAATGTGGGGACATCGGGAACCACAATAGCCGGACATGCAAGAAGTTATCTTAAAAATGTTGGTCGATTGAACATTTGCATTTTTTCCTTCAGAACTATGTTTTATGAGGATTTATTTTCAATATTAACATATGTGAAAGACATTGTCCATTACAACATAGAAAGCTACAAATAAAAGCAAAATTTAGTCATCATAAATGCATAATCAATAATTACCACATGCAAAATTATCAGTTTATATATATACACCTATATTAACTAACAGAAGCAAGAATCCACTGCTATATTAGCAAATTAATTTACGGAAGCAAAAGTCTATTACTATATAAGCATAATTTAATCGTTATAAATGCATATTTAAAAAAGACCACATGCGTAAATGTAAAATGAAATGATTATATATTTACTACTATATTAACTTATACAAGCAACATTCCAATGCTATAGAAGTAAAATGTAATCAGCATAAATGCATATTTAGGAATCACCACATGCAAAAATTGTCGGTTCATATATGTACAACTATATTAACATAAGCAACAACACACTACTATATGGACGAAAAATTTAATTAGTATAATTGCATATTAAACTTACATAAGCAACAATCCAATGCAATATAAGCAACATTCCAATGCTATAGAAGTAAAATGTAATCATCATAAATGCATATTTGGAAATTATGTCATGCAACAATCCATTGCTGTAGAAGCAAAATATAATCATTACGAATGCATATTTAGGAAATACCACATGCAAAAATTAATGTGATCATTATAAATGCATATTTAGAATATACACAAGCAAAAACAGTGATATATGCATGCCAGAAACTGGTAATTAACATTACTTAGATCAGTCGTTATGTAAAATATGTTCCATCAACTAAAATTGAACCATACGAGCAGCTAGGCAAAACCCAAAACTTGCTGCTTAATAGACAACCAGCAACTAAAAAAATTACCTATATACGTAAACAAAAAAATTTATCAACATCAATTTGCAACTTAAAAATCCATCACAAATTCACAAATTCACAAAACCAACTATATTATGAACTAATGAACTTCTTTGCCTTCTCCAAATTTGATGTTCTTTGTTCGTTCTTCTCGCCGAGAACAATTGCAGCACAATACTTTGTCCTTAAAGCCGAGAGCTGAGCATCATTCCCTTTTTCAAGACCACAATCCCAATCTTTAACACCACCGTCCTTGTAAGACTCCATGTGGTGCATGGCAAAAATGGCGCAATCCACCTTGTTTTTGTATCCTCCAAGGCATACGCAATCGAGTCATTGATGAATTCTCGAATAAATCGGGCTTTCAATATCGCTCCTTCGACAAAACATACCGAGAATATATGCTATCAAATGAAAAAAAAAGGGCCAACCTTTACTTTCATAACCCATAATACATATATACAACTATACTAACTAAAGCAATATTATAATAAAATAGAAGCAAAATTTAATCATTATAAATGCATACTCAATAATTACTACATGAAAAATTATCGTTTATGTATATACACCTATATTAACTTACATATGCAACAATCCACTTCTATAGAAGCAACATTTAATCACAACAAAGGCATATTTACGAATTACCATATGCAAATGAAAAAAGATGCAAAGGTCAACCACTATACAAGCAAAATTTAATCAGTATAAATGCAATCACTGCAAATGCATGTATACAACTATACTAATTTACATTAGCAACAATCCACTACTATACAAACAAAACTCTACCCGTATAAATACAAATTTAAGAATGAACACATGCCCACAATGCAAAATGTAATGATTATATATTTACAGCTATATTAACCTATATAAGCAACATTCCAATGCTATATAAGCCAAAATTAATCATTATAAACGCATATTTACTTATAGGAATTACCACATAAGCAAAAATCCTGTATTATAACTATATTAATTTACATAAGCAACAATCCTCTATTCTACAAGCAAAATTTAATCACTATAATTGCATATGAAACTACATATTTACGCATGAATACAATGTTATATAAGCAACATGCCAATGCTATATAAGCAAAATGTAATTATAATAAATGCATATTTAAGAATTACCATGTGCAAAACTCCAATGCTATAGAAGCAAAATGTAATTATTATAAATGCATATATCAAGACTAGTCAAATGATACAACATATACCAGATAAAATTAATAATCCCCAACAACCAAAACCATTTTATTCGAGTCAATAAGATCAAGAAAGCAGAGCCATCCCAGAATTCTCAGAACAATAGAAAGTCACACAATTGAAGAAAAAATTAATAACTGAAAACTCCCCATTACTCAGACTTTCTATAAATGGAATATTATATCCACAAAATTCAACTCATACGCAATCAAGAAACAGAGAATCATCCAAGATAAAGAAAATTGCACAATACAAATATTTAAAAAAAGAGAAAGAAAGAAGAAAATGGAAGATCCAAGAAAAGGGAAAATTGCACAATACAAATATTTTTTTCACATAAAACCAATTAAAACCCAATTAAAACCCAAAAAACAACTAAACAGGGATTCAATTCCATATTACCATTGCATTTACAATTCAGTTGAGAAAGTCACTTTTGTCATCAAATGTTGAAGAAGAAAAAAAAGAAATTAATTTGCCGCCTCACAATTCTGTCAAAATCTGACCAAGAATAACATGACAAGAAATCCAAAATTGAAATTAATGGAGCCCAAAAACCAGATATTACCTGCAACTTATTTGCCGCCTCACACACATATACACATGATATATAACAAAAAATTAAACAAACAAGAAAAGGGGTAAAAGTACAAACCTAATAAAAATCATTCAAAACCCTAAATCATACGGGAGGATTGCAATTACACCATTACCCTTACTATTATTTTAAAACAATTAAAAATATGCAAGAGTCAATTAAATCATGACCATTAAAAAAATAACCAAGGATCAAGATTTGTTCTTATGTACTCACCCCAAATAGGTGGACTTACAGGATCCAAATCCTATATATATATATATATATATAAAGAGAAGTCTCTGAAAATAGTAGCTCAAAATTTCCCGCTCATTACACCTTTCTAAATTAGGAAAATCCTGAATTATTATTTAAAAAAAGATTGAGTAAAAAAATAGTAATTTAATTATATTAAAAACATGCAATATAAATTGCTAAAATTTTGGGTAAGTCTTAATGATTAAGGTAATGTTATTTTAACAGTAGGATTATACTCTCCAAATTTAAAATATTGCAATTCCTTACTTTCAGTAAATTGGATTTTCACTCTCATCATAAGTTGGGTATATTCTAATTATCAACGTAAAATTATTTGAACAACAACTTTTATACTTTCTTAATTTAAAAAACTAAAATTTCTTAGTTTCAATAAATCAGATTTTCATAAAATTCATACTTTCTTAATTTAAAATATATAATTATATATTCCCATTTCCAAACAATAATGAAGACTACTGTATAAAAAGAGTGATATGAATGCTTAAATTTTTATAATTGGTAAGTTTTTTAGGCATATTGTCAAACAAAATTTGATATTAACCAATTCAATCTTTTTTCACAAAAAATATTATTTATTTTGTTTATTTTATTACCAAACATGAATGTTTATTTGGACAAATTTATTTGATTATGTCTTTTGTTACCAAAAATTGGAAAAATACAAAATATTCGATTATAATTTTCAGAAAATCCAAACTATATATGCAACAAAATCTATAATTAAAATATCAATACTCCAGAAATCTGAACATGGAATACAAATCTGGTTAATATATAAGTTTTTTTACACACACACACACACATATATATATATATATATATAATTGTACATATTTTGTGTTCTATGTATAAATAATCCATTGTACAACTATTAAATGAAATGCCTGAATTATTGAAATTATATATATATATATAATTTATGTATCTATGTATTATATTTAAAAAAATCTAGCGTATAAATTTTGTCTTAAATTTCTGACATATTGAAATTCTAAATATATATCTATATAATTGTAAATATAATCTTTAAATTATACATAAATTTAAGAATTATATTGTACATAGTTTTTTGAATATATAATAAGTAAATACCTATTACATAAAAAATGTTATTTATTTGTTCTATTATTTATGCTATATATTTGTTAATCTCAGACAATAGAATAATTATTGGTCATTCGTTTATGTTATAAGATAGTTCTCAAATAATCATGATCTGATTAGAGTGATATTGTTATTGAGAAATGAAATGACACTTTCATTTTATTTATTAAATTAACTTACATAGTATGTTGGGTATAAATTTCAACAATGTCTCAAGAGTAAGTATCATGTGAAACCGTCTCATGGGTCAAGATCCGTGAGACGGACCCGTAACACCCAAAGCCAATCTAAATCAAAAAAGAAAAAAGAAAAAACAGTACTAAGATATTTGTTCCATATCCTCGTCTTTCTCCCCTTTTCCTCTTTTTCCTTCTTTCCCAAACCCAAACACCCTTCTTCATCTTCTTTTTATATTATTATGATTATGATCACTTTGAAGGCTAAAAATGTGCGATTGGATATGAACAAGATTTAATATTTTTCATTCCGCCGAGAAATATTTTGACCAAATATGCGATTGTTTATGAAAATTTTCAGAAAATATACTATTTTCTCATTTTTACTTTTTCTCATTTTTTCTCCTACCAATCACATCTACATATTTTTTCACAAAAAAAATAATTATTATTATATATTCTCCCACAAATTTCACTATTTGCTCACACATTTCTAAATACCAATCATATTCAATCATTATTTTACTATTTTCAAATCAAATCAACTTTCATCATTACTTTTTAATCTCACATCCAATCACACGCTCCAAATTCATATTTTTTTCTTCCAAAATTTCCATTAGTACTGTTCTCTAGTAAAATGAAAATTTTCAAAAATGAAAATATATCCAATCACACCCTAAACCTTTGTCTCTCTCTTTTCTCTACAAAACCTGAAAAAATCAACCAAAAAAATTCCTAGAAGCTGAAGCGGCTGAAGAAAAAATATATCCCAAATGATCAGAAGCAAACGAAGAGGACCCTAATTAACTTTGCATGAGTAGAGTTTTTGCACAAATTCATCATCGGCTCTTGGCCGAGGCAGAATGAGAAAAATAGGGCACTCCATCATTTGGAACGCTCACCCTAAGAAATATGGTATGTGGGGGTGTGGGAACCCCCATGAGATGCTTTTGAATATTCTTCCTTTTAACATATCCCATCATAATTTCTAGCCATTTCTCATAAGTGTGTGCAATTTAAAATGATTGTTTACTCTATGACTAAACTTGAATTTATTTATGAACCAACGAGAGTTTTTTTCTTATATTTTAGATATGGTGCTTCTTGTATTCTACGCGATCCTAGTAAACACATCAACAATAATTTTTTAAGGTTTGAAAGTTCATCAATGAAGATTTTAAGTTTCAGAATTGGAACTTTATTCACCCTCTCCAACCCCTGTAAATGGTCATTAATTTCGTGCTCTTATGATAATTTTGTCACAAGAACAAATATTCGGTCTGTATATGGAAAAAAAACTAATACGTTCCCAGGGTTCTACTAATACTTTTGAGAGGAAAACCTGATACTTTTCAAGGGAATGGAGGTAAATACTATCAATTTTGTTACTTTGAAAAACGTATATTTTTTTAAAATAAGGGTGTTACTTTTTTAATAAAAAGTGATATTTTTCGAGTCTAAATTGATATTATGTCAATGGAAACTTCTAATGTAATTTCGTTACTTTAAAAACATATACTTTTTAAAATAAAAGTAATACTTTTTTTTACAATAAAAAGTGATACTGTTAAGCAAGGTTGTATATAACTTTGCAAGTAAATAATTAGTTTTGTTGCTTTAAAAACATATATTTTTCAGAGTAAAAGTGATATTTGTGTAATAAAAAATGATACTTTAAGAGTCTAAAGTTGTAGCACATTACCACTTCCAAAATAATTACTTTAAAAAGTATACTTTTCAGAGTAAAAAGTAATATTTTTTAAATGAAAAGACAAATCTCACTTTACCCCCTTATACTCTTATCTAATATCAATTTACTCACTGTACTTTCAATTGTATCACTTTATCCCCTTGTACTATCAATTTGTATCACTTTACCCCCTTATACAATTAAAATATCATTTAATCATTATATTCCCATATTAAATGACCTAATTGCCCCAACTATTATTTTAATTTAACAATGGCATCAAATACATATAATTATTTTGGAAAGCCTTTTTTGCTATTTATTAAAATTAATATAGTTCTTATTAAATAACTGTATTGTAGGTTATTTTATGTAAACTAATTTATTCATACATTTTTCATAATAAATCTCAAAATTATGTTTATCTTGTAAAATAATATTTTGTATTAAAAAATTAACCACTAAAATGACTATTTTTTCTATTTAACATAATTTTTATTAAATTATGATTATTCAGTCAATAATTAAAAATTACTAATAATATTCACATCTTTAATAAAATTGTATTATATATATTATATAATTTTATGTTTGTGATGAATAATAATAATAAATTAAAAGTATAAATGTATTAGCTAATAGAAATATCCATTTATATATTAATTTAATAGGGACTATATTAAAATTAAATAATTAGCACCTAAATGTAATATATTTTAAAATAAATGCTTTTAATAAAACTAAATGCTTTTAAAATAATTATTTTATTCTAATAAAACTAATAGGAAATGATATAATGGTAATGTTTTGAGTATATTAGTATAAATTAATATTCTAAAAGCATAAGGGGGTAATGTGATACTAATTAAGAGTATAAGGGGGTAAAGTGAGATTTATCCTAAATAAAAAAGAGGAAAAAAATAATAAACCCCCTTAACTATACGCGATTTTCTATATTGCCCCTAAACTAATTTTTTTCTACGTAACCCCCTCAACTACACGAAAATTTCTACGGTCCCATCCCATCCTCCCCGCCGGCGGATCTGATGGGAATATTCCGTTGGCGGGGAGGAGAAGAGGGCATCGTAGAAAATTTTATGTAGTTTAGGGGATTAAATAGAAGAAAATAGTTTAGGGGTTGGTTTCAAAAATTGTGCATAGTTCGGGAGGTACATTAAAATTTTCATAGATTTTTATATTTATACTTATTGTGTATTTGTATATAAATAAAGTATTAAATTAAATCATAGTTTTATAATTTCACAAGTTATTATGCATGATTTCCAAACGAATTACTCTGAATCAAAAAAAAAATTAGACACTAAAATAAACATTTCTTTAAGCAAAATAAAGAATACAAGTTTTGAAAACCCAATCAAATATAGAAATGACATTCATCTCCACTTTACGACTGTAGGTCCCAAGGGGTGTGAGTGTAAGGTTTAGAAGGGGGGGTTGAATAAACCTTACCAAATTTTCACTTTTGGTCTTTTTTAAAAGTTCAGAGTTGATACTACACAGCTGTGTCCTTGGTGGACAGCCAATTTAGTTAATCAGTAGAGTTAGTCACTCAACGACTCGGGACCGAGCTATTGATAGAATAACTCAAATTGTTAAGACCGAATTAGCTCGACCGTGGTTTGTTTTATTGGAAGACTTAACACCCTTAAGTTTGGTTTAGTTATGATTTAATACTTGGTTTTAGTACTTAGAGATTATCGGTTGGAATAGCAAATATGTCGTTAATTAAACAAATAAGATGCGAGAATTAAAGTGTTGAAATATAAATGACACGATAAGTTTTTATAGAGGTTCGAAGATGGGGTAATTCTTCTACTCCTCTTTCTCCAACTCCTGGAGGAATCCACTAGGTATTGATCAAGATATACAAAGTGGTAACATCCGGAGATACAAGTCTTGATCACACACGGTGACTTGATCCTTTGGGACTCGATCTGAGATGCTTTGATCACTCACCAAGCTCGTATGACTCGAAACTTCTTCTTCACAGGCGGTTGCCTTGCTACTACTGACTCACTTGCTCAAGCTCTTTGGATTTGATCACGAAGCCCTCCAAAAGCTCGAGACGGTTCGACCTTGAACCTTCCTACAATCCTTCGTGGAATGTAGACCCCGATTCTTCAACAATTTCCTCTTCAACTGATTGAAGTTATATTTCCTTCACGGTGAGTGTTGGATTGATTTTCTTCGTAATGTAGGCTTGAGGATTAATCTTGAATGATTTGAGAATATCTTAGGTTATAGTTAAAATATTTGCTTGAATGTTCGTGGTTCAGGTAACCTTGGTAACCTTCTCTCAGAGTCATTCCTCAACCTTTTATAGTGATCTTTCAAAAATCTACCCGTTGAAGAGATAGGCTTATTTTTGAAAGTCACTTGTGGTTGTTGGCTTGTCTTGTTGCGATCCTTGGAATTGCCACTTCCTCGTATGAATTTTTCTTTAGCTTTTCAGAGTTCTGACACGGTGTAGTGCTTCCCATTGTTCATTACCTTTGCACGCTTCCTCGGGACCGAGCACTTGAGAAAGGTAGCATGGAGGTATTACTTGTTTAAGTAATTCTCTTGATTTACGTACAACGGATCTCTTTCGATTATCTCGACTTGACCGCATTTCCTTGCTTTCCCGGGTGACTTAGAGTCGACTTTCAATCATTGAATGACTCTTCACACTTCAACTTGAGACTTGGCTATCTTGAGTTGACTTGACTGATACTTTACTCACCGATCTCATCTCAAGCACCTTCACCTTGATCGAGTTCCGTCTTCTCTTCTTTTTGCCATACTCAAATTGTCTGCAATGAGTCTTCCTTCTAGTCTCCGGTTGTCTTCTTGCATGTTTAGCATAGGCGACTTAACTCACTTGACCAGCCTATTTGTTACAATGCGTTTACAACAAAAATGGGGTGCCAACTTCCTATTCTAAGTTTTACATGGCATTCATCAAAATCTAAACAATAAATTTCCCAACAATTTCCCCTTTTTGATGATGCCAAAACTTAAAACACTCAAAATATAAATAGCAAAGATACATACGAGATAGTGCATTCACAGAGAGAATGTATGCGTAGAATCAATCCTTTTATTGATCATAACATTCTTGTTCTTTTACACAATTGTTTACAAGGTGTATCAAAGCAAACATTTATGTCTACGCAAAAAATAGTGAATTTACAGATTTATTACGGAAGACTTACATAGTATGTATTAACATAGTAAAATACATGAAGGGGTGGACAAAGAACACTTCATCTCCTTCGTTGCCTCTTTCTTTCATCTTCTTGATTCTTCATCTCTTCTCTTCTTTTTCTCATCTTCACCGCTTTCTTCTTCTTTTCATATGCTTTCCGCAAACTTCATCTCTTCTTAATCTCTCTTGTCTCTCCTCCCATAGCCGAGTTTGTCTTTTATTTTCTTCTTCGATTCTTTTCACATACTCGGCATTGTTTTTAGCCACTTGCAGATTGGCTACATGGTCAAGACCACCAAGATGATTCCTCCTTTCTTGCCTGGATCTATGTACTCAATGTTTTTGGGCGAGGCCTGTGTCCAAACCTCTTCCTCCACCACACGCTTCTTCCTCTTCCTCTCGGGCGTGTATTGTACCGGGTCTTCTTCTTTCCGGTTGAGTGGCCAGCAGAGTGATCCGGTAGTCTCTGCTGCTGTCGGCTTCTTCACATAACGTGAGACCCTTTTCCCAAGATAAAGTCCCGAGGCTTGAGCCATAGACATGTTTGCGAAGTATCCTTCGGATGCGGCGTTTTAAATTCATCAACTCGTCGTGCTCGGTCCCCAACATCCGAGATGGCATAAGTGTCTCTATCTCTTTGGAATGCCTCCATGTTGTTTCAAGATGTCCATAACTCGGGCATTCAACCTTTCTTCCACTTCCTCCATCCCCGCTTCAATTGTTTTTTCTTTTTCGACCATAGATGCGGTGTGTTGGAGTGGCGATCACTGGGAGTTTTCAGCGATAATATCAATCGTGACAAGACCTTGTTGGGGGTTTGTGCAATCATCAATGTCACATCTTTCGATCCTTCCCCTCAACGACTTTTCTTTCTTTTGTTTTGACACTTCCTCGATTGTCTTTCCCTTTGCGCTTGTTCCTTCCTTTTCAACATCGAGAACTCTTCAAATGCTTTTAGGTATTCCTCTTCCCCTTTTTGGCATCATCAAAGGAGAGAGGAACCCTGAAACATACTTGCAAGCGGAAGTCGAGCTGGCGATAACCGAGTTCTCCTCGAGTCTGGCTGCGGAGTATGCGGCGCGAAATTCGAGCGAGTAGCGTTGACTCTGCTGAAATTAGCTTCATCTCACCATGAGAAAGGCTGAATTTACTATCCATGTTTGCTTCCGGATGCGGGAGATCACTCTTATTTTGCTCACGCAGCTGCCTTTATCTCGGCGATGTGAGCTTCATGCATGTGCTCAATGTGTTCTCTCAATTTCGTCTTTGCATCAAAGATTCTCGGCTCTCCATACCAACGACTTGTTGAGCAATGTCCTGAAGTATCTAGCTTGTTCCACACGCATTGTTTTTCTTTGTTGCCACCATTCCCCGATTCTCGCGATTATGCCTCTCAAGTCAACAATAAGGTTGGCATCTCTGTTATCGATCTCATGTCCATTGAGGCCTGGTGCCTCTCCATTCGTTCAATTTACGCAAATAAAGCTTTGAACACTTCCCGAACTTGATTGTTCCTTCCGTTGCGGTGACGGTGACAGCAAACGTCAAAGTCATAGTCCGCCGGAATGATGGTGTCGATGGAATGACGGGGATCTCGTGCAGTGGAAGCGCGAGATTGTTTTTCGACTCGTCGGGGAGGTCGGGTACCTCCGGAGAGAAAGGAAATGATTCTACAAAGGAATCATCACGGCCAACCGGGATTTGTTCAATGATGAGAGGGGCGTGAAGTTCCTTGTGGAGTCGAACTGCTGCGGCTTGGGAGCTCGCGCAGTGGACTCTGTTTGGTGGGTCTTTTGTGAAGTGGACCCGACTTGCGAGCCTCACTATCTCAACAAACCTTCGTCGGTCTCACTGGTTTTTCCAATTGAGTTGACTAGTCCTCGGCCTTATCAAAAGCGTCATCGGACGATGATGAGATTTCCATGGGTGGCTCATCATCAAAATTGAAAGTTTGACGAGTAGTCTTGAGGTCGACTTGCTCGTGGTTGGAACATCCTTAGCCGAGTCTTTTGGATCGATCACGAGGGGATGACTCGGCTTCATCGTCTTCTTCCGATCCCGGAAAAGTTACATCGGGTTATCCTGGGAGTCGTGAAGTGCGCTAATCTCCTTTTCGATGGATCAATGATAGCGGGAGGGATGTTCTCTACTTGCCGACTTTCTTTACCTCGGAAGTCTCAACCTCCCGTTGGCCTTCATTACCTCCTGCAGTCTCAACTACGCGAGGCCTGACCTCCCTTTCGACAATGTCACCGTATGTCTTAGGGTCTTCTCGTGGTGGCATCCATTGGTCTCAACCCCATGGATTGGACTTTCATCGCCCAGTGTTAACTCCCGAGGGCTGTTCCTTCCTCGTGCCTCGACCGCATCAAGTGTCATTAGCCTTGAGAGCGGTTGGCACCTCACCGAGACAGTCTCAACTATCCGAGCTTCGTTGATGGCAACTTCTTTGTATTTTGTGTTTGTACTTTCTCCACTTCGCCTCCTAGATTCGTTGTGGAGTCATCTGCAGATCCTCCGACCTTGCTGCAGTGGAGGGGAGTTTCCCCCTACCGGGCGCACCACCGAGTGACTTGGAATGGGGTCACTCGTCTCCAAACTCCCTTGCTTTTCTTTTGTGTTCGATCGTTGGGGCGGTGGTAAGACACCTTCATTAGGGGTTGGCTCGATTGGGGTCCCCACTAACCCGGTTTCATCGCCGCCTCTTAATTCCTTCTTCCGAGTGAGTGGGAAGTGGTGGCGAACAATCGTGTGAATATCTTTTCGCACCACTCCCATTGGGTCCAACTCCGGATGTGTTTTGGAGGACTCTCCGGTCCCTCCATCATTCTTTTCTCATGAAGAATTCTCGATTCGTGCATTGCTTGCTGCATTTGCAACTCTTCTCGTGGCGGCGGCGGGGTCCGATCCTCATCACTTTCGATAGAATGTCGAGGTGAGGATGTGTATGTTCTATGGTGCCGGTGAGAGGGCGATGATCTTTGGCCTTCTCTCGTGCCTCGGCTTCCTCTCGCGCCTCTCCTTCTCCTTGTCCTTGAAAATCAAGAGATATCTCGTGCGATTTTCTTCATCCAATGTTTGGATCACGGTGGTCGATCCCAAGAAAGTTCAACATTCCTCTTCTTCTTCGATAAACTCGGCCGTTGGAACTGTTCCTGGATCGACTCAATTTCCACTTCCTCCACTCTCGCAGACGATTTTGGATGTCGGATAAAGTGGGGATAGGATCATCACATCATCATCTCTTTCGGCTTCTTCTTGTCTCAAATTGTCGAACTACACTGGTCTTGATTTGCCTCTGCGATCACCTTCAAGAGACTTGGTCATTTCATCAATATTATCCGGAGACTCTACTTCTCCAGTCTCCGATATCTGTTGCGGTGAGTGGTGACTCGGCCCGTTTTTTCAAGTTCGGATTGCTTGATGATTCTTCTTCGTCTCTTGGTTCGTACCAAAGGGATTTAGTTCGGAGAGAGTGTTTTCCGAGTCTGGGCGGTGGGGGCCGGTCTTTGGTGTTTTCTTCGAGGAGTAGGTCGTCTTGGCTTATCGTTCTCCTCTTTTTGACGACCATAGGAGAAAGGTATTTGAGATTCCTTCTCGGCAGCGCTCTTTGTTAGAGACACGGGAGACACGGGCTGCGGGCGACGACTTTACCAGGCGGGAGCGAGTTTGTTTTTCTTAGGCTGCAGGGCGCGATTCTCTTAGCGGCCGCAGCGGGCGCTTTTCTTCTTTGGGGAGAGGAAAGCAGTTGTATCTTGAGTGGTCATTCCCCTCACTTGTATCGACTCTCTTGGCGTGGGCTCTCTTCTGCGCGCCGGAGAGGTTTGATCTGAACATCCTCTTGTTTACATGGAACGCCTTTCCATGTCGAAGAGGGATTCCTTTCACCTCCATCACCGCCAATCATCATGTGCCATATCCCGGGGATCCTCCAAATGCACCATCTTCCTTGAAGGATTTGTTCCCTACGATTCGCGCAGCGGTCTGCTTTGTAGACAAACTCAGCCATTTGCTTGCTTTTCTTCAATGATCGCAGCCATTACGATCGGTTTTGCTTTAAACATTGGTCAAAGCCGCCAAATTTGATGTTTATGCATTTGGCAACTATGTCCAACAATTTGTGGTAGTCCTCCTTCAAAGACCCCTTTTTGTCATGTAGACTATCTTTTCAAAGATAGTCGGTCTTGGCTACTTCCTTCCAAGCGGCCCAAGTCTACGTCGGCTTCATTGATTTTGGTGCTCCTTCCGCCGTAGTAAGCGGTGTTCTCGCCGATCCTTGGCGAGAGATGATGAACTCCTTCCCGTGAATAGAGGATTTGATCCCCTCATCATGAATTTCGGTGTTCACGTGAACCGACCTCTTCCACATAGGTCATCGAGAACTCCATCATCGAAATGGTTTTGGCCCCTTTGACGATTCGAGCTTTTCAGCGATTTTCTTTATGAGGGCGTCATCGGACCCTGTTTGACCATTCCTCGAAATCCACTGTAGACCCGTGTGGATTTGCTTCCTAGCTTGACGAAATCATAAGTTGGTGCCATTTTTTAGTATTTCACGAAAAGAAACTTAGAAGTTAATTTGAATATTGATAGGGTTTTGAGAGAGTTTTGCCTTTGCTTCTGAGATAGAAATGAAACGTTTTGGTAATATGTGAGAGAAAACAGACGAAAATGGTTTAAGTATGGTTTCTAAAAGGACGTGCGGGTGGTTTTGAAATGTGATCGAAATCAACGGCTTAGATTTTGCACGCCGATTAGCATTTAATGTCTCGAATTTAATGCGGCAAAGATTTATATCCAATCATAAGCTTGGTATGCGGCTTTTTTTACCGTACACATCATCATTATCTTTGACGTCATTCTTAAAAATATTCCCGCTTAGTAAAAACGATGCGTTTTTGTCATTTTGCTCATAAATAACTCAAACATCCCTTAGGATTTAACTCTTATGGTCACGATTCTCTCGGTGACTCAAATTTGTCGGCTAATTCGATATAGTCTTTTCCGATATGGTGATTCATTTAGCTGATTTTGAGAATTCGATCCTTTCTCTCTTTTTGTGTTTCATTTCTTTTCTTTGAGTCTTCGAGTGTCATTTCGATTTCAATTAACCCTAACTCATGCTTGAGTTCTTCAAATCTTGATTCACATAATGGTTTTGTGAATATGTCGATAGCCGCTTATCGGTTGAAATATATTCCAAGATGATGTCCTTCTTTTCAACATGATCTCTTATGAAGTGATATCGACATCGATATGCTTTGTTCTTGAGTGCAACACAGATTACGAGTGATTGCAATTGCACTTGTGTTATCACACATGATTGGAATTTCCTTTTCTTCAACTTCATAGTCTCTCGATTCTTTTCCTCATCCATAGGATTTGGGCACAACAATGTGCCCCGCAACTATGTATTCTCGGTGTGTAGGGTGGCTATTGAATTTTGCTTTTTGCTAAACCAGGAAATTAGCTTTTTTCCAAGCATTTGACATGTGCCTCGAGGTGCTCTTCCTGTCAACTCGCATCCAAAGATAGTCGAGTCCGAATAGCCAATTAGCTTGAATCCACCTTCATTTGGATACCATAAGCCAACTTCTTGGCTTCCTTTCAAATATCTCAAAATCCTCTTAGTTGCGATCATATGGCTCTCTTTTGGAGCATTGAAATCTCGCACATACACCTACAACAAAGGTGATGTCCGCCCGCTTCTTTGTGAGATAAAGCAATGATCCAATAGGTGCTCAGATCTTATTTGATCTACGGGCTTGCCATCTACATCCATGTCCATTTTGGATGATGTATTCATTGGTATTTTCACGAGAAGACTTCTCCTCCATACCAAATTTCTTCATTAAATCTCGGTGTATTTTGTTTGACTTATGAAGGTTCCATCCTTCAAATTGTTTTACTTGGAGTCCAAGGAAGAATGTCGACTCTCCCATCATGCTCATTTCAAATTTGCTTTGCATGAGGTTTGAAAATTTTTCACATAGCTCTTTGTTTGTGGATCCAAAAATGATGTCATCCACATATATTTGAACAAGCGGTATGCTCTTCTTGTCTTGAATTCTGAAAAGTGTTCTATCTACTTTTCCTTTTGTGAATCCATTCTCGATTAGGAATTGTGACAAAGTATCGTACCATGCTCTGGGTGCCCGTTTAATCCATACGAGCTTTCTTGAGTTTGTATACCTTATCTCCAAGAGTTTTCTGCTCAAATCCTAGAGCATTTACATCCAAATATTCTAAAATATGCAACATTTGGTTTTCTCCCCGTCCAAATCTCATAGGAGTCTTTGTCACCGTCTGTTTATCATACATCTATTTTGAGTGTAGCAAGTTTGTGTTGATTGCTTGACCCAAAATCTTTTTGGTAACCCCGCTTCGCTAACATGGTCCTTGATGCTTCTTTGAGAGTTCTATTCCTTCTTTCTCGCAACTCCATTCTGTTTGTGGAGTCCTTTGCTGCAGATAATTGATGACCAATGCCATTTTCAATACAATATTGAGTTATTATACCATTGACAAACTCGGTTCCTCTGCGATCTTATTTTGATAATGGTTTGGCTCTTCTCATTTTGAATCCTCTTCATCACCGCGGTAGTTTTACGAGAGTTTCTTTCTTCTTACACATGAATGTTGTCCATGTATATCTTGAGTAGTCATCTACTACCACCAAGGTATATTTCTTCCCACTTATGCTAGTTTGGTTCAACTGGACCAAATAGATCCATATGTATACGTAGCGGTGCAATATCCTTGTTGAAGATGGGCATGTCTTTTCTTTGAATGATGATTTGATCTTTTTTCCCTTCTCGCATGCGTCACATATACTCTCCTTCTTGTATAATTTGAGTCCGGAAAGACCTATCACAAGATTACTACGGCAAGCTTGTTAAGTGTTTTGAAATTCAGGTGACTCGACTTTTTGTGCCACAACCAACTTGATTCATTGTGTGCTCTTTGCTAATAGACAGTCTTTGGGTGTAGCGGTTGACCAATCTACTACATACATGTTCTTTTTGTCTGCATCCTTGCAACACAACTTCATTTGATTCAATATCCTTGATTTGGCATATACCCATGTTAAATCCAACATTATAGCCCTTGTCACGAGTTGGTTGATGCTTAGCAAGTTGAAGTTGAGTCCTTCAACATATGCAACATCCGTGATTTCTAATTCGTTCTTCTTGATGGATCCAATGCCTCTTATTTCTCCTGGAGCTTCATTTCCTCCAAATATGACTTTTGCTCCTTTAACTTCCTTGAATTTTGACAATTTTTTCTTGTTTCTGTCATATGTCCGGAACAACCACTATCCATGTACCAGGTTCCTTGCACTCACTGCCTTCAACTCGCAATCAAGGAAATTAAGTTTTAGGTACCCATACTTGTCCGGTCTGAGGGGTTAGTATTGTAAGATGATCCAACCAGCCTATAGCCAAATGATCGGCTCTAAGGGGTTGCCATCTATCGATGCCATAATCATAATTAATTTTGGCAAATTGCTTGGGGATTCTAGGTTCATACAACCGCTGTCTCTTTTGTCTGTATGCATGTATATGTGTTTTAGCAATTGCCTTCTTTGGGTAATTGTGGTGTCTCTGAGTGTAGTGCCTAGGTGCATATGTGTCTTGATGAAAGCTCTTATACTTTTGGAATGGCCTTTCTTGAGTTCTGTGGCCTTTGCCATTTGGGCTTATATTCCATAAGTCTATCTTTGATAGTTCACATCGTTCAATCGACTTGGCTTGGATATTTTCTACCATTCCCATCATATGTGTTTCTTTTATAGAACTTTTGGGGTTTTTGGTAGCTTTGTTTCTTCTTTTACTGAGTAATTCTGTTTGGAGTTTTCGAGGAACTTGGTGAATTTCTTCTCAATTGTCCTCTCAACGCACCCAACTGGCTTTTTTTCCTTTTCCTTTATAACCAAGGTCGATATGCTTGTAATTGTGCTTTGGAGTGAATGTGTGTGCACCATTTGGAGTTTTGTATTTTTGAGACACTTCATTGCTTGAAGATCTTTTTTCCAAAATTACTTTTGGAGTTTGACATAGCACAGAGAGGAATTAAATCCTAAGCTGTCTTTGTCTCCACATTCTCTTTGACTCATAATAAGATCATCCAATGATTTAGATGCCTTAGTGAATGAGGCAATCACATTTTTGAGGTCATTCTCCCTCTTTTCTATAGCAACTATCTCTACTATTAACTTAGCATTTTCAAATTTTAGACTTTTATTCTCATCGGCTATTTGACTTAGAGTACTCGGCTCCTTAATCACCGTGAGTTTTGGCTCTTAAGTAGGCGGTTTTCCTCATTTAGTAGTGTGTGTGAGGATTTAATGTGTTCAAAATCTTTCATCATTTTGCCTAATGAATCATAAAGATCGAGTGGGTAATGAAGTGTGTGTATCACATCACTATCACTTTGGAATCGAGTTTGATGAGTTAGAGTGTACCTCATCTTCTTGGCCAGGTTGATCTTGTTCCTTGCCCATCAAACAGATCGGGCTTCTTCTTCGAGTCACTTGAGTAGTAAGCTTCACGCTCTCTCTAAATCGATTATCTCTCTTGACTTGGTGTCTCGGCGATCTCTGCGACCAACATTGCCTTTTTTTTTCTTGTCTTCTTTCTCTCAAGACCTTTCTTTCTTCTTCATTCATCTGTATTTGTTGACTACAGGATATGGACAATCAATGGCATAGTGACTTGGTTACCTACGGTTCAAAGATAGATATTCAACCTTTTGATCAACTCTTTCCATTCTTGGATTGTCGGCCTTTGATATTCAGCTTTTTGATGATTTGTTCTCTTGGTTGGCCTATCTTCCCTTGACTTGGAGGAGTTGAGTGTCTTCCTCGGAAGATTCGACCCTTGCCTCTCTTGTAGTTCTTATTGAAAAACTTGTTGAACCTTTTAACCATCGGGGCTATTTCTTCCGGATCAATGACTTTTTGACCTCGGCTCTCTTTCCATCCTTAACAATTAGAAGCAAATTGTTTTGAGTCAAATTGTCTCTTCCTCGATCTTTTCTTCTCACTCAAATTCGTAGGCTTTGAGATCCGAGAATAGTTCATGGTTGGAGGTCTTCGATAGGTCCATGGAATGTCTCGGTGCCATGACCTTCATTTCCCATTCACCGAGAGACTTTTTAGGATCTTCATACACATTTCCTTCATGTATATTCCTTTCCAAGTGCGAGATAGCTCGTTGGTGATTTCTATGAACCGAGCATCCGGTTGATCCAGGTTTTCTCCTGCGATCATGTTGAAATTCTCAAATTTTTGTACAACCACCGATAATTTATTTTCCTTGATTTGCTCTCTAGCCTTCACAAATCAATGTTAGCTTGTCCCAGATTTCTTTAGTTGTTTTGCATGATTTGACTTTATTGAACATGGCTTTATCCAAGGTTTTGTAAAGGATGTCCTTGGCTACATTGTCCAGGTTGTATCTTTTTCTGTCATCATTTGTCCATTCGGTTCTTGGTTTTTCAACCATAGGGGTCTAGGGGCAACATCCTCTTCACCTTCATTGTAGCTCTTCTTACTTACCATTGTGTTCACTTTTAAGATTTGCGGTGGCCCATCCTCTATCACTATCCACATCTCATCATGTAATCGATAGATGAGCACATACGAATTTTCCAATCATCAAATTCTTCAATAGTGAACATAGGGATGCGTGTCAAATTTGCTTCCATGATAATAACTTTTAATGATAAAAGTAGTTTTGAAAACTTAAGTACTAAAACAGGACTTTGAAAAGTTTGGAGATCTAGTTCAAGAACCAGTCGGAAGGCTCAATGAACCAACCGCTCGATACCACTTGTAGGTCCCAAGGGGTGTGAGTGTAAGGTTTAGAAGGGGGTTGAATAAACCTTACCAAATTTTCACTTTTGGTCTTTTTTAAAAGTTCGAGTTGATACTACACAAATTTGTGTCCTTGGTGGATAACCAATTTAGTTAATCAAGAGAGTTAGTCACTCAACGGACTCGATCGAGATGTTGATAGAATAACTCAAATTTTAAGACCGAATTAGCTCGATTGTGGTTTGTTTTCATTGGAAGACTTAACACCCTTAAGTTTGGTTTAGTTATGATTTAATACTTGGTTTTAGTACTTAGAGATTATCACTGGATAGCAAATATGTCAAAAATTAAACAAATAAGATGCAAGAATTAAAGTCTTTGAAATATAAATGACACGATAAGTTTTTATAGAGGTTCGAAGATGAGGTAATTCTTCTACTCCTCTCTTCTCCAACTCCCGGAGGAATCCACTAGGTATTGATCGATATCAAAAGTGGTAACGATCCAGGATACAAGTCTTGATCACACAAACCGACTTGATCCTTTGGGACTCGATCTGAGATGCTTTGATCACTCACCGGCTTCTCGTATGACTCGGCTTCTTCACAGGCGTTTGCCTTGCTACTACACTCACTTGCTCAAGCTCTTTGGATTTGATCACGAAGCCCTCCAAAAGCTCGAGACCTGCCCAGTTCGACCTTGAACCTTCCTACAATCCTTCGTGGAATGTAGACCCCTTAATTCTTCAACAATTTCCTCTTCAACCGATTGAAGTTATCTTTCCTTCACGGTGAGTGTTGGATTGATTTTCTTCGTAATGTAGGCTTGAGGATTAATCTTGAATGATTTGAGAATATCTTAGGTTCTGATTCAAATATTTGCTTGAATGTTCGTGGTTCGAGTAACCTTGGTAACCTTCTCTCGCAGTCATTCCTCGGCCTTTTATAGTGATCTTTCAAAAATCATGCATTGAAGAGATAGGCTTATTTTTGAAAGTCACTTGTGGTCGTTAGCTTATCTTGTTGCGATCCTTGGAATTGCCACTTCCTCGTATGAATTGTTCTTGACTTTTTCGAGTTCGACACGGTGTAGTGCTTCCCATTGTTCATTCCTTTGCACGCTTCGGGGTGAGCACTTCGAGAAAGGTAGCATGGAGGTATTACTTGTTTAAGTAATTCTCTTGATTTACGTACAAATCGGATCTCTTTCGATTATCTCGACTTGACGCATTTCCTTGCTTTCCCCAGGTGACTTAGAGTCGACTTTCAATCATTGAATGACTCTTCTCACTTCAACTTGAGACTTGGCTATCTTGAGTTGACTTGACGATACTTTACTCACCGCATCTCAACACCGCACCTTGATCGAGTTCCGTCTTCTCTTCTTTGCCATACTCACCGTCCTGCAATGAGTCTTCCTTCTAGTCTCCGGTTGTCTTCTTGCATGTTTAGGCATAGGCTTAACTCGACTTAACTCATTTTTGATTTATTTGTTACAATGCAGTTTACAACAAAAATGGGGTGCCAACTTCCTATTCTAAGTTTTACATGGCATTCATCAAAATCTAAACAATAAATTTCCCAACAACGACTGTTTTTATTCGATGCATAAGCAATAGAATGGTCAAGAATAGGGATGATAATTATGACACGACCCACGAGTACTTGCCTTGCCCCCTGCCCCGCCCCACCTATGTTTTTTAATATATTTAATAATTTTTGTAAAGAATAGGGATGATATTTTTGTAAAGAATATTAAAAATAAAAAAATTTATTTTTTTCTATTTAAATTTATTTAATGTGGGGTAGGAGGGGCCGACCTGACTCGCCCTAATCAAGAACCCAACGAACTGTAATACCATTTTGACAAAATCAATGAAATCATAGCATATTATATAAGCATGCATACATATTTATGGGCACACATAATTTACAATTTGATGTGCATACGGGGAAAAGTCGAACCTGGTAAGCTAATAAATCTAAAATTAAGGAAGAATTAAATGAAATTTTAAAGTTGATTTAACTACTAGAGGAAATTTTAATACCCCCTAACTATGCATGATTTTCACATTACCCCCTAAACTATTTTTTTTTCTATTTAACCCCCTGAACTACATGAAAAATTCTACGGTCCCATCTCTTCCACCCGTCGGCGAATCTGACTGGAATATTCCGCCTGCGGGGAGGAGAGATGGGACCGTAGAAATTTTCATGTAGTTCAGGGGGTTAAGTAGAAAAAAAATTAGTTTAGGGGGCAATGTAGAAAATCGCGTATAGTTTGGGGGTTTATTAATTTTTCCTCAATAAAAAACGATACTTTTCGAGTCTAAAGTGATATCATCGCCCTAATTTTACAAAAATACCACCCGTGCCCCATGTTGTGTCACCTCCTAGGCTCCTATTATTACAAAAATGTCAACCCACCCCCCAAAAAGAAAAATACAAAAATGCCACCATGGGTTTAGGTATGGATCCGTCTCAGAGATTTAGACCCGTGAGAAAATTTTATATAAATTTTTGCTATGTCTCAATTGATTAATGAGCGTATAATTTTTAAAATTTTAAACAACTCAACAAGTGTTTTTAATAAGTGTATAAACTTGCTTCAAATGTAATCAATCTTTTTCTTGCATTTTTCTCATTTTCCTAAGTTTTAATTTATTGTTGGATATTTCACATAATATTTGTAAAAATATATTAAATACTAATAATAATAATTATTATTTAATAAATTCTAGCTTATTTTATTCGGGTCAAGATCTTGAGATACCACCCCACCCACCATTATTTCAATATATCAATTTTTTAATATCAAAATACAATGATTCATTATATTACACTTAATGCATCGAACAATCAATATACTAGTCTTATTTAAAAAGCTTATAAGTTCCGTCAAAAACACTATCTTACTCAAGCAACCAAGGGCGAAGTTGTAACTTGTAAATTCGAGCCTCCTTTTAAATCCTAATCAATAAGACTTTTTGTAACTTGTAAATCCTCGAGCCTCTTACTTTTTCAAATCCCAATCAATCAATAAGACAATAAGTAATAAGACAATATATACTGTACTGAAAAAGAAATAAGTCATTCGCGTCCCCAAATCCAATTAATCGACTCTCTTCTCCACCAATAATTCCGACAACCATAAATTTCAGAAATTTACCTACAAAATTGAACCAAAAAACCCTAACCAACTTTCCTCCTCGTCTATCTCTCTCTCTAAAATCCAATCCCCCCAAATCACGAAAAGGAAATTACGAAAATCTGCGCCTCGAAAAATGTCCGAAACACCGGAAAAAACCCCGAACCAGAATTCGTTAATTTCCCCGACGAGCTCCCGGTCCGTAACCGAGACGATAAACGGGTCGCACCGTTTCGTGATCCAGGGCTATTCTCTGGCCAAAGGCATGGGTATCGGCAAACACATAGCCAGTGATGATTTCACCGTCGGAGGGTACAAATGGGCAATTTACTTTTACCCCGACGGTAAAAACCCAGAGGATAATTCGACCTACGTTTCGGTCTTCATCGCGTTGGCGAGCGAGGGTACGGACGTGCGGGCGTTGTTCGAGTTGACTTTGGTTGACCAGAGCGGGAGAGGGAAGCATAAAGTGCATAGCCATTTCGATAGGTCGCTTGAGAGCGGGCCATATACGCTTAAATACCGTGGGAGTATGTGGTAAAGTCTTATATATCTTTTTATATTTGTGTTTTTTTGACGCATTTGTAGTTTTTGTGAGATTAGGTTTCATTTTCTCGGATTGCCACAGGGTTCTATATGTTGATTTTCACCGACTGGCTATATTTTGAGTGCTTCACGTTTATGTGAACTGAATGTTAATGTTTTTGATGAGGGATCGAGGAGTACAGGGGCTTCTGTGGGTTCAAGGATAAAGGTGTTGTGTCTTGAGAATGGCGAAACTGTTGATTAATACATCTCAAAAATTTAAATAAAAAATCTTATTATGTTTATACTTGAAAGTGGAAGAGAGTTGTGCTAATTTTGGTTAAGTTCTTTCACTGCATATAAGGGATAAGTTTTGTGTTCTTCTTAGTGTCAGCTACATTTGATCTCACAGCTAATGAATTCATTGATATCAGGTGATCAATTTATGAATTTGGAAGCGAAGTATCTTATGCAATCTAAAAATTGTTATATTTCTGTACTTGGGGACTATATTTGGTGTAAAATTGAAACAGTAGTTGAAAGCTAGATGAAAGAAGTTCAAGGATTTGCAGATCAAATGATTGTACGTTCTCGTGCTTTCAAGCGAAGATAGAGTGGCACAGGTCTACTTTAACATTGAATGCGTCTCATGTGTATCTTAAGGTAGATTAGATATTGAGCAACATGCTAATTAAAGTAATTTGGCTAACAAGACTTCTGGCAATTAAGCTTATGGTTAGTAAATGAGTACACATTAGTGTTATTGTGCATATTATATACTAATCTTATTGAATTCTACATCTTGTATTTGTTTATATAGAGTCTGGTATATGTAGTGAATTGTTCTTATCATTATCAATTTTTGTGTAAAGGTACTTTTCTGTTTTGTTCTATTTTTGGGTAAAATTTTAAATTTAGCTGTCTTCTTCAGTGCCATCTTATCATATGTGGTATTTCTTGTTTGTCAAGGGAAGATGGCTGATCTTTGGTTATAAGTTGAATCTCTACTGCTGCATGATTTGCGTATTTTTGGTTGTAATATTAAGCGGTTGGATAGTTGGATCTTGGGAGTCAAACCTGTAGATAGTCCTATGGAACCAAATACAAAGCAATTACGCGACGTTACATGCCTAAATATCTCTTTTTGCGACTAGTGTGGTAAGTCAATTTATGCAATCAGCACGAACTAATCATTGGGATGCAGTAATTAGAATCTTGAGGTATCTAATGGGTGCCCGAGGGCGGGGCCGTTTATATCAAAATCGTGGTCATACTTGAATTCAAGGCCACACTGATGCAGATTGGGCAGGATCATATGATCGACGCTATACTTCGAGGTTAATGTATATTTATGAGATGAAGCTTGGTACCGTTGAAGAGCAAGAAATAGATTGTCGTTGCAAGATCTAGTGTTGAATCTGAATACAAAGCAATGACCTACACGACATTTGAGCTAATCTGGCTAAAGCATCTGTTACGTGAGATCGGTTTTGAACATTCTTCTCATATAGAGTTAATATGTGATAAATTATAATCAAGCAGCTATTCATATTGCATCCAACCCAATCTTTCATGAGAGAACCAAATATATAGAGGTTGATTGTCACTTTGTTTGTGAGAAGCTTCAAGAAGGGGTGAGGAAAACATCATATGTCAAGCCAGAAGATTAACTCGCAGATTTGTTCTATTAATCATTATGAGGGTCTCGAATGAAATTTTTGTGGAACAAGCTTGCAGCATGTGATATGTATGCTCACGCTTAAGGGGGATGTTAAAGGAATGTCAATCAAAACTATAGGAAAGTAGATCAAGATGATTAAGAAAGTAGATCAAGGTGATATTCTGTGATATTTTCTTGTGATTGTGATTTATTCTCTTTCCTTTTATTATCAAACATTCTCCTATATATATAGATCATAAGGGGTCTTGTAATTTATAAGCCCTTGCCCCTAAACATATCCTTATAAATCTTAGCAGTATCGTTGCTTGTTGTATGGTCAATTGATCCCAAACATAACTAGTGTGGTTTTTATATTGACATGCCTGTGAACTTTTAGGCTTTTAGTTTTAATTTCAATTCCTTGTTTCTGTGTATTATTTGCATACTATTTGTTATAGGACGCACATAATACTTATTTTGTTGGCTTTACCACTTATGGAGGAAGACGAGTTTGAAGGAGTGCGAATTTTGAATAAATTGGAGCAAATAATTGTAGTTAAATGGTTCATTGTGGGGAATTTTTGCACTGAGGCAAAAAGTTGAATACTCTTTATTGTTTATGTGAACCTTTTGGGAAGGTTTTGAGTAGTCTGATATGAGTTGCTTTACCTGTAACGAATGTTGAGAATAATCTCTAGTTATAATTGAAATGCTGTTCATATGCGCATTTTTCTCAATTTTTTTGGTCAGTCTAGTTATCATATAGTCTTATGAAGAGAAATGACTATTTATGTAAATCTGAATGTCGACTTTGCCTGCATCTAATTTCTTTAAGTACTTGTGGACATTGATTTTTTTTTTTTTAAATATTGTGGACATTGAATTTGAATCTAAGGAGCTTTATTAATAATTTGCGGCTGTGGTTGGACCTGTGCTCAGACATTATTGGATAAAAAATAATGAGCTCAAGTAAATCTGGTTATGATTGAAATGTTGTTCATGTGTTCATTTTTCTCAATTTTTTGGTCAGTTGAAGTATTTATAATATAATCTCGTAAAGAGAACTATATTAATATATCTGGATGCTGCTTTTGCCTGCATTGTTTTCTTTATGTACTTGTGGACATTGAATTTGAATCTAAGGAACTACACTTGGACTGTGCTCTGGCATTATTGGAATGAAAAATTGATGAGCTCAAGTGAATCTGGAAGTTTATGTATTATTTGGTATTGACAATGTCACGAAGATACATTTCTTTGGTAGAAGAGGATTTGATATATTCTCTCTGTTGTGTGTGGAGCAGCTCATGATCGTTATAGGGAAGTTTACTTGACTTCAGGTTGTCTTGGGTAGTTGGGTTAGTAAAAGTGGTTTCTGTTAATCATCTTTGTTATTTAGTTACTTAGCAATTGTTCTTATATCTTTTATTTTATTATGTAATCCAGTATTATTGAAATCAACGACCAGTACTCAACGCACAAGGGTACCTGTAACTAAGATCTCGTAAGAAGATTTCATTGTGCATATGATGTGATTAGGTTGGTATTATTTGTTTGCTGAGGGTTTGGGACAATTGACATTTTTATTCTATGAAGCTTCTATTTTAAGATGCAACATAACCTAAAAATTAGTTTGATAGGATGACTAACATGGACGATTCACTCCAGGGATTCTGAATAGGCTTAAGCAAATTCTTGTAGGAGTTCGAGTTTATGGTTCAGGAAAGAAAAAGGATTTGGTTACATGTCTATTCTCTTTTTATATTTGCAACTCTGTCAAACACCCTTTAAATTGTTTTAGAAACATTGTTCTTCCGTTGCTTTCGATTAACTAAATTTTCATTTATGTTTTCCTTTTTAAAAACTTGAATACAGGGGATACAAGCGTTTTTTCAGGAGAGCCATGCTTGAAACTTCAGATTATCTTAAAGATGATTGCTTGAAGATCAACTGTACTGTTGGGGTTGTGGTTTCTGCTATTGATTGTTCGAGGTTACATTCAATTCAGGTTCCAGATTCTGACATCGGGTCAAATTTTGGTATGCTGCTGGAAAATATGGAAGGCTCTGATATTATTTTTAATGTGGCTGGGGAGAAATTTCGTGCCCACAAGTTGGTATTGGCTGCCCGTTCCCCCATATTTCGGTCTGAATTTTTTGAAGATTTGGATAGTGATGAGCAAGAGATTATGGTATCGGACATGGAACCTAAAGTTTTTAAGGTTAGTAAATTCATTAGTTCTGCAAGAAAAATCCTTCTCTTTAAATTGCATTATCTTCTTGGTTTACGCAACATCATCGTTTTAGATTGACAGATGAAATTTTCTCTCTTTTCCGGGATTGGAATAGCCTACTGAAGTTACCTTTTGTGTGACAGGCGATGTTACACTTTATATACAGAGATGCCTTAGCTGAAGATGAGCTGATAGCATCTAGCTCTTGTTCATCTCCTTTGATAACTGACACATTAACTGCGAAGTTGCTCGCAGCAGCTGATCGTTATGATTTGGGAAGACTAAGAAGGGTGTGTGAATCTCATCTTTGCAAGGATATATATCTGTGAATTCTGTTGCACATATACTTGCTTTGGCAGATCGTTTTCATGCTGCAGAATTGAAAGCTATTTGCCTTAGATTTGCTGCAGAGAACCTGGCAGGTATATGATTTGTGGCCTTTTATATCTCTTTCCTTATGTATTACTTTAAATGTATTGTTTGCTTTTGAAGAAGAAAATATTCTTGCTTTTTGGGTGCGCAACATGGCAACTCGTTTGCTCTTGATAAGTGTTGTTTTTAATTATGGTTGTGCATGGAATAGACAACTTGCCGTGTTCTTAGCAAGACATTATGGCATTTATAGCTTAGTAGTAAAAGAGGTGCGCTTTGCATGTGAAAGACTATGATCACAAAAATGTTGAAATATAATAAACTATAGTCTTTGTTTTTACACATTTTAACTTGATTCTCATTATTATTGTATTCTAGTTGATAGTTCTAAGCATTTTTTAAATAAAATCGTAGTCATTTTCCAAATAAATAACTCTTCTCGTAATAATTTACTTGCAAACATAGAATTAATAAATTATTAAACTTCTTTAAAATCATTGCATGATATATTAATTTAATTGAATAAATATTTAAAACATGCAAAGACTGTGGATGGGAAAAGAATCTATCAACATAAAAGTAATCAACTTGACCAATAAGTATTTGTTTAATATTTTACAAAATTTATTTATTTATTTTTCAAGTATGATCTATTTGTAAATGTAAAATACATTGTAATAGAAGTTCACTACATTTTGAATATATTCAAACATAGTAGAAAGATTAAATTTGTAAATTCAGTACTTATTTTTCAAAATTATAAAGTATTAAAGTTATTTTTTTAGTCTCTTCTTTCAACTTAACCTGAATTACTTGAAAAGATGAATCTAAACTAATATAATTGAATCGTTATGTCAACTAACCATGCACTATTCCTTACAATATTAATTTTTGAAATAATGTACTCACATCTAAGTTAAATTGTAAATAGTATTACTAAGTAAAAAACTTAGATATCTATAATGAAATTACTTTTAATGATGAATGAAGTACAACTTTGTCAATTCAAAGTCTCAAACCATCTAGATATTCCAGTTAATAATATTATCAAAAATATTTTTTAACAGACTATGAAAGATTTTAAAAGAATTAACAGATGTTCGAGTTAACGCTAAGTATGCAAACCAAGTTAATTACTATAAGAAAAATGGTTAAAAGATCGTAATAACAAAGAACTATTAAAAGAAACCAGACTTAGATTAAGTATAATTTTATTATTATACATGTAGTGCTGGCAATGCATATTTTATGATCAAATCAAGTAATTTTTGCTGAGCATTGATAACTGTCTATAATGATATACCTATTGTTCTCAATCAATGCAATATTCGTTGTTAATTTAATGAGCAAAGTTGAAGTACAAATCCTAAAATTTACATTTAATTAGTTAAAAATTTATCTATTTACCTAGATTAAGCATATCGTGATGGTACTTTTAATTATATCTCTTTCTTAGTTCTAAAGAATATCAGGTCTAATTTTGGCCATCAGGTTACGTATTCATATTGGTCACATGGTCTATTTTTCAGGTCTATCTTTAAAAAAAGAATATTAAGAATATCAGGTCTAATGTAATAATAAATATAGTACATGGCCTATTGTTCAGAACTATCTTTAAAAAACTAATATTCAAAAAGTATTAAAAATTCACAATTATATAATATGATCAGCTTTGAACGATTACAACTCTTTCATGAAGCCCTTCGTATGCCCATATTATACATGATTGGAAAGTTATAAAAATCTAGTTTTATATAAAGCTAGTCACATCCGAGAATTCAACGCATTTAAAGAGTTACGACAGAAAGAAAGCAATTAAAATTATAGTGAAGAATTTGGAATGTAGAGGAACCTTATTAATTAAGATCTTAATAGGTGTCATAATTTTTTTAAGAAAGTTATTAAAGTACTATTATGTCCCTTTTAGCTATTTAATTAATACTTATATTAGGGCCGTTATCGGCATATCAAAATTAACAAAAACGTTTACACTTCTATAATAGTATATATAGATATTAAATTTCCTCTAGACTCTTTTTACTTATTCAGGTTGAGACGGCAGACTGACTTCCTTTGGCAATGTCAAGACCTTGTGACTTGTTTCATGATATTAACATTCTTTAGGACCATACAATGAGATTGGAAATTGGCCACAATTTTTGTCAGAGCTGACCCCATAGATGCATTCTGTTTGTCCTGCTCATAATATGTCAACATGTTTTGGATATAGCAATAGAAGTTTCAGAAGATCTGTGAAAATTAAGAGAATGCTTTTGTATTCACATTTGACATTGTCCGCAAAAATAAACCAAAAATAGATAATAAAAAAATTGTTGCAATGAATACGACAAGATTCTTATCTAGCTTCAATATGTTTTGGGTATGGCAATAGAAGTCTCAGAAGATCTGCAAAAATTAAGAGAATGCTTAGTATTTGCATTTTGACATAGTCCTTAAAAAATAAACCAAATAAATAATAACAAAATAGTTGCAATGAATACAACAAGATACTTATGGAGCTTTATGCACTATATTCTTAAATCATACATTGAACATTGATTGAGTCATCTAACAATTTAGATAATGTGTTATGCAGAGTCGCAGACTATATGCATATTTTTCAATTTTTGTTTTTATTCCATAAGATGAATGATGTGGCTAGCTGTCTTAGGGGCATAATGGATCCTCCAGTGTTGTCAAGGAGGAGCAGAAACAATATTTTGTTGCTATGCCATGCAGCTTATCTATGTTGCTTTCAATGTCGCTTTTATATATAGTTTATTTTTTTGATTTCGACATGGAGAAGTACAGTCGAATGATGATTTCATATATTCCTTTTCTCTTTGAACTTACAGAAATATACTCTTTAGTGTTGTATCTCTGTTTCAAACGGAGTTGACTGTGTCTGGTCCTGAATTGGCAAAATTTTCAGATTTTATTGATACTCGTTGACTAATGTCATTGAAATTATTATTGCTGGTCTGACTGTAACGCCGGAATGATGTGCGAAGTGGCAATTATGTGTTTGGTTGTAATCATGTATATGTAATTTTCTGAAGGACGAGATGTCTGGAAGGTTCTGTAAGATTCTACAAGTATGATGGAAAACCTTTTGGACCTTATTCATAAGAGGACTAATTTCTTTTCTGAATGATAATTTAATCCAAATGTACTAATGAGAATTGTTTTTATTGTTTGATTTCCAGTTGCTTTTCAAAAACTTTGTACGCTTATTTTGATGAAAAATTTGAAAAATTTCAAACTTGGAATGCTTTCGTCATATCTTTGAAGGTGGAACGTCCTAGAGGTTGGGCAGAAATGTAGACAATCTTAAAAGTGTGGTTAGTGAGATGCACGAGACTGCTCAACTTTTCAGAATAAGGTCGAAAATTAGAAATATGTAAGGTCATCAATTAAAAAGAGCTGAGCTAAAATAAAGACTTTGTTTTTTTTTGTTTTTTTTATAGTCCTTCAGCTAACATATATGCAGAATATTAATGTTCTTAATTTAAAAGGATGGTATTGTTTTTACTCTGTGACATTCCCTTTTATGATTCTATTGCAGCTGTTATGCGCTCCGATGGTTTCGAATATCTTAAAGAAAATTGCCCGGCTCTACAGTCCGAGCTTCTGAAGACTGTAGCTGGCTGTGACGAGGATTGTAGCAGTGGTGGTGGCAAGTCACGAAGTGTTTGGGCTCAGCTCTCTGATGGCGGTGATACCAGCGGCAGAAGAGTAAGGCAACGGACTTGATAGGAAACTGATGCTTGTTCTTTGTGTAACGAATATCATGTACTAAAAATATCTGCAAACTCTTGTAAAATGAAGTTTTTCATAATTTTTAATTTTTTTTTGATAAATGACAGCAGCAATTGCTATGTTTTGTTTAGGTCTGTTGTTGTGATTAAGCTGTATTGCAGTAGGGCCAATTAGATGATGACATCTGTACTTATGCTGCTATAAGGCTCTGCAAGTTACATTGATGAAGGATTGATTGTTTTTATCTTGTTTCAAATGCTATGTTTATGGGAAAGCTATATTGTGGTCTCTCATTTGGTGCATGGATGAAATTGACATGAAAACCATGCTAAAGTTATGAGGACTGGTTATGGTTCATACAATTATTCATTTTCATCATCAAACATTCAGGCAGCTAAGCTAATCTTCAGGTCATTAATTGTTTTGTTTCCTAGTTTTCCTCGTATTTTGTTTCCTGTGATTTCCTTTTGTCATCAATGATCGCTTTCTGCATCTCTATTTAATTTTCTGAGTTACCATGCAGACTTGTACATTAATAAATTGTGGGAGCATCTATTAAAGAGACTTAGACCTGGAAATTTATTGCAAGAAACTGTCTACTATCACTATACTGTATATGCCTTTAACTCATCTCTGCAATTTTTAATTGGTGTCCAACTACCATCATAACATCGACTGCATCATGCATATGTTGCTTTTTAATATTTGGCCAAAATGCAGCCTGACACGACTCCAATTACAAAACCCCTTGAATTCTAGTGAACCATAATAGGGATAATTACAAAACCTACCCCTGAGTTTTAGCCTAATTACAAAACGACTCCAATTATCTTTCAAAATTACCAAAAAGTGTTGCAAACACCCGCTTCTTTTTCCTAACAAATATCCGTGTTGAGGTACAATTTGTACAAAAGACAATTACAAGGAGTATTTGTAATTTTGAAAAACAACTCATCAAGCTAAATTTCAGAAGTAGATTTTGTAATTAACCCTAAATGGAAATATCTTCTTTCCACTTTATTATATTGTCATGTGTATTTAAATGCTCATAGAGACCCACCTAAATACTAAACAAGTGGGTGACATGAAATTTTCTTGACCTTACATGCTTGAATCTACATTAGATATAATTTAATTATATGAGAAGCAATTCCTGTAATGAAACCTTGCAGGATTAAAAATAATATTCTACCAGTGGATAACAAATTGCAGCATGCACCTATCTCTCAACATACAAAATCCCCAAAGTACATAGTTTTACAGAGCATTACAAAATCCCCAAAGTACATAGTTTTCCAGAGCATTACAAAATCCCCAAAGTACATAGTTTTCCAGAGCATGTCTAGACATCTAAAACAGAAAATAAAAAAGGTCTCCAAATAAAAGTGATTAGACAGTAGACATAGCATTCCAAGTACAAGAATCATGCCCATGGCTTTGAGACGATGAAGTAGATGTGTCCATTTTCTTGCAATCCCTGCCCAAATCATCACAAAGAAGTGTCCCTATATCTTTGAGCAAGGATTGGTCTCTGATAGGGTCTTTCATAGGACCAAAACAGTCCGACACAAGCCACAAATCCGCCTCGTGAAGACCATCTCGTCTGCTGTCTCAACCTTGTCGTCATATTGTATCGGATGCAAGGTAGTTGGTTCTTTAACATTACATCCTTCAACCAAACAAAAGCATTATATTAAGCATTTACCTAATCACAAAAATAATAATAATAAGGTAATTACAAAACTACCCTGAGGTTTGGGGTAATTACAAAAATCCCAGAGGTTATTATTATTATTATTATTATTATTATTATTATTATTATTATTATTAAATTATTATTAATTATTATAAAAGAAACGTAAATGAGTTGTAAAATATTCAGACCTTGTATTGGCTCTAGAAATTGGATTCATCAAATGAATTAGCACTGACAGGTGCCCTCGCTGAACACTGACGAAGAAGAATGACCTAAATGAGAAATTGTACGGCCATACGCTTCCCATTCGGTCTCGTGGAGATCTTGAGATGCAGTATCTGTTATATCGACAACCATATTGGAAGCATACGAAGTCTCCTTGAATTTTTATAGTTTGTGATTCGTAAAGTACTGCATCCAATAGACCACTATTTTGGGGCAAAAGATTACACGACAGATTATGTTCAGTCGGAAGGTTTTGGATAAAAGTATCAACAGACTCAAGAGAGGGTAATGGGGACGAGGGGGCCCCAACTACCCGCTTGAGTTTGGAGTGAAGGGAGCTCCAGCTTCATTGCCCAACCAGGCTCCGAAGAAGAAGGGTTGCCAATTAAAACGGCAGGAAATAAACTTGAGGATGAAACTTGATTAGAAGTTGAATTATGATAATTGTGATCGTACGGAGAAGAGCATATAAAAGATTGAGCAATCTGTGCAGAACTACTATCATTTGAATATTGATTCCTGTTCGGTATAGCATTGCCGTTCGGGCCAGGGAAGAAAGATTCCGACCCTCGAAGGCGTTTAACTGGATGCATGTTTGAAAGCAAGGTCTTGTTTGGGTAAGAATGGAGATTTTGTGCTAGCAAATTACTTGTGGGAATATCGAGCAAGCTAGTAGCAGGAATATCATGGAGTGTCGGTTGATAAAACTGATGAGTCAATCCAAAGATTTTGAAATCTGGAGCCTTAAAGTTGTTAACCGGCATGAAGTCGGGATAAAGTATATCCCCAGAGGAGAAAGTAGTCATATCATCAGTTTGTTGGTTTTCATTTAATGGTTGTGAACAGATATCCGTGGATAGATTGGCAAGCCAGCACGTTGTCTTCTCTTGATTCTAGTGTTCCAGTAGTTTTTATCTCGTTATCTGTGCGGCCAGGCAACTAAATAGAAAGACGGAACGAGGGAAATAAGTAAACCTGCAGAAGTTTGCTTAGCACTACAGGTGGTCTAGAGGTGTAACATTATGATATTTCATTAACTAGACACATAATGTCAAGTGTAAAATCTGTTGCAAATTAGAAATGAATATTTGGATGACAAGGGATAATCGTATACTCATTAAAGCTAAGGACCTAAGGTACATAATTGAATGATGCAATGAAAACTAGCAGAATTCCTTCTAGCATAATCAGTGCTCCAAATGAGGAGGAAACATCAAGTATAATTAAGGGATAATTACAAAAAAAAACCTAAGGTTCGGGCTAGATACAAAAAAATCCAGAGGTTTTTGAAAATTACAAAAAACCCTTTGAGGTTTGATTCGGTCTTACATTTTTCCTCCAGGTAAAAAACAAGTCAAAAAACCCTTGATATTTAGAGAAATATTACAGTTACCTCCATAAATTTAAAACATAATCAAACCTGATTTTTTTTTTTTTGTAAATTTGAAACATCTCTGGATTTTTTTTGTAATTAGTCCAAACCTCAAGGGCCTTTTTGTGATTATCCCTATAATTATGCAGTTTCCTTAGATGAAAAAAGGGACATGTTCTCTACAAGTCCAAAATATCATCACATCATAATGGATACAAAATAATCAAACATGTGTACATATAAAGATTGCACTAAAAAAATGAACGTCGTTTTATGTATGTACTGAGAAAACTAGACTACAAAACATAACTATGTAACTTTTATTAGCAACACTAGAATGGCCATGTTACTGTCTCGCGTACACATAACACAAGTCCTTGGCATACCTAGCACACGTGTGACATCTTTTAGTTCTTCAATTCAAAAGAAGCGTAAACAATCTGCTCAATGCACATTATGGGACACGATAATTCTTGATAACAAATATGTACCAGAAATACTTACCCATATGGGTGTCAGTAAGTTTTGTGACGTGCATCTTGTATTGAAAGTAAAAAATCTGAAACGAGCTCAGATATGGCACAGCACTCTAAAATGCAACGTAGTGTGAACAACATCTAAGGTGGCGTAAAAAGTGCTGGTAACAGCGTGAGAACCATTCCGACCCATAATCCACGATGATAATGTTCATCCAATACAACTTGGACTACAGTTCATACACCTTTCGAAGGTAACATGAGACACTAAATCTAAAATTTAACAAACAGTTCAGAAATGAATTCTTTTTTCCAACTAAACGAGAAGGCGACACAAAAGAGAGATGCGCACCTCAGCGGCCATTCGAGCCCATTTATTTCCCATCTTGGCATGAAGTTCAATGATAAGTTGCTCCTCCTCTGGACTAAATGCACCTTTTTTAAGATCTGGTCTAAGGTGATTGGCCCACCTCAAACGACAACTTTTCCCACAGCGATCAAGCCCTGAGTGTTTCTGAACTGCATTCCAGTTCCCCTCTCCATGCTTGGTAACATAATCAGATAAAATTGCATCTTCGGCAGAAGTCCACGGACCTTTCTTCAGTGGATTATTCCCTCCCACACTTCCTCCGCTGTTAGCATCGTCAGCAGCTGGCGGCGAATCTATGTCATTTTTAGGCATCATCATTTCGTCGCTTTCACTCGTCATACTCATCTCCTAAATGTTAATAAAACAAGAAAATCAATAATTATAAACAAGATGCCAAACAGGGCAAAATGCATAATCAATAGTAAAAGTCCATTTCAATGAATGAGATTTCACACTGATATCGAATGCGGAACAAAACAACAAATTTGAGAAAGATGCAAATTAATAAATGGGGACAAGGAATTTATGCATGTGTACCGTAATGCACCCTCAATCATTGATAAGATAAAGGAGACAACAAACGACAATTCTGAATTCTTTGACGGGCCAATGATGTAACGCGAGATCACTATAAACCTTCTAAACCAGTTCATTTGTTACATCATCAAATTCATATGCAAAGTTTTGCCTAAGTCTAGAAAGTCACAATCCAACTAACGCTTACGTATCAAACTTACTAAACATGTACGTGGACAATCTAAATATAGGTGGCGGCCTATGTCAAAACATGACAACCGTACATTCCAAGGCGAGTAAACAAAAAATATCTATTGAAGCTTCTTTCTACCCAACCATAAAACCAATTTTTGAATCACCAACTATACGAGCGATAGCCCTTTACACTGAAAGCATGATAATTTGACTAAATGTACGACTAAATGTACAAAAACCACACCTATATTCCTCAACTATCAATATGAAAAAAATGCTTCACAGAAATTCTCAGTTATTGCTTATGCTTAATACCCATGCCGAATATGCATCAAGATTTGACAAATACTTATACACAAAAATCATTAATCCTTGCACCCCAAAGAAAAGAAAACGCACATAGAACCAATGAAATCTGTCAAAAACCATTAGAAATCCCATCCACATTAACAAAAATTAACATTTATTCAGGAATTCACAAAAGCATGCTCATGCACAAGCATTAATTGAAATTATTAAAAAAGAAAACTTAATTAATATTGTCGCAGTTTTATCGACTACCTTAGAAGACCGTAGAAGGAAATGCAACGCACTTGTGCTGCACTGATGATAGCTAACAGCCCAGATTTCCCTTTTTCTGTCTTTTCTTTTATTTTTCTTTTATTTTGGAAAAATGTATGTTCTTATATAATAAGAGAAAACAGTAGGAAACTGTTAATAAAACTCAAATAAAATGGCAAAACAACTAATAAAACCAGTTCAAATTATTTCGAAGCCCACACAAATCAGAACAATGTGAATCAGAAAAAACCAAACAAAATTGTTTTTTTTTTACTTTTTATGGTTCAGAAAATAAACTAGAAAAAAAAAACATGAAAATTCCAAAAGCCCTATTGTGACGAATAGATGAAACCAAGATCCACTTATTCAGAGAGATAAAGAGAGAGAAAGATATAAAGAGAGAGATTTTAGTGAAATTATAGATAAAGAAAGAGGTGTGAGCTGATGGGATGTGAAATTTGAAAAAAAAAAAGAAAAGAAAAAGAAAAAGAAAAAAAAACAGGGGAAAAAAAGAAGCAGCCAAAATAGAGGATTAGATGGCAAGAGAAGAGGAAAAGGGAGGAGAGATTTTAGGGATGATCAACACTGATTTTTAGATTCATTTGCAGCAAAGAGAGAGCCAAAAAACACACACACAATACCACCAAACTTCACTTTCCCCTATTTGCAGCCCATTTATTTGCATGTTTTCTTTCTTTTATTAAGTGTTAACAGAGCTCCATCACCATAAATCCCTCTCTAGCAAAGTGTGTGTGCTGTGTGAGAGAGAAAACAAAGAAAGAGAAAGATAAACTGATAACCAGCTAGCGCAAAACTCTCATATATATGTTGACACACACACACACACACACACACTGACACATATCCATGAGAGAGGTTTGGTTTGAGATTTGATTATACTTTTGCCAAATTAATTGTTGAACGAAGATTAGAAGGTTTACTAAGGAACTATTGTTCCTTGTTAACTAGTACTTAGAGCTTGTGTTAATGGCAAAGTACAAGGTTTTTAGCATATTGTACTTCTCTGACGTGAAACTTTGTGTTGTGGTAAAAACTAAAAAATAAGGAGGTAGTCTTGTTGTGAGACGGTCTCATGGACATAAATTCATGAGACGAATCTCACAAAACATAAAAAACATGGGTTTTTTATGGGTTTGTATTTGGTTGGAATTGTGGTTACATATAAGAATCGTCTCATGAACGATATCCATGAGACCGTCTCATACAAGATTTTGCTAAAACTAAGTAAAATTTTACATATCATTTTTGTCTTGTGAACATTTCCTTTTTCGTAGCATAGGAGAATTTTCATTTTTCATTCATTAATTATTCTAATTATCTGATATGGTTTCACTAAAGAATGTTTGAATGGATAAATTTAAATCTAAGAGATCCGAATTTCAAATAACTCTATACTAAAGGAGAAAATAACTCAAGTGTTTAAAGATTTAAAATTTATTGTAAATAAATAACTCTCCTCCTAAAAAACCTTAGCGGTTCGGTTATTACGTGGTTTTTGTTGGAAAGATTTAGATGAGCTATTACCCGATGATTAAATAGCGTGACGAGATCAATTTTGTTGGTACGTGTTTTGTTCAACGCCTTTGTTGCAATTTTCCAATTTTACGAATCAATTAGATCTATCTACGTCTAAAATTTTGCTTTAGACCTGTATAGGTTTTTGATCTGTAGGTAGGGGTGGCCAAATGGAATCGAAATCGGGTACCAAACCGGGAATCAAAATCGTGGTCAACGGTTCACTGGTCTAAAAACCGTGGAACCGTCGTTAACCACCGATTTCAAGGTTTAAAATCAACGAATTTTATTTATAATTATTTGGTAAAAAAATGCTAGAAGAAATGTTAAATATTTATTATGATGTTTTATATTGATAACTAAATGAGACGTTTTAAATCAAATGTTGTAAGCGAACTACGTGAACTTTGATTCATCTATACACGAATTGTATATACACAGTTTAATATTATTAAGTACAAAACTTAATTGAATATTAAGTCCAAGTCTTTTCTTTCTTTCCCCTTGGTTTTTTGTAACTTAAATTAATAAACCATTTTAAAAAAATCAAAAATTATCAAAAGATAAACAAACGAGTCCAGTTAAAATTGGAACCCAAACCATGGAGGAACCAGGTTCCAAACTGGAACTGTCGGTTCTGGTTTTGGAACTGAACCATGAGGCAACTGTTCCGTTTCCAAAACCGTGGCCACCCATATTTGTAGATCTTGCAAATGTTTCCTCCTCGATGTTGAAAGCAATTGTAAATTCCTTCTAATTATGAATGAAATTTATTTTGATGATTTTTTTAATTGTAAATAGGAATTTAATTCTCTATACAAGCCTAATTGAATTTATGATCATATGGATTTGATAAAAATTTATGTCAGACGGTCTAACGGGCCAAAATCTGTTAGACGGATCCCAAAAATCTACCCGTTGATGTTTTTATTTTATTACCAGGGACCAGTGTTACCAGTCCCTTTGAAAAGTATTAGCAATCCATCCAAATGTATTAGTATGCGATTCACTTGAAAGTATTAGTTTTTGTAATATTAGACAGGTGATATAATATCACGAGAGCAATGAAAAATATTAGGTTTTCATCTGAAAAAATATTAGTAGTCTATCTAAAAGTATTATTAGGTAGTTCACTGAAAATATTTAATAACCTCCTAAAAAGTATTAGTTTTTACCACAAAGTAAAGTATTAGTAGTCCCCGTGAAACGTATTATTAGTTTTCTGAAAAAGTATTAGTTTTCCCCTGAAAGGTTTTCATAATTCTAAAAGTATTCATTCTTCTAATAAAAGTATTAGTAATCCCACCAAATATATTAGTATGTACTCTAAAAATATTAATATTTCGTTGGGTTATTGGGCCCCTTGTGGTTCGTGGGACGTAGATCTATTAAGTTGGATCCATATAGTCGTTAGGCCATCTAACAGAGAAGACTACCTCTATGGATTTTACATTGTTAGCTCCACATTTTTCAATCCAAAGCAACCTTTTGTTTTATCTTCTTTTTTTTTTTTTTTCGTTTTTTAGTTTTGGGAAAAATACCATGTTGTCTATGTATATGGTTGATTGTTGAAGAAATGTCATTTTAAAATAGCCCAAGGGATCTTGTTAATCTAGCACGGAATATTTGTAAAATATTATTTAAATTTGATGGGCTCTAATCTAACCTAATAAGAATATTGTGATTTGTTATTGATAAATCTTTTAGTTTTGTAAATTGTAAACCTTGAACTTGAATCACACTTCGCTTAAGTTTATTATATCCGTGTATGTAATATCTGGGAAGAAAACAGTACCAGGCAAAAGCAGTGTCGGTTGACTATGAAAGTTACTATTAAAATTTAATAACATTTACCAACAATTTAATATAGTAACAGAAAAAAAAATGAAAAATTGATTAAAATATGGAAAGTTCAATCATTAAAGTGAACCTGTTCAAAGGTGGGATACATAGTTGGGCATACATAATTGGAAAGCGCAATAAGTAATTGTGTTCCTATTTTTATGTACAATTATTATTAATTAGTTGGTTGTATATATACCTTATAGCAGGTAGCTACAGTTAAAGCTCTTTGGGAGGCAAACTGAAAATTCACTAACTCGTCAAGTACTTGGCTAGATTTTTGCATGCAATTTTTTTTCTTCTAATATTTTATCTTTGAAGAACTATTAATTAGAAACTCCATAAGAGAAAATCTATCATTATGGTTTTCAGTTTCATACTAACACTGTTGACATTCTATTCTATTTCAGTCTCAATCTATTCCATTTCTATTAATCAAATATTAATTCGTCTCAACTCTCAATCTTTGATGTTTATACACTACATTATATTCACAAATTCGAACATGGAACTTCAATTTATTTGAAAAATATGTCCTACTTAGACATATACTAATTAATACGTATTAATTAGGAAATTAACTTATAGAAGTTTGATCTTAAAGTCACATTTACCATATTTTGTTTATTCCGCTTAATTATCAACTTTCACCAAGTATAAAATGATATTTCTCATTTGAATAGTATCACATTAAATTCTCGAATCTTCAATGAATGTTAGCTGCTAAGTAGATAATTGTCTACAATACAAAAATTTATTAGGGCATTGAGGTCGTGTCAATTGATATTAGGTGATTTACGGACCAGAGGCGGAGCTAGACGTATAAGTTTGGGGAGGGGGGGCTAAGTAATTTTGGAGGACTAAATCAATAAAAAATAAATATTTAGTACTAAAAATAAATATTTTAAAATAAAATATACCTAAAGTTGAATGATTTTCAAAACAATTGGGGGCTTTACATGAGGATACGCCCTGTTACGGACTATTTGAGCCTCATGAGTATGTGAATTCGACTCAATGTATTTGGTCTTTTCATACTATTAATATTATATTTTGGGCTTTCTATCATGTTTCATCATCAAATAATCAATACAAATTTTTGGTTCCCAATTGTAATGAACAACAAATTCGTTTAGCATATTAGGGCATCTTCAATCCAACTTTAAATCACATCTTATCTATACCTATTATAAAAGTGTAAATAGGTTTTAAGGTTTATTGAAATTTTGATTTGCCAAAAATGTCTTCATGGTAAAGTTAGCTTTAAGGGTAATTAAGTAGTTTTTCATATTGATATTGATTTTATTTGTTTAATAATATTGACAAGTGTCTCTTTATATTCCAAACCTTTCTTATATGATTTATTTCGATTTTAATTTTTAAAATAATTTAAATTTTTAGATAATATTTATTTTATATTATACTAGATATCGTGAGCTTTCCAACCATATGTCATAAGCATATATATACAAGACTTCATTTGAGAGAATTTTAGCCATTTAAAGTTGAGTGCTATGTAGAATACACATTTATAATATCTTTCTTTAATTTTCTAAATAATTAAATACATCAAAAAGAAAAAAGAGTATGAATTTACAAAAAAAATGAAGAAAAAAATAAATAAAAAATATTTAATATTTTTTTATTCAAAATAAATAGCAGGACAAAATACATTTTTAAAACTTCACTATTGGTTGAGAATATCCATACTATAATAAATTTATCATCTATCATACACTCTAAATTGTGAGATAATATTATTTTTTGTTGGAGTAAATGATGCATTTTTAGGTGGGAAGATGAAAATTCGCGACTATTGAAAATTTCAAGGAATTTTATGCCTTTCCAATAAAAAATAAATAATTTTTAAGATATATAAGTTTTTTTTTACAGATATATAAGTTAAATATAAGTGTTAACTAAAATTTTGAATAAATATTATTTTTAACTAAGTTCTATTCATTAATCTTTATGTATGTTTTTTCCCGTAATAATGGATATACGATTCAAAATTATTTAGATTCAATTATTTGTTTATTTTACTCATGTATTCTTTAGATTTAAAAAAACGCGATCATTGTGACAATGTAAAGTTAAATTTGCAAAACAAATATATTATAAGTACATACTCTAAAATTTAAAATTGAAATAAACTTGGCTAAGAGTTATGTATTTGAAATTAATGAAATGGTATTTTAAATCTCAAAGTGAAGTGATGAGATGAGTAATATTTGTTTAATTTTTATCCACAACTGTATATTTATAATTTTTTAACTTTTTTAAGGTTGGCATATATATCTCTATGGTAAAACTAAATAAATGAAAAATGAAAGAAAAATAATTTTACAAAAAAAATTTCAATAACAATATTAAACAGTTAATACAAAGAATTTGAGGCTAAATTGAAAATTGAGAACTAATTATTCTTTAATATATATGCAGATTATTGTTTTTTATGGATGCACCATTTGAACTTTCAAATCCTATAATTTAGATTCATTTATCAATTTTAATAATATATTATTGTATATTCTTTTAGGTAAATAATCCCAATAAATATGATAGTAAAAATATGAAATTAACTATAAAAGATACTTAAAAAGATAAATATTTGTTCTCAAACTTAACGAAATACAATTATAAATTATATTTTAATATGGAGGTATAGAGAGCAGGAAAATATATTTTTAATTTTAATTTTATTTTTTTGGCATAATAAATTTTTAATTAATAGGATAAAAGGTCTAACAAGTTTGGATAAAAAAATAAAATAAGTTATTTTATTATAGCAAATTATTTTATTTTTAAATTATAAATAAGAAGTCAATATGGATTTTAATAATCTTATTCTATTTTACATATCAAGAATTTTAATTTAGATTGAAATTATTGTTTCTATTTAGTCTTTCTATTTTATGGTAGTTTTTTTTTATTTATTGCTTATATAGAGGTGTATTGGTTGAAAAAAATTGCATCAATAAATAGACTTTGATTTAAAAAAATAAAAACTAATATAATAAATTAAAACAAATTTAAATAAAATACAGTTAGAATGGTATATATGTATATACATATATATATATACACGATTATAAGAATGGTAGAAGAAATATTGAAGAAAAATCACTTACATATGTACATTTTAACATGTATGACAATACTTAGTTTTGCTTAAAACTTACATACACCCTTAATAAATTATATAATTTTAGGTAAAAAGATATATATTATATTATTTAGGTAGTGAAATAATCTAACTTAACAAAAAAATGTAATATAATATGGAAACAAGAATCAAAACCCGAAAATTTTAAAAAGTATATATATATATATATATGGGGAGAGGGTTATATGAGACCACCTCATAGGGTAAGTCCATAGGGACCAATCCTAGCCACATATCTAGATTTTTCAATGGTTGTGATTTTAGAGCTAAAAATTGATTAAATGTTGGTAATTAGAGAAAGGGGTAAATTAGTCATCCTACAAAATTACCCAATATTCTTGGGATTCTGTTCATATTATGATCACACAATCTATGCAAATCTCACATCAAATTCAACGTGAACAAATCTCATCTTTTTTCTTCTTCAACGCACTACTCGTGAGAAATCATTCTTCTTCAACGCACTATTGTGTGAAAAATGTTGCGACAATTTGCCATAGTTGCTTTAGAGCTTGACTTGATTCGAAGTTTGCTTATGAAGATGTAATTTGTTGCTTGTGTAGATGTGTCATGGTGCTTTTATATACCATTAACTACATAAGCAAGTCATAAGCAACAAATTCATACTACATAAATAACAATCCGACACTACATAAGCAACAAATATACACTACGTATGCACCACGAATACATTAACTACATAAGCAAGTCATAGAACAAACCCATACTACGTAAGCAACAAGTCTATACTACATAAGCAACGAATATACACTACGTATGCACCACGGATACATTAACTACATAAGCAAGTCATAAACAACAAACTCATACTACATAAGCAACAAGTCTATATTACATAAGCAACGAATATACACTACGTATGCACCACGAATACATTAACTACATAAGCAAGTCATAAACAACAAACCCATACTACATAAGCGATAAGCCTATACTACATAAGCAATGAATATACACTACACATGCATCACAGATACATTAACTACATAAGCAAGTCATAAGCAACAACCCTATACTACATAAGCAATAAGAGAATTTTTTTAAAACCGAAACGCCCGGAGAGAGAATGTGCGTGAAGAGTGGGTGAAATCGCGTGAAAGAGGGAATGAAATCTTAGTAATCGATTCTAAAGTGCCAAATTACCACCCTACCCTTTTTAATTGTCAAACAAAAAAATAAACATAAAAAAGCCTTAAAAATCTGACCACCCAAAATTGTTGATCTATGGTTAGGATGTGTCCCCATGGACTCACCCTGCGAGGAGGACCTATTTGATCCATATCATATATATATATATATATATATATATATATATATCTAAGAAAAACTAAACAAATAATAATCGACATTTATATCATAAGTGCATATTTTATAACCTACATGTTGATATGCTAATCTTTTACTTAAAAATATTATATTAAGTTATGCACAATAAGTATAAAACTTACTTGATATTTGAATTTTAGACGGCGATCACAACGTTACATTTGAGTGAAAAATTTATCAAAAAATTTATTTATGGATCAAAGTAATATATTCCTTCTTATTTCAAAAATAAACAAGATTTTGAAAATAAATTGTTCATTATAATTTAAATGTTAATTTCATTAAAGTAATTGATTTTAGTTACCTTTGAATCTTGAGTCTCTTTGACAACATAAGCACTATACTTTAATTTTTATATATAAAAAAATTATTATGATTTTGATATCACATTTTGTAGTGTACATATATATGTATTATTAAAGTAATAATTTAAATTTTGGTCGACGTTATTTTCATAGTTATGCATAAAACATGTCCCTCTCATTAACAATTTAATTTTTAAAATGAATATTTTTAAGTGCAACCAGATTTTATCATAAATGTTAAATTAACAAAGATCTAAATAGCATTTTTCATATTTTTCTTCTAAATTTTACTATGACGGACATACCATTTTTTAATCCTCTTTACTTTTAGCCTTTTTTTCATATTATATTTTATTTTGTTAAATAAAATTCTATCTATAAATAACAATATACATACATATAATTAATAAATGAAAAAGTTGTATATCAAGAGACAAAAAGAACAATAATATGAGTAAGATTTAAAAAGTTATATTTATTCCTTCTTTAGAGTTCAAAAGTAAAATTATAAACATTCATATATAAAATTCTATATATGGATAATAATAATCCTTTAATCAAATGCTCAAATGCACATATTGACATTCTTCAACATCAAATTCATCATTTGGTAAAACTGATTTAATATTAGGTCGAAGATTTAAATTTATGAAGATATTTATATTTGTGATTGTGTTGTAAATTTTATGCTACATTGAAAGATGCTCACCGACAAAGATAAAATAAATAAAATGATTTTTTTATGCTTAAGACAATAAAAAGATGGCCTATCAATTTATATATGATGTTTTTTCGATTTTACAACAACAAAAAAAAAATAATAAACCGAGACCTATATTTTACTCAAAAATGTCACATGCATAGAACATGACGACTAAAAAGTGAGGAGGTTTTTTATTATGTCTTTTTTATAGAAATGCTATAACTTAACCTATGTTTTACGGTTATTTGACACACTTCGGATTATTATTTTCTATATTCTATAATTTTATTGTAAAGCCCTGAATGATGGATTATACTTTGGATATGCTCCATTGGATGGATTTTTAGAATGTAAAGTGATTTTTTTGAAGAAAACAACATAAAAGACGTAATTGAGGTTCTTCATATAATTTATTTTAATGTACTAACGAATATTTTTTCTTTATTAAATTTTTCGTTACTATATTACATAACTAATTTTTGATACAAACATTAATTAGAATAACAATTAGTCACATCAGCATACTCAATAATAAAAAATTATGTGTAAATAATAAATTTATGATGTCGTGCATGCTCTTAATTATAATAGAATTGAGCATAAATATTGTTAGACACTCAATAATTTTGATTTCTATGATGTGGTTCTATCGTTTATTTGATATATAAATATGACTATTCTTTCAAACTAAATCAATTTATTGAATGTTTTCAATTACAATTGATTAGTCTATTTTATCTTCATTTTTGTTATATAAATAATTAATTTAATAATGGAGAACATGAGAAAATTGGATAATGGTCGAGTGGTAAATATTTTCATCCCAGCTAGAGGTGTGGGATTTGACTCCCATCATCCCTCCCCTCCCAAGATATGCACTTTAATATAAAAAGCAAAAGAGAACATGAATCAAAATATGTACGGGAGCTAAGCTTCTAAATATAAAATAGAATTTTACATTCTCATCGTTCTTAACAAAAGAGGCACATGTGATGAATGAAAAACAGAATCTTGTAGTCAAACCGATTTAAAAGATAACACACATTAGAAAATAGAGCAAAAGAGAAATACATTCATACGTCAACCAATCATGCCTGGGCTAAAAGTGCATTCAAACAAAAATTGCAAAAAAATCTCAAAGCTAAGTATGAAGAAGAAGTAGACACTCAAAAAATAAACAAGATGCATTAATTTAAAACTCATCTTGAATATATATTTTTTAAATTTTTATATAGATTACTCATCAGTTTTTTAATATCCAGTGTACTTTGCTGAACGATAATATCATTTAAGTATCATGTTTTCTAGTCTAGAATGTCTTAACTATATTTCACCGACAAATAGGTTTAAATTTAGTTTTTGCAAACTTTCTTTTAAGATCAAAATACATGAATGACATTTATTATAAATACAAAAAATATAATAAAAATTGATTCCAATTTATAAATTTAATTTGAGATAAATTAATAAAATTATATGGTTCACGTGCAACGCACGTTCACCTTACTAGTTACACAAAATATGCAAAAATCTCTCTCCAACCCAACTCTAAACCTCACACAAAATTTGGTGTAGTGAATAGTGTTACACCAAATTTGGTATAATGCAATATCCCACATTTGCCCTCCAATTCCCTTCTACTTCAAATTTAAATTTCAATTCTATCCTCATTTTATATAAAATTAATTATATAATATGATTTTAATAATTAATATTTTCTATAAATTTTAGTAAATAACAAATAGTTATAATGTAAACTAAAGAAATACTAATATTAATTTTAATATTTATTTTTGTAATATAACTAATTAATATAATATTATTTAAATGAAAGTTTATAGTTAATTACATTAATATTAATAAAATATAAGTAAATAAAATAATTGTATAAATAAATAAATTAAACTTACTATAAAATGAAGAAGAAAGAATAAATATTCATTAGATGTAAGATTTGGTGTAATGAGTTGGAGATGGTTTTGACAAAATTATACTAAAATACCAAATTTGGTGTAATGGTTGGAGATGGCCTTACCCCTACCAGGACTAGAAATAATAAGTACATAAAAATTAAAAAACAATTAACCATTTAGGAACTTACATGCTTATGCTTATACAATGTCTTTGCTTGTATCCTTTATTGAAACTAGGGGTGGCTATGGTTTCGATTCCAAAACTACCGATTCCTGGTTCCTCATTTTGGAGGAACCAGAATCGAATCACTGACTCACGATTTCGATTCTGGTTTGGAACCTGGTTCCTCCACTACTCGATTTTAATCGAATCGTTTGTTTATCTTTTAATAATTTTTTAATTTTTTTTTTTAAAATGGTTTATCAATATCGGATAAAAAAGGGAAAAGAAAGAAAAAGACTTGAACTTAATATTCAACTAAGTTTATACTTAATATTAATAATGATATTAAACTATCTATCTATCTATATATATATATTATAGTATAGATGAATCGAAGTTCATGTAGTTCGCTTTTCAACATTTGATTTAAAATGTGCCTCATGTAGTTACGAATACAAAACATCATCATAAACATTTTTCTTCTAGCTATTTTTACCAAAAAAATAAAAATCATTAGTTTTAATCTTGAAAATCGCCAGTTCTACCACGGTTCCACCGACGGCTCTAACCGTCGGTTCCACGATTTTTGAGACCAAGGAACCGAAATCGGAACTGGTCTACACGGTTCCAGTTATGGTTTTGGAACCGTTGACCGGTCAACGACTCTCGAAACCGTTGACCACGATTCTGGTTCCAGTTTAGAATCCGATTTCGGTTCCATTTGATCACCCCTAATTGAAACTGTATTCTAAAACTTCTCTGCTGAAACCGTGTACTTTTTGGTCCATTATATAGTAGACCCATGTTGCAAGGTTCTGGATGATAATGGAGTGAAACCCAAGTAAATTCATTTCTAAGATTTGGGCCTTAACTCATCGAGCTGGGTCCATAAGGGTACGCTATGCTTGGATACCAAAATACTTTATTTCCCTGAGAATTTTTTTCAATCTAAAGAATGTGATTGACTACCAAAATTTTTAAAAAATATACTATTCACTTAGAGCATTTCTAAAAGAATGCTTTATTTTCAATATGGAGCAGAAATCTGCTCCAATAATGCACTACAATCTACGTCATTTGGAAGATGTGAAAAATTTTGCGCCGAAAATAACGCAACATTGAAGCTGCACTAAAAATTTTCTTTTTCTTTTTGTTTTGAATTAATGTTTTAGTGTATGTAAATATCCACTAAAAGGAATTATTATGGGTTATTCTTTTTCTTTTATAAATTTACTTCAAACTCATTTGAGACAGAGTGCGATTTTGTAATAAAATAGTGCCGAATATGCACTAAAATGGTGCAAACTGTTAGAGATGGTATTAATCTCAATTTATTTTTTGATCACCAATCACATCTACACACTTTTAAAAAAAGAACAAATCATTATATTACAGTTCCCCATAAATTTTATTATTCATCTACTCACATATTTCTAACTACTAGTAAAGTGCACGTGCGTTGTACGTGTACCATATAATTATCTAATTGAATTATTTTATTTCATAATTTAATATTATAAAATTAAAATATTGCAAAATATTTTACAAACGAAATATCTTTTAAGAAATTCATCAAAAATATAAATAAATCCCAGATACTCCAAAAATATAAAAAACAATGTACTAAGTATTAAATTGTGTGAAAATAAAATAAGACATAAGTAAGAAAAATTCAAAGTTAATACAAAAAACATAATTAAATTTCATTCTGAAATTAAAACTGCATTAATTATTTTCTTGTTTGATCATGATGCTGGAGAAGTATTCTTGTTAATTGATTTCAATGATTTCTTTGTATAATTATTCTAATATATGCCTTTATCATTGCTTAAAATCGTGATGTTGATGTCATCTTTCTGAGTTCCTTTTTTTTTGTGAAATTGTTTAATTTCATCTACTAATTTTTCATCATTATTGTAGATGATAGGAAATGGATTTATGTCATGCCCCTTATAGATATATTTGTAGAAACATTTCCTTATTGTCGGTCCTAAACGTATTTCAATATTCATATAAAAATTATATTTTGATAAAAGATATGGAATATAAGGTGCCACTCACTGATACTCAGTTGTGCATTGCAAACTTGAATTGTCAATCCACTATTTCTTCTTTTGCAATTTGGATATCCATCTTTACCATCTATATATATATTGCACTTTCACAATATAGATGTAGATATATGATGATAATTGCACCTTCTATCTACCATGCAAGAAGTATTCATGCTCTTATATGCGCATGGTCCATGTCCCATATGTTTTGTAACTAAGTCAATTCTCTTGATACTTTTGCCGATGAGAATTTGAAAGAAACTGAAAGATACCGAGTTCGAACCTCAGTCAATACCTTTACAGAGGGTGAGCAGTACCACTTGAGCTACAAGCTAGTGGTTGACCTACCTTTGATCTTTTTCTTTTATGGAAATGATAAAAAAAAAGATGATTTGATATAGGTTGCATCCTGAATATATCTCACCAAAAGTATAACATTCAACCTATCATGGATAAATAAGCACCATCTGAACTATATCTTCAATATCCTAAAATGATTTTTGCAAGAGTATGATTTACTAAATCCATGACCGACCAAGGGAAATAAGTTCAGTCTGGAAGAAGGGTTCTAAGCAAAGTTTTAGAGAAATATTCATGCTTTTATAATAGAAAATATAAATATATACACAAATATATATATATATATATATATATATATATATATATAGGGATTGGATCAAATGAGACCACATAATTAGAGTAAGACAGTGTGGACTAATCTTGTCCACAAATTTTAAATTTTAGATGGTTGAGATTTGACTGATTTAGTGGCCTTTTTATTTTTATTTTAAATCAAATAAGGGTATGTTGGTCATTTTCTTATTAATAGTTTTCACCCTAAATGATAACTCCCCCAAATCCCCCCAAATCATTCATCTCTCCCACCGTACAGATCGAAGAAATATTTAGCAGCGACAGAGATTAATTGATTATCAGGTAAGCTATAGATTAATCATGAATACAAAATGGTGATTTGTTGTGGGCTTAGGAAAAAAGGAAAAAACACGGATACAAAATGGTGATTTGTTGTGGGTTTAGGAAAAAAGGAAAAACACCGACAGAGAATGCCTTACACGTCGTTTGACGATCAGAATTAAAAATCAGGAGATTTTTTCGTAGACATGTCGACGACATTGCTGACATTAAACGCCGATAATATCCCTTTTGGATTTGGGTTTTGGGAAATAGGGTTGTAATTGGGGAAGATGACGGATTTGGGGATTAAAGGTATTTGCCTTTTTTAATAAAAAAAAAAAAGATGAGGAACATGATGATTCTGAGGATGAAGATGATGATAAGGAATTAATGATGATGGTTCTCCAGGTGCAAAATAGTGTTGGGGTTTCAGAATAAAAGACAGGATTGGAGGATTGGTGAAGAAGACGATGCTGACGTGGACAAACCGATGTATACTTAGATGTTTTTCGATGTATACTTAGTTGTGTTTTGTTGTATAAGTAGTTAATTTTTGATGTATGTATTTATGTTGTTGTATACTTATTTTTTTTTTGTATACTTATATGTGTTTTGTTGTACACTTATATGTGTTTTGTTGTATACTTATATTTTTGTTTGACCATTTTAATATACAGTAAAATTATGTTAAACATACAGCAAAATAGTGTTAAATATACATTAAATATATGTTAAATATACAGTACAATAATGAGCGTGATTTTCTCTCTCTCTACTAGTGATTTACTTAATCCACGGTCCCCACATGTTAATGAGTGTGATTCTCTCTCTCTATATATAATCGATTCATTGATTCACGGTCCCCACATATTTTTGTTTGACCATTTTAACATGCAAAAGAAAATTATGCTAAACATACAAGAAAAATAGTGTTAAGTATACAACAAATATGTGATAAGTGTACAACATCATCTGCATGGGCGGAGCACATGCGTGATTTTCTCTCTCAAACAATTTTCTCGCGATTTTCTCTCTCCCCACGTGATTTTCTCTCTCCTAATAATCGATTCCATATTTAGATGGTCCCCCACTTGGTTAATTTGGCAATTATACCCTTATTTTGCTTTAATTAAAGGTTTAATGTAATTTTAACCCCTATTTATCTTATCCATTGATATAGACAATGGAGGATTGAGATGAGTCCACACTGTCACACTATAATATGTGGTCTCATTGTAACCTTCCCTATATATATATATATATGGATTTTGCACAGTTTTTCAAGCGATCACGGACAAAACGGCGGTAGACTCCAAGGTGGAAAAAATCAAGGAGATTCAAACAAAATAGTAAAACGACTCAAAGTTAGAATTGAGAAGATCACAAGTGGAAAACAAATCGAATAGATTGAAAGAACAAGAAAATGACACAAATCATAATGTCAATATGAACATATGAGAAACAACACAACTTCGCCATTAGAAAGTTATGCAAAGAACATTACAAGACAAAAACAAGAATAAAGTTAATCGATTTCTAGAAAGCACATAGAAAAAAATACATTTTCCCTTTAATTACTCAAATACTACGCAACACCAATTATGTCCAATCACAAACTATCAAGTTTCTTACGACTAAAATAACAAAGTCATGAAAACAAAACCCAAAGAGGAGACATGTCTAATTATAAAAAATGTTTTATTTTTAAAAAGAAAATATTTGACTTCATCATGCGATACTCGAACTCGGGCCTCAAAGATTTGCGACTAATACCCGGCCACCGGGTTAACCTTAGTGGTTAATTACGTGAAGCTTGTTTTCCACTACTACAAAACATCAAGATGTCACTCACAATTCCACAAAACCAAGATTTTTACCTGCAAATAGTGACCAAAACAACAAAATATACAAGCCCAGATGGAAAAATGTTCATTTTCGACACTAACATTAGAATGCAATAGATCAACCCTTATGATTATAAACTATCAAACAGATCAAAAATCGAATCACGTACACCAAATAAAGTTAAATTAAATAAAGAAAACACAAGGTCGAAAAAAACAACAAGTTGCAAGAAGTGGGAGGATCTTTTTGCAAATACTTGAGGTCTTTGGAGATCCATCAAATAAAAATCGATCCACTCTGAGTAACCTCAAGAAGAAGAAAAAAAAATTAAACAACTAGAAAGAGAAATATCTTAATATACTTCGCCCATCTAACATCTCATCTAATGAAGAATACCCCCATTCCACCAAATCCCCTAAAAATTGTGACACCACACCCAAATAGCTTGTGCAAAATAAAACTCAACTCAAAGGCCATAATTCACATGACCATTATTATGTTACGATTACTTTTGTGTTCTATCATCCCTCTAAATTAGAGGTTGGTATCCCATTCTCTTTTCCAGTTGTCATGTTTCAATTTCTAACAACCCCCAACAAATCAGATTTCACCATTGCTGAATGACGAAAAGAATGAGAACGTTTTTTTAACTCCCCAAAAGTAACAATTCATATCACAACTCAGAAAACTAAAGCCAAAAACCTGGAAATTAGTTATGTTGACAATATGGAGAAACCTATGCATTGTTCTTTCCATTTACTAAATTACAAACCAAAGCCTATATTTAGATGGAGTGGGAAGAATCCTAAGAACATCTTAAAACATTCACTGAAAGAAATCAGAAAATTACCTAATATCCATCTTCCGTCTAACAACTATTAATAAATTATCGGCGGATGGTATGCCACAGTGTTAAAGTATTGTACACGAATCGGCGGCAAATGGAACCCCAAGAACCATAATTCAGCTTCCAGCAAACCAAAAAAAGAGTGAAATGGAGCGCAAAAAGAATCCGACAAGCATGCGGCTGAGGTTCGACTTGATTTCATGCCTTGCGTTAAAAGTTTTTTTTTTGCCCTTCTTTGAACCTTCCTTTCCCCAAAGGACATTTTAGCCTTGGTTGTGTTTATCGGTTGGTTGTTGGGGACGAAAAAATTACAACGCTTGAGAGAAAGTTTCAAATTTTTTACTTTCTTCCCATCACATCCCAAGTTTCCATTTTTCCATTCAACCTAGCACTTCGAGAAGGGCATTTTAGTCTAACAATATTTTTGTAGAAACATTCACCCTTTTATGATAGTAAGTAGTAGACTAAACATGCGCATAAGAGAGAAAATAAAAGAGAAAAAGAGGAAATCACCGCATGGTTTTGAGGAGCAACAAAGAAAATTTACATTTTGTTGGAATGAAGACAATTGAACGTATTGTACAATACCAGGGGGTGCCCATCTCGAAAGTGTTGGGGCACTCACTCCTAGTTCCCAAACAAAAGACGGATCTCGATAATTTGGCTTAATCAAGCATTTTCCAAGGTCCCGAACATGGTCCGAGAGCTTTAAAGAGTGTTCTTTATCGCACTCACGAACGCCAACACATCGTAATAATCAAATATTCAAAGCGGAAATGATTAATAGTGCACCCATGATCTCATCATGCTACTCATGCAAACTAAAAATTTGGAAATATTCACATGCATAATTGTATATACGTATATAAACTTGTAAATAGAAATCCATGTGAACAGATATGACATGAATAATGTGTTAGATAAATGTTTTTATCAAGATTTTGATGATTATGTTTAAATGAGTTTTTATACCAAAACAATGTTAATAAATGTTGTCCAAACACTCCTAAATGATTTAAAATGTTTTTGCTAATTTTTGGAGTATTTCTTAGAATTTATTTTTCGATAAAAATGGACAACACTTTTGATGGTTTTGTTTAAATTTGTTTTTACACCAAAACTATGTTTATAAATGTTGTCAAAATACTCCCAAGTGATTTAAAATGTTTTTACTAATTTTTTGGAGTATTTCTTGAAGTTTATTTTTGATAAAAATCGGACAACATTTAAAATTGGAGGTCGACCGGTCGCCCAAAGCGTCGACCGGTACCTGAAGCAAAGAATATTAAAACAGAACATTCTGAACTCATAAAAATAAAGAGGGGGACCGGTCAAGCAGGAGGCCGACCGGGCCGCACTTGGCGACGATCGCACTCCCCAGTCGACCGGTCGACCCCCCCTTCGACATGTCCTGGATCGCACTATCTTTTTTCAAACGTTCGAAATCTTATACAGGACAACCGGTCGCCCTATGTAATTTTTGACAACAAAAATTGTGCCGTTTGAAAACATTATCGCAAGATTTATTTTTCATTTTTGTACAATATTTCTACGTCTTGTGATCCTTTTTTGTAGACAAAAGTGAAGAAGAAGGAGCCTATGTTGGGAGCCTATGTTGGTGAAGACTTCCCTATAAATAGAGGATGAATTGAAGACACAAGGCACAACGCATACAAGCAAAATACACAACAAGAATTCTGCAAATTGTTCAAGCTTTCATTTTTACATTCTTGTTGTAATAGCCTAAGTACTTTCACTTGCACATCTTTGAGGTCTAGGCTTTTTGATTCTTGATTACACTTGCACTCAATATTTGTATTGGTTTCATAGAGTTGTAATCTTGAATTTGGTCCATCATTCAACACAAGACATCCTTGTGAGTATTCTTGTGGTAAGAATACACTTGGGTGATCTAGGTGATAGGTGTGGAGAGTGTGGTACTCTTCAAAGGTGGTGAAGGAAGACGTGGTAATCTTCTTGAAGGTGTTGTAAGAGGATTGTGGTAATCCTCAAGGTGTTGTATTAATTTTGGAAATTAATAAAATCTTTTTTTCTTTTTGAAATCTATCCCGGAGATACTGGGGTGGAGATGATTAGGCCCTAGGTGGGTTGAACCTCTTTAAATCAACGAGTGTTGTTTAATTTCCGCATTTACATTCTTGTCATTTACTTGTTCATTCGAAAAAGAGGGCGATTTGCAAAAAATCGGCATAATCTATTCACCCCCCTCTAGATTATCGTAGCCACTTGGACTAACAAGTGGTATCAAAGCCAAACTCTTTGGCTAGCTCGTTCCGAGTAAAGAGGAAAGATCCATGGCTACGAATGAAGCTTATCTCACCACCGGCGCCTCCACCAACAAGCCACCACTATTCGACGCCAACAACTACGCATTTTGGAAAGACCGCATGGAGTGCTTTCTACAAGGGTGCGGATTTGATATTTGGAATGTGGTCATTGAAGGAGTTGCTCAACCAACAACAAAATTGGAGGATGGTACCACGACTCCCAAGCCGTTCAAGGAATACGATGAAAATGACAAGAAGGCTTTCTCTTTAAACGGTAAGGCCTTAAACATTTTACATTGCTCTCTTACCGCCACCGAATATAATCGCATAAGAGGCATAAGGTCGGCACATGAAGTTTGGGAAAATTAGAAACCATCTATGAGGGCACAAAGAAAGTGAAGCAAGCAAGAAAAACAATGCTTGTGAAAGACTTTGAAAATTTCAATATGCATGATGGTGAAAGCATATCAAAAATGGTGGAAAGGCTTGACAACATTGTCAATCCTATTGTGGCTCTTGGAAAGGTCATCTCCGAAGACGATAAGGTGGCCAAAGTCTTAAACGCCCTTCCCGACTCATGGTCCGAAAAGGTGACGGCAATCACGGAAGCTCAAAATCTTGAGACACTCAAGTTTGATGAGCTCATTGGGAACCTCCTTATTTATGAAGTATATCTCGAGGAGAGGAAAATTCTCAACCATCCACTCTAAACCGGTACGCAAAATATTATTAAAGGCTTAACATCTTCTTCTAATAATGTTTATTATGCTAGTGATGAGGATGATGAAGAAACGACTCTTGTTAGAAAATTTGCAAAATTTGTAAACAAAAATAAAGCAATAAAGCCAAGAGACAATTCTTGTTTCAAATGGGGAAAATCCGGGCACTACATAGCCGATTGCCCAAAATTAGCGAAAGAGGAACAAAAGAAGAAAAAGCCTTTTCTGAAAAAGAAGGCGTTAAATGCGGACGTCAAAACTTGGGATGAATTACTTGAAACAACCGACGAGGAAAGAGAATCCGAACATGGTCTTATGGCCATAGACGATGAAAATACCGAGGTTATAGGGGCTATAACAACAATGGAAGATTCAAAATGGCTCATGGACAGCGGATGTTCACGCCATATGACCGGAAAGAGAGAACTTTTTACCAACATCAAGCTCCAAGAAGAGGGTATGGTCATGTTTGGCAATGGCAAAGGAAGAATTCTTGGAAATGGAGAAATTGGTAACTCTTCTTTCTCTCTTAGTAATGTTCTTTTAGGTGAAGGGCTTAAGTTCAGTTTGATAAGTGTTAGCCAACTTTGCGATTCAAATTATAATGTTGTTTTTAATAAAGAAAAATGCCTTATTTCCAAAAATGATAAAATTATTTGTGAAGCAATTAGAAAAGGCAATCTTTACAAAATTTGTACAAGTGATTTGGTTAGTCAAAATGTTTCTTGTTTTGTCGCCAATAATGATTTAACTAGTTTATGGCATAAGCGACTTGGACATGTTGGATACAAAATTTGCAAACTATTTACAAAAACCAACATGTAAAAGGACTACCCAAATTGAATTTTGAAAATCTTGGCTTATGTGACACTTGTCAAAAGAACAAATTAGTTAAGAGTAGTTTTAAGCCCAAAATGAAATTTCCACTACCAAACCCCTACAAATGCTTCATCTTTATTTGTATGGGGATATTGGTACGGCAAGTCTAAGTGGAAAACATTACACTTTTTTGTTATAGTTGATGATTTTTCTAGATATACTTGGGCTCTATTTCTTACAAATAAAAGCGATGCCGTTAATGAGTTTGTTAAGTTGTGTAGACTTATTGACACACAACTTATTGAAAATGAAAAGGAAGATACTATTAAGTCTATTCAAGTGATCGATGTGGAGAATTTGACGGCGAATTTAGAGTATTTTGTGAAACCAAGGGATATATTAATTTTTCGGCTCCAAGGACACCTCAATAAAATGGAGTAGCCGAAAGGAAGAATCGGACACTTCAAGAAATAAGTCGGTCCATGCTAAATGAATTTTCACTTCCAAAATATTTTTGGGCCGAAGCCGTAAGTACCGCTTGCTATGTCATTAATCGAGTTTATATTCGTCCTAAAATGAATAAAACTCCATATGAGCTTTGGAAAGGAAGAACTCCAAATATTAGTTATTTCAAAATATTTGGATGTAAATGTTTTATTTTGAATACTAAGGATCAATTAGACAAACGTGATCCTAAGGCCGATGAAGGAATATTTATGGGGTATTCAACCAAGAGCAAAGCATATTGGGTTTACAATAAGACTAGTGGGGTTGTTGAAGAATCCATCCATGTCAAATTCAATGAAGCTTCGGTGTTGAAAGGATACCCAATGATGAAAGTGATGAAGAGGATATTGTTGAACCCATTGTTCAAGATGAAACTCAAAATGATCAACCTTCAAGATCAAATGTTCCTCAAGAAGATAAAGGTGATACTTGAATCTTCCCCCGTAGCATTGAAATTTAAGGAGATCACCCAAAAGATCTTATTATTGGTGATCCCCTTGATAAAGTAATGACTTCGAGAAAAATTTGCCGAGAAAGCTCTTATATCTCAAAAAGAGCCTAAAAATGCTAAGGAAGCCATTGAAGATGAGGATTGGTTTTTAGAAATGCAAGAGGAGTTGAATCAATTTGAAAGGAATGATGTATGGGAATTAGTAACTTGTCCTCCATCTCAAACCATTATTGGTACAAAATGTGTATTTCGGAACAAGCTCGATGACCAAGGCAATATTGTTCAAACAAAGCAAGGTTAGTAGCTTAAGGTTATTGTCAAGAAGAAGGTATTGATTATGATGAAACATTTGCACCGTAGCACGTTTAGAAGCTATTCATATTTTACTTGCCTATTCTTGTTTTAAAAATTTCAAGCTTTACCAAATGGATGTAAAATCCGCATTTTTAAATGGTATTATTCAAGAAGAAGTTTATGTAAAAAACCTCCGGGGTTTGAAAAATTTTCTAGGCCTAATGATGTTTATAGACTTAAAAAGGCCTTGTATGGTTTGAAACAAGCACCCGGTCATGGTATGATAGACTTACCTCTTTTCTTTTGCAAAATGGTTTTACAAGAGGTAAAGTTGATACTACTCTCTTTGTTTTTGAAAAAGGGCAAGATTGCTTATTAGTGAAAATTTATGTTGATGATATTATTTTTGGTGCTACTAATGAATCCTTGTGCAAGAAATTTTCTAAGTTAATGCAAGGTGAATTTGAAATGAGCATGATGGGGGAGCTCAACTTCTTCCTCGGACTTCAAATTAAGCAATGCCAAGAAGGAATTTATATTTCTCAATCAAAATATACAAAGGAGCTTTTGAAGAAATTTGGCATTGAAGAAGGAAGAACCGTCTACCCCAATGGCAACAAACGTCAAGATTGACAAAGATGAAAAAGGCAAGTCGGTTGATGAATCCAAATATCGAGTATGATTGGTAGTTTACTTTATTTAACCGCAAAAATAGACCGGATATTCTTCATGCCGTATGCCTATGTGCTCGTTTTCAAAGCAATCCCAAAGAATCTCGGATGAGTGCCGTTAAAAGGATTTTTAGATATTTGAAAGGCACTATTCAATATGGTTTACTCTATCCAAAGAATGAAAATTTTTCTCTTAAAGGTTATAGTGATTCGGATTATGCGGGAAATATTGATGATCGGAAAAGTACTTCCGGATCATGTCAATTTTTAGGCGATTGCCTAGTTTCTTGATTTTCAAAGAAACAAAATTGTGTTTCACTTTCAACGGCCGAAGCCGAATATATTTTCGCGGCTTTTTGTTGTACTCAATTGCTTTGGATGAAACAAACATTAGCGGATTATAAATGTTCTTTTGAAAGTGTTCCTATCTTTTGTGATAACATATCCGCTATAAATATTGCTCAAAACTCGGTTCATCATAACCGTACTAAACATATTGAGATTCGACATCATTTTCTAAGGGATTGTGTTTCAAAACGAAAAATTGAGATATCTTTTGTACCATCTCAAGATCAATTAGCGGACATTTTTACAAAACCACTATCTTTCGAGACTTTTGCGTCAATACGAGCTCGGTTAGGCATAATGCATATTGAATGAGGTCTATGATTGCATTTTGCACGTTTTTAAAACTTAGGGGCGAAAAATCGAATTTGTGGTTGAAAATTCGGATTTTGGAAAACAGAAAAAACCACTGGGTTGTTTGGAGGAAGGCCGACCGGTCGCCCATGATGTCGACCGGTCGCCCACCCCCCCAACCGGTCGACCACAACAAAATTTTGGATAAAAACGTTTACATTCTCGGTTTCATCATTTTTGGTCCTCTGTGTCCATTTTTCGTCCCCTACGCACTTTTCACACAAATTTCACTTCAAATTTGTTTTATTGCATACATTTTATATTTTGGACTTCATGAGGCTCGATTATCATCATCATTGTTCATCTTTACCGATTAGATGGTAAGAATTTCTCCTTTTAATCTCAATTGGGTTGAACCCTTGAAAATGTGCTTGTATCTTGATATCTTGTTGAAATTCTTGTATTAATATGATGTTTATGATGATTGATGATGTATGAATATTTTTGTATTCTAATTGGTGATGAAATTGTTTGGCTTAAATGAATCACAAAGGCGTTATATTTCTCTTGTTTTATTCGACGCACGCCAAGTGTTCGACAAAATGTTTCAATGAAAAATTCATCACCTAAATGATTCTCTTGATTTGAATAGTCTTATAAGTTTATAGAGATCATGTTTTATCAATCAAATGAGCTTTTACAAATCAAATGAGCAATTTTTTCCCTTTTATTCGGAATTTAAGCTTAAATGCTCAGTATGCTCGATAAATCTATAAAATTGCGCACTTTGATATAATTGTATGATGTTTTTATCGTGCTAACATTATTTTTGATGATTCCAAAGGGGGAGAAACAAGAAAAACGCTCATAAGCTTAAAGAAGCGTAAATAAGCTCGCAAGAAAAGCTATAAGCTAAAGCTCTTAAAAGCCAAAAGCTATGGATTATACTTGGTCCATGTGATGTATTATGGACTTTTGTACTTGACTAATGATGCTTTTGTGACAGGGGGGAGCTTATAAGCTCATGATATTCAAGCTTAAGTTGAAAAGCTAAGCTTTAACCTTTTAGTTGTTGCTTGTATACTTGTTCTTGATATGCATATTGATAGGGGAGCTTGTGCAAAAATGATTTTGAAAAATCTTTGCTCCTATCCTTGTGTGTTTGTACTTATGATGAATCTTGCTTATAATGGATTGATGTTTTAGACCGGAAAATTTGTTTTGTTTTAAAATCAACTTCCTAAAATTGTTTTGGTTTGTAATCATCAAAAAGGGGGAGTTTGTTAGATAAATGTTGTAGGTCCCAAGGGGTGTAAGTGTAAGGTTTAGAAGGGGGGTTGAATAAACCTTACAAATTTTCGATTTAGTCCTTTTAAATCTCTGAGTTGATTCTACACAAATTGTCCTTGATGGATGCGGTCGAATTAGTCACTCAAGAGAGTTAATCTCTCAACAGACTCAAATGAGCCATTGATGGAGTAACTCAAATTGTTGGCTATAATTTAACTCAACTTGTGGTTTTATTTTCAAGGAAGACTTAACACCCTTAAGTTTGATTAAGCAAGATTTTAGAGCTTGATTTAGTACTTATAAATTATCAAATGGATAGCAAATTTATCGTGATATATAAGCGATTAAAAGTGCGAGAATTTAAGTCTTTGAAATGTAAATGACACAATGAAGTTTTTATAGAGGTTCGAAGATGGGGTAATTCTTCTACTCCTCTCTTCTCCAACTCCTGAGGAATCCACTAAGTAATGATCGATTTACAAAGTGGTAATGTGCAGTCCGTGATACAAGTCTTGATCACAACAAATGACTTGATCCTTAGGGACTCGATCTGAGACGCCTTGATCACTCACCGGCTTCTCGTGACTCGAAACTTCTTCACAGGCAATTTGCCTTGTTACTACAGCTCACTTGCTCAAGCTCTTTGGATTTGATCACGAAGCCCTCCAAAAGCTTAAGACTTGGTTCAACCTTGAACCTTTCTACAATCCTTCTGGAATGTAGACCCCTTGTTTTCAAAAGTTTCCTCTTCAACTCGATTGAAGTTCTCTTTCCTTCACGGGTGAGTGTTGGATTGATGTACTTCGTAATGTAGGCTTGAGGATTGAGAATGTTTCGATTTTTCTAATATGCTTGTATATCTCACGTGTGTGTCATACTTCTTCTCAAACAAACTCCTCGGCCTTTTATAGTGAACTTTCAAAAATTTGCCCGAAGAGATAGGCTTATTTTTGAAAGTCACTTTGCGATCGTTGCTTGTCTTGTTGCGCTTCTTGGAATTGCCATTTCCTCGTATGAATTGTTCTTTCACCTTTTCGAGTTACGACACGGTGTAGTGCTTCCCATTGGTTCATTCCTTTTGCACGCTTCGGGATCGAGCACTTCGAGAAAGGTGGTATGGAGATATTACTTGTTTAAGTAAATCTCTTGATTTACAACAGTTCTTTTCTGATTATCTCGACTTGATTGCATTTCCTTGCTTTCCCCAGGTGACTTAGAGTCGACTTCCAATCATCGTGGATGACTCTTCATCACTTCAACTTGAGACTTGGCTTTTCTTGAGTTGACTTGGTGATGCTCCACTCACTCATCTGCATCTCAAATCTCCGCTTCTTCATAGAGTTCCGTCTACTCTTCTTTGCCATATTCAATTTGTTTCACAAAGAAAGTCTTCCTTCCGGTCTTGGTGTCTTCTTGCATGTTAGGGCGTAGGCGACTTAACTCGACTTTTGCCACTCTAATTGTTACAATACATTTTACAAAGAAGAATTGGGGTGCCAACTTTCTATTCTAAGTTTTACATGGCATTCATCAAAATCTAAACAATAAAATTCCTAACAAATGTTTTTATCAAGATTTTGATGATTATGTTTAAATGAGTTTTTATACCAAAACAATGTTAATAAATATTGTCCAAATACTCCTAAATGATTTAAAATGTTTTTGCTAATTTTTGGAGTATTTCTTAGAATTTATTTTTCGATAAAAATGGACAACACTTTTGATGGTTTTGTTTAAATTGGTTTTTACACCAAAACTATGTTTATAAATGTTGTCAAAATACTCCCAAGTGATTTAAAATGTTTTTACTAATTTTTTGGAGTATTTCTTGAAGTTTATTTTTGATAAAAATCGGACAACATTTAAAATTGGAGTCGGCCAGAAGTGCCCTAGCGTCGGCCGACCGCACCAAGCAAAGAATATTGAAACAGAACATTCTCAACTCATAAAAACGAAGAGGGGGACCGGTCAAAGCAGGGGCCGATCGGTCGCACCCTAGCGCACTGGCCAGCCGACCCCCCCCGACATGTCCTGGATCGCACTTTTTTTTTTCAACGCGTTCGAAATCTTAAACAGGCAACCGGTCGCCTCTATGTATTTTTTGACAAAAAATTGTGTCGTTTGAAAACATTATCGACAAGATTTATTTTTCATTTTTGTACAATATTTATACATCTTGTGATCCTCTTTTTATAGACAAAAGTGAAGAAGAAGGAGCCTATGTTGGTGAAGACTTCCCTATAAATAGAGGATGAATCAAGACACAAGACACAACACATACAAGCAAAATACACAACAAGAATTTCGCAAATTGTTCAAGCTTTCATTTTTACATTCTTGTTGTAATAGCTTTAAGTACTTTCACTTGCACATCTTTGAGGTCTAGGATTTTTGATTTTTGATTACACTTGCACTCAATCTTTGTATTGGTTTCATAGAGTTGTAATCTTGAATTTTGTCCATCATTCAACACAAGACATCCTTGTGAGTATTCTTGTGGTAAGAATACACTTGGGTGATCTAGGTGATAGGTGTTTGGAGAGTGTGGTACTCTTCAAAGGTGGTGAAGAAAGATTGTGGTAATCTTCTTGAAGGTGTTGTAAGAGGATTGTGGTAATCCTCAAGGTGTTGTATTAATTTTAGAAATTAATAAAATCTTTTTTTTTTTTGAAATCCATCCCTGGAGATCTTGGGGTGGTAGAGGATTAGGCCCTAGATGGGTTGAACCTCTTTAAATCAACGAGTGTTGTTTAATTTCCGCATTTACATTCTTGTCATTTACTTGTTCATTCGAAAAAGAGGGCGATTTGCGAAAAATCGGCATAATCTATTCACCCCCCTCTAGATTATCGTAGCCACTTGGACTAACATAATGTATCACTTATATCGGTTTGCAAGGATGTGCATTTTAAGTGAATATTTTGTGAGAAGATAATAAATTCAATAATATATTAGATGAAGAAGTAATATACTATTTAAAGTAAACACAACAAAAAGACCTCTTATATTGAAAAAACTAAACGAACCAAAATCAAATAATGTACAATCAAAGGCAAACCATTTCGCAAACCTACGGTTCAAAGTGAAAAAAACCACTACGATCCACCGTCCAAACCACTAATCAACTATTTGCATGATTTGTTAATGGGCAAAACAAATATAGAAATTAATTGAATATAAGCTACCTTCCCTACTACTTGAAAGTGAGTTGGCGGTCAAAAGAGAAATAGAAGCAAAAGTAGAGTGAAATTCCTTCGCAATTGCGGTTCCTAACTCATACTGAGAATAGATGATCAATCTAAGTGGTTTTAGAAGTTGTTGTAGAATATCAATGTGCATTTTAGTGGGATTTTTCTACCTTTTCTTTTATTTCCATCTGAATCCAAGGTATTGAGTTCCTTCTAATATAGTCAACAACCCCAAACTTATTTTACCCACCAATCATCATCACATCACATATCTCACTGCTCAATGATTTCTTTATATGTTGTTGTATATTGATGATCAATCACATCAATGAAGATATCAAATTCAAATAACGTTCCAACTATAAACATGAAAAGGAAAACATCTGCAAGGACCTAATACAAAAACAAAATAAGGTTAATTTACGAAGAAAAGAGAAAGTATTGGGGTAGAAACATCATAGGCACAATGATATAACAAATGTCATTACCTGATTTTCTTTTTGACCCAGACCCATGAGAAAGTTATCTGTTTATATCCCGCTGCAAAAAATATATGTAGAAAAAGAAACAGGAAAATACCAGGCTTGAATTAAATTTCTCGAGAAACTCACCACTCTTAATCCACTCCAGAATCTCATTGGAACTCTTGTGCTCTGGTTCCCTCATCCCCTCAACCCCTTAGCCACCTCTGCAACAATCGTGTTTTTATTGGAGATAATCAATGTTAATCTAGGGCCACAGGTAAATTATGAAATCGCAATTTGGTGAGACTAAAATACCTTTGAAATTATTTTCTTAATTTAGGATAGATTTACAAAAGACCTGTTTGACTTCAAGGAGGAGTGAAATGCCTGGGACATTTTCTATTCCGAGAAACCGATCAGAAAGGAAGGAGGAAAAATAGAGTTAACTGAAATAAATATTACAGAATAAAGAAAGAAACATAGAAGAGCAATAAAGAAACTGATAATAATAGGATAAAACCCAGGGAAAAACAATTCTTTTTTCTTCTATATTTTTATGATCAGAGAGAAGAAAAACTAATAGGTAGACCGAATCGACTGCCCAAGCCAATAAGATTACTCAATTTATTCACACTACCCACTTTAGAATGTACAAAAACAACAATGGAACAAAAAAAAAAGAACCATAAAATCGAAAGAGTGTTAGAGAAAGGAAGGAAAATTCACCGAAAACTCCAATGGAATGTTGTATGCTCACAGAATGAAGAAAGACTAATGGCGAATTCGGCAGTCCGATCAGACGAATTTTAGGAATCACAAAAAGAACCCGATCTGCCTGGGTTCCTTATGCCGGGAACATGAAGAGTTTTACCTCTTGATTTACAAAAACAAACGGATCCACCTTACGCTTCACATTTTTTGCCTCTTCAGCGCCCTTCAAAAATTACACTTTTACCCATTAAATATTAATTGAGTACAGGAACATTTTAGTCTCTTAATATTTTTACATAAACATTCATCCTTTTTTTTAAAGGATGATGAAAAAATAGTAGATAGTAGACAAGTTTAGATAGACAATAAAATTTGTATAGTTGGCTTCTGGATATAATTGTCCCCCTTTAAGAATTTGTAGCAGATAATATAGGTTAGCATGTATAGGATTTTAGCACCGTTAAAGCCTAAATGTTCCTTTGTAATATTTGTACTAAAATCTTGATGCAATAAAACTGCGCCTTATGGTGCTTATAAAGTAAATGTGGAAGAAGCCAAAAACTTAAGAGTTGGATGTGAACACACTCCATTATATCCATACTGGACACCAACCACTAAAAGTCACCTTCTCAGATTTTGTATAACTGAACTTAAGAGTGAATGTGAAAATCATTTGAATAAAGGCTATGACGTTATGCCATCATGATGGAAATGAAAAATTCAAAAAAAAAAAAATCCCACTAAGACTCACAATTCTTGAAATATATCCCACAACGAACACCAATTAAATGGATTGGCTCGATGTAACTAATCTAATATTTGTTGGACTTAACTTCAATCTAGAAACAAATGGAAATAAAGTTAGTCTATGAGTTTCTTAAAGTTAAAGCCGCAACAATGGACATTATCATGGTTACAAACTGTTATTTCTCATCCCTTTAGTCATAGTTCACAAATGTTCACCGATGAATCTAGGTCTTGACATAAAAGCAACTTGTGCAAGCGTCTAAAACACTCAAAAAGTAAAATGAGTAGGACGTGTTCCGAGTTCATCATCAAGAGAAACATATCGAGAGCCTCCACAAACTTCTCACACAACACATACCCTCTCATCATGGTAGTCCATGATGTAAGTCAAGCGGCTACGATAATCTAGGGGGGTGAATAGATTATCTCCATCTTTTCGATTTCGCCCTCTTTTTATAATCGAATGCTCAAATACAATAATAAAGGTGCGGAATGTAAACAACACACGCGTCAATTTAAAGAGGTTCAACCCACTAGGGCCTAATCCTCTACCACCCCAAAGATATCCGGGATGGATTTGAAAAAAAAAAAGAATTTTATTAATTACCAAAATTAATACAAATTCAACTTACAACACCTTGAAGAGCACCACACTCTTCTTCAACACCACCTTTGGAGATTACCACAATCTCCCTTGAAGATCACCACAATCTTCCTTCAACGGCACCTTGTGAAGATTACCACAATCTTCAACTTTGAAGAATACCAAATTCTTCAACACCTCAATAAGAAGATTACCACAATCTTCTTGCACCTATCACGTAGATCATCCAAGTGTGTTCTTACCACAAGAACACTCACAAGGATATCTTGTGTTTGAATGATAACCAAAAATCAAGATTACAACTCAATAATGAATAATACAATTTGAGTGCAAGGTGTAATCAAGAATAGCCTAGACCTCAAGGATGTGAAAGTGATAAGCTAGGCAATTTTACAACAAGACTAATAACAATGAAGGACCAAGTATTTGATTGAAGTGTATCTTGTTGTGTTGTATCTCAATTGTTGTATTGGTTGCTCCAAAGCTTCCTCTATTTATAGGAGATGATTGATCAAGCATAGGCTCCTCTTGGGGATTGAAAATCTCTGAGAAAAATACAATTAAAATCAAGAATATAGTCTGTTAGAAATCAATCCCACAATTTAAGGAAATGTGTCTGTGTCAAACGTCATATTTTTGCTTTGTCATACATAGGGCGACCGGTCATGCGAAATAAGAGAAATAAAAACACTTTGAAAAATATCAACAGGCGCGACGGTCGACGAGGCTTGACCGGTCGACCCCTGTCTCAACCGGTCCCCCTAATCAAAAAACGAAGAGGTTTTGATCTGTTTCAAAATGAAACTTGCAGTGCACGGTCGACCACGAGGGCGGCCGGTCGACCTCTATTTTCCTTTCCTTCCGTCTCATTTTCTGTTTCTAAAGACATCTTGGTCACGGGTTGCCCTATAGGGCGGCCGGTCGACCACGAGACAGAAATGTTGTCCAATTTTTGTCGAAAATAAAACCCAAGAAATACTCCGAAAATTTAGTAAAAACATTTTAAACCAATCGAGAGTATTTAGACAACATTTAGGAACCCGTTATAGGAGTAAAAACCCATTGATATAAAATCATTAAAAGTGTTGTCCATTATTATCAAAAAATAAACTTGAGGAAATACTCCTAAAATATTAAAACCATTTTACATCATTTAGGAGTATTTGGACAACCTTTAAAAACATTGTTTTGGTGACAAAATAAAATCATCAAAATTAAGATAAAAACATGTATCAAACACATGAGACCGCTTCCTTTTCACTTAGCTCATCAAAAACTGATCTTGCTTCATTGACCATTTTGTTTTTTATATACCTATATTAATCATGATTCTCCACGAAAAGCATTTCTCTTAGGCATTAAATCGAACACCCTCTTAGCTTCACCTACCAATCCAAATTCCATGTAACCTAAGATTAACACATTGGTGGGCACTACATCTTTGACTAAGATCTCATCAAACACTCGACGAAAAATATCACGATCACCTAAACCAATGTATCCCCTCATTATAAAATCCCAAGAAAACATGCACAGAGAATCGATATTCCCATTTAAATCGACAATCATCATTGTTTTTCATTTAGTAATGGACAATCACAACATTATCAATCTCCTAACAATTCCTAAAACCAAATTGCATTAGAAATACCAAAAATTATTCGAGAAAAAAAGTGATTTGTTGGATTAAAACTATTACCTTAATTTCTGATATAGAATCTGCCGAATCCCCTTACAAAATTGGAGAAATCCCTTGTAGGCTTATCTCAGCCTGAAGAAGAAGATGTCGAGCTGCATCAGAAATACCAACAATTTTTCGAGAAAATAATTGAGTTGTTAGATTAAAATTCTTACCTTAATTTCTGATACAAAATCTGACGAATCCCCTTACAAAATCGGAGAAATCCCTTGTAGGCTTATCTCAGCCTGAAGAAGAAGATGTCGAGTTGCATCAGAAATACCAACAATTTTTCGAGAAAAACATTGAGTTGTTGGATTAAAATTCTTACCTTAATTTCTGATACAAAATCGATTTAATCCTTACAAAATCGGAGAAATCCTTGTAGGCTTCTCTCAGCCTGAAGAAAAGGAAGATATCGAGCACCTCTGTTAATTATCTTCTTCTTTCTCTAACTGAGACAAGGAATTCTCCCTCTTTATGAAAGCTTATGTACCGTTAATTTTTTTTTTTTAAAACAAAGCGAAAAAAGATTGTGTCAACCGAAGAGATGCCCGTTCGCAACTAAACCCTGTGCCGTTTGCAAATCAAGAGTTGTGAATAAATAAGATCGTGTATAATTACAAATTGGTCGTGTGTAATTACAAATTTACCATTAAAATTTATTATTAGTCTATACTCTATAGGAATATTTTAGTCAATCAATATTTTTACAAAAATATTCATCTTTTTAAAAGAGTAATAAATAGTAGATAGTAGATAAATCATATTCAATCTTTATTTTACTATTTCTATATCACATTAGGTTTTATCGTTATATTTTTACCTCATATCTACAAAATTATCTTTTTTCGTTTCAAAATTATTTCATCACTCTTCTCCGGCACAAAAACATTGTTCAAAATGAAAGATATTCAACCACCACATGACATTGTTTTCTTGTTCAACATGATTAACTTGAGACAACCCCTAAAGCCATGATCTTTGTTATCCAAAAGTCATTGTCACATCACCAAATGTGTGCCACGTACTAAACCAGCACGTGCTCATTCCTCATATATTTCCACCTTTCTTTTCTATGATCACACAATGCACAATGCAAAAGATATTCATTTCAACAATCTTTGATTGTTTCTCCTCCACAAAGTTAATTTAAAAACCTGACAAAAAAAAAAAAAAAAAAAAAAAAAAAAAAAGAAAGAAATGGACGCGACTGCCCGTTCTGTTTCACATGCCAAGACCAATTCTTTATCCGCAGCATTTATCCCAGCTCAATCAACCGTTTATGCCCATAAATCTGTAAACTTTGCGGGATATAATTGCTTGCCCAGAAAGTTGAAATGTAGTGCAAAACAGTTGAGGAACTTTGGAGCCGTAAATGCTGCTGATTCTGGAAACACTCCAACAAATGGGTCTGTAAGATGGATTCTTGAACCCATTGGTCAGTGATCTATTTTTATTCCCCTTAAAATCTTGCTCCCCTTTCAAAACTTCAAAGTTTCCCTTTTTGTATGGATAAAATTTCTATCTTGCCCCAAAATTTGGTGAGTGTTTGCAAGCATTTATGCTTTTGGAGGAAGTAATTTGTTGTGGCCGAAGCTGTAGGCAGTTGAGAATTGAAAATTGATTATGTTAAGACAGAAGTGTTTGGTGGATAAGTTTTATGCACATAAGAAAACTTGGAGTTTTTTGATGCATAATCTGTATATTATGTTGCATAGAGTACCTTGAGCTGATTCTCATTATTTATCATCTGATACAGAATAATTACTGAACCCATGATTATCGTATTAGCCCTGGTTTTTGAAAATGATTGTAATTGAACTGCCATTAATCGCTCTTCAGATAATTCGATGTGACATAATGTTCTTATTGTTATTGCTATATATATACTTGGAGTTGGCAGGTGATGGTGATTCAAGGCACATTGGTTATAAGATTGCGATGCCTGGTGCATTCGAGATAGCTTCTGTAAGTAGTGTTTCATACTTTGGTCCTTAGTTGTTCTCGTATTGTAGTATAAGATGGTTTTTTGACTGAGATGAATTTCGACATGATTCAGAATGTAGTTACTGTTGGACGTGTTCGTGAGAGAGCAGATATAGTTATCCCGGTACCTACAGGTATATCCAAATTACATTTGTTCTCTATAGTTTTTGTTCTTTTCTTGATCTCAATCGTTGGATCAGACTGACACTAATATGTTTTTGAACATTTTCTTTTAAGTTTTTTTGCTCAATTTCCATGATTCGGATTTGCATCTTAAATACTATCGCGTGTTTCTGTCTTAGACCGACTTCTCTTCCCCATCATTAAACTCAAAACATGTTTTCAGCTCATGAAATAGAAATTACATTTGTTCGATTGGTGACAAGATAACTAAGAACATCTTGATTTATGTTTCTTTCACTTGCTCAAACTCTGCACAGTTTCTTCTTTGCACGCTCGGATTCAAAAATCAGAAGAGAATCTTTTGATTACTGATTTGGACAGCACAAACGGTACATTCATTGACGAAAGACGGCTTCAGCCTGGAGTTATTGCCCCTGCATTACCTGGAAATCTCATTACATTTGGTATTAACTTTACTAAATTTGGTAGTCCTAAAGAGAAGTGTCGGTTGAGAGTGAAACGCGAATCTTTTTCTAACTTTCTTGTTTTCCTTTGGATTTCTGATTGTGAAGGGGACACCAATCTAGCAATATTCAAGGTATATAAGCTTGAAAAAGAGGAGCTTGCTTCTGAATCCGAGAAATCTGAAACAAAACCAGAGGAAGAGCCAAGCAGCAACGTTTAGTCTACAAGCTGATCTCATATATATATATATATATATATATATATATATATATATTTTTCTTCTCTGGAATATGAGCAGCTGAAACTATATAGACATGGGTTCTATTGAAGCATGCTTCTATGTGGCTTCCCGGTTTTGAAGCAACGCGCGACGATAAACTGTGTCGACTTTGATGCCGTTGTCCTTAGTTAGGCAAGTCTTTTTTATTCTTTTTCACAGATGAATAAAGTGTTACATGGTTTAGCATATTCTTGGCGATTATCAAGTTAAAGTAGACTTCTACGATACCGTGTGGACTTTGCAAGAAATGCGATGATGTGGAACTATGAGAATGTGCAAGAATACAGTCGAGAGTGAGGGCTTATGTGGTTTTCATCTCAATAGGTTTTTCTCCCCCACTTTTTTCTGTTTTTAAATATGTAGATTTTGAGGTATAGTTTTTAAAATTAACAAATAGAAAATTATAATTAGATTTAATATTAATAATAAATAAATATAATATATATAAGATTTGGATCAAATGAGAACCACCTATTGGGTGAGTCCGTAGGGACTAATCGGGGTAGTCTCTTGTTACACGGTCTAACAGTTAGACGGATCCAGCCTAACGAATCTACTCGACATGCGAACCCGGCCCATCGAAATGTCTAATACTTTTTAGGAGACCTACTAATACTAGGAGTGTGCATGGTCCGGTTCGGTCCGGAGATTTAGAAATCTCCAGAACCGTCCCGAAGTTCGGAGATCCCAAAATTAAATCTCCAGAATCGAACCACAGAAAAAAATCTCCGTCCCAAACTGTACCAAACTTTCTAGACGGTACGGGACGTTTCGAATAAACGGAGATTCAAAGATTTCATAAATAAAATACATAAAAAATGTGAAAGTAAAAATCAATGTAAAAATCATCAAACTATTATCCTTTCAATCTTTTTTGGTGCAATCTAAAAACTACATACTAAAACCATTAGTAATACACTAGTTTAACTTTTTAATATTTTATATTTAACTTGTACAAAAAAATTATTTAATTAATACACTAATTTTTTTATCTAATTTGTAGTTAAATTAAAGTATTGGTTTTTATTTTTGGATTTTAAAATATTATGTTTAAGATATTACATTATTAATATATTAGTAGTAAAAGTCTAAATCTCAACGAGTGTACGTAAAAGTCTAAAATCTCAACGAACGATAAATTTAGTAGCCTCTATAATAATAATAATAATAATAATAATAATAATAATAATAATAATAATTATTCTATAATCTTGGCCCATTGTCATGGGCTCTTGACTTAGGAAAATATAATTAAATAATAACTTTGATAAATTAATAAGAAACAAAAATTTATAGTCTCAATGTCTCAATTTTGTTGATTAGACAATTGCTCTAGTTTAGTACAATTTACTAATTATTTAACTAATTTTAATTCAATTAATTTTCTTGATAAGAAGATGAGTCTAGTTATGATCCTTAATAAGTAAAGTATCATCAAATTTAAACATTTTCTACAAAACTAATTATGATTTTCTAATTTAATTTGTTGGGTAAATTTAAATAAATAAATATGATGGCAATGATTTTTGATAAATAATTAATATAATATAATTCTTATGAATTAAATTCATATTTAATTATTCATTTGATACATTGGTAAAACAAGTCAATTTTGAATTTAATAATTTTTAGTATTATGATTTATATAGCATTGAAGTTCAAAAGAATGTGTAGTTAATTCAATATCAAAATATAAATAAGATAAAAATATTATATATGTATATATAAAAATTTATTTAAAATCGGTTCTAGTTTCGGATATTCGGTTCGGTACGATTCAGTATGGTTTGGTACGATTCTCGTTACGGATATTTGAAAAATCTCCAGACCATACCATGAAAATTTTTGGGAAGGTTCGGAGAAAGTAAAAAAGTCAACGGATATTTTCGGTTCGGATATTTTTTGGTTCGGATATCGGTTCGGGTACTGTAATCTCCAAGTCCCGTGCACACCCCTAACTAATACTATTCAGTAGGACTACCAATACTTTTTTATTAGAAAAACTAATACTTTTCAGGGGAATGATCGCTAAAATATTTTTTTTAATAGATCATATTCCTCAGGGATTGATTAAAAACACATAAATTACTGTAAATATAATAGCTCAATTTTTTTGAAGCGTTCGTAAAACAAATTTGTGTTTCTAAATACTATTGTTAGAACTGAATTAAACTATCAATCAATATCAAATTAGCAAACTCACGAGGATTAATCAATCAATTAAGGCGATCGTAGGACTAGGATCTTGACACGCTTCATCAATATTATATCTAATTTGTGTTTCACAATAACCAATTTCATCGATCTATGGGTTTAATTGCTATCGTAGTTTATTCCTCTCAAAGCAAACAAACAATAGATTAATATCAAATTGCTAGCATCTCTACTCAACAATCAATATTAACTCCCAAAAGCATAAAGAATTAAATAACACCCCATAAATGTTGTAAGCCTCTCGACTCTACTCGTTTATGTTGTAAATCTATTATCTAATGTTAGAACTCATCTCTCGAATTATGAACTAACAATTAAACATGCAAATTATTGGCCAAATAATCCACAAGAAATAAGCACACGAATTCATAAATAGATCAAAGGAAACGTTCACTACGCAACAATCAAATCAGAAATAACATGAATCCACAATCTCAATCACGTCCTAGAATTAAAGAGAAATTAACCGAACATAATTATTTTCAAATCCATAGACAAATCCTTAAAGAAAGAGTTAAACAAAGACAAGATGCAAATGGAAAAGCTCTAGACTACGATGACGAACCCCCCGTGTGTGGACTGTAGGTCCCAAGAGGTGTCAGTTAAGTCTAGAAGGGGAAGAGGGATGAGGTTGAATAGACTTAACCAATTTTTTAATTTTAAATCAAATCAGAGTTTACACTAGTAAACAACTAAGTCTTTTGAAAGACAAATGGATTGAACCTCAACAGGAGATTTAACTATGTAGGTCCCAAGGGGTGTGAGTGTAAGGTTTAGAAGGGGAGGGGTTGAATAAACCTTACCAACTTTTCGATTTAGTCCTTTTAAAACGTTCGAGTTAATACTTCACAACCGAGTCCTTGGTGGACAAACTAAGTTAGTTAATCAAAGAGTTAGTCACTCAACGACTTTCGACCGAGCCGTTGATAGAATAACTCACTGTTTTTGACTAAAAACTTAACTCGACTGTGATATGTTTTCAGCGGAAGACTTAACACCCTTGAATTTTGGTTAAATATGTTTTAATGCTTGGTTTTAGCACTTTGTTGATTATCAATTGGATAGCAAATTTATCAAACAGATATTAAATTAATGTGCGTAAATTAAAGTGATGAAATATAAATGACACAATAAGTTTTTATAGAGGTTCAAGATGGGATAATACTTCTACTCCTCTCTTCTCCAACTCCTGGAGGAATCCACTAAGTATAGATCAATATACAAAGTGGTTAACAATCCGGATGCAAGTCTTGATCACACAAATGACTTGATCCTTTGGGACTCGATCTGAGATGCCTTGGTCACACAATGCTTCTGCGACTCGGCTTCTTCACAGGCAATCGCTTGCTACTACAACCCACTTGCTCAAGCTTCTTGGATTTGATCACGAAGCCCTCCAAAAACTTGAGACTGGTTCGTCTTTGAACCTTTCTACAATCCTCCGTGGAGTGTAGACCCCTTGATTCTTCAAATGTTTCCTCTTCAACTGATTGAAGTTGTCTTTCCTTCACAGGTAAGTGTTGGATTGATTTCCTTCGTAGTGTAGGCTTGAGGATTGAACTTGAATGATTTGAGAATATTTTTGGTTACAGATATTGCTTTTCTTGTTCGTGTTTGTTTTCTGATTGTCAAGGTAACCAACGCTCTCTCAAATAGATTCCTCAGCCTTTTATAGTGTTCTTTTGAAAAATTTGCCCGTTGAAGAGATAGGCTTATTTTCAGAAGACACTTGTGGTCGTTGGCTTGTCTTGTTGCGATCTTGAAATTGACATTTCCTCGTATGAATGAGTATTCACTTTTCGTAGTTCGACACAGTGTGCAAAGTGCTTCCTATTGATTTATTCCTTTTGCACGCTTTTGGGGTCGAGCACTTCAAGAAAGGTAGTATGGAAGTATTACTTGTTTAAGTAATTCTCTTGACTTAAATGCAGTAAACGGATCTCTTTCAGATTATCTCGACTTGACATTTCCTTGACTTCCCCGGTGACTTCGAGTCGCTTCCAATCATTGGATGACTCATCCATCACTTCAACTTGAGACTTGGCTGTCTTGAGTTGACTTGACCGACACTTCACTCACCGCATTGCACCTTGACCTTCGAGTTCCTCGTCTTCTCTTCTTTGCTACACTCACCGCCTCACAATGAGTCTTCCTTCTAGTCTCCATTGACTTCTTGCATATCTTGGCATAGGCCGACTTAACTCGGCTCCACCATCCTTATCTATTACAATGCAATTTACAAAAAAAATGGGGTGCCAACTTTCTATTCTAAGTTTTACATAGCATTCATCAAAATCTAAAAATTAATTTCCCAACAATTTCCCCCTTTTTGATGATGCCAAAACTTACAACATTCATTCAATAATTGAACAAAAAAGATACATACAGACAATGTAGAATCACATAATGTATGCGTAGAATCAATCTTTTATTGATCATAACATTCTTGTTCTTTACACAAACTATTTCTGAGTGTATCGAGCTTAAACAGAACTTGAGGTAACCATGTTTGTTCTATATCTACGCAAGTATAGAAATTATACAATTTTATTCGATGTACGTAAGACTTACATAAAGATGTATTTATATAGTAAAATACATGAAGGGGTGAACAACAACACTTCATCTCCTTCACGCTTCCTTCTTTCCGCTTCTTCACTCTGTCATCTTCGACCTTTTTCTTCTTCATCATCTTGACCTCCTTCTTTTTCTCATAAGCCTTTCTCGCGACTTCATCTCTTCTTTTTCTTTCTTATCTTTCCTCCCACAACTCGAGTTTGTCTTCTATTTTCTTCTTCAATCGTTTTCACATACTCAAGATTGTTTTTTTTAGCCACTTGCAGGTTGGCTACTTCGTCGAATCCAGCCCAATAGATCCCTCCTTTCTTGCCTGGATCTATGTACTCAATGTTTTTGGGGAGGTCTGGTCCAAACCTCTTCCTCCACCATTGCTTCTTCCTCTTCCTCCTCTGGGTGTGTATTGTCTTTGGGGCCTTCTTTTTCCCGGTGAGTGACCAGAGTGACCAGAGCGATCGCCGATGAGTCTGTCGCTGTCGCTTTCTTCACATAACTTGAGCCCTTTTTCCCAATACAAATCCCGTGGCTTGAGCCATGGACATATTTACGAAGTATCCCTGGATACGAGCGTCTTGAATTCATCAACAGATCTTGGCTCGCCCGACGTATGAAATGGCATAGGTGTCTCTCTGTCTGTGGAATGCCTCCATGTTGTTTCGAAATATCCATAACTCGGGTATCCATCTTTCCTTCCACCTCCTTCATCCCCCTGCTTCAACTATCTTTCTCTTTTTCACCATGGGTACCGGGATGTTGGAGCCGCAAAGTCACGGGGAGTTTCTTTGATGATATCAGCTATGACAAGACCTTGTTGGGGGGTTTTAGCAATCATCAAGGTTATATCTTTCGAACTTTCCCCCTCAACATTTTCCTTTCTTCTCTCTTCTCTGTTCTCACCGTTGTCTTTCCCTTCACAAACAAGCTGCCCCCCTCATTTTCAAATTCTTCGATCCTTTCAACGCCTTTAGGTGTTCCTCTTCCCCCCTTTTTGGCATCATCAAAGGAGAGAGAAACCCCTGAAACAAGCTAGCAATCATGAAGTCTAAGCGAATCGATAGCCGAGTTATGCTTCAATCTGTGCGGAGTATCTTTGCACGGAATTCGGAGCGGGTGGCGTTGGATTCACCGTCACTCACCTTCATTTCAGCCATGAGGAGGCTAAACTTCCGATCCATGTTCCCCTCTTTGCAGGAGCTCTTTCTTATTGTATTCACGCAGCAGTGCATCTCCGTGTGGTGAGATTCATGCAATCGTTCGATGTTCTATTGCATTCTTGTCTTCGTATCAACATTCTCAACCCGCCGGACTAGCAATTTATTGAACAATGTCCTGAAATATCGAGCTTGTTCTCACGCGCATTGTTTGTCTTTGTTGTTGCCACCATTCCCGATCGACAATTATTCCTCGCAGACGGGCAAGAAGATTTGCGTCTCGTTGTCCACTCATGTCCAAAGTGAGGCCTGGTGCCTCTCCATCTTCTCTATCTCTCGCAAATATGGCCTTGAAAACTTCTCGAACCTCACCGTACTTACGTCTCGGTGGCGCCAAGCAAATGTCAAAGTCAAAGTCTCTGGGATGATGGTGTCTGTTGGAATAACGGGATCGGAGTTTATGGAAACGTTCTTGATCTCGAAATGATTTTTCGGGAAGGTCGTACTTTCCAGAGAGAAGGAAATGATTCTTCAAACGAATCATCACGCAACGGAAATCTGTGAATGACAACTTGTGCTTGTGAAGTTCCGGTGGAGTCGATCCTATCGCGGCCTTGGGGAGCTGCGCGATTGACTCTGTTTGGTGTGGTCATTGTGTGAAGTTGACCCGACTTTTGCCGAGCCTCATGTCTTAACACGTCGTCGGTCTTAGTTTTTCCACATGAGTTGGTCGTCCTCGGCCATATCAGAAGCTTTATCGGACGATGATGAGATTTCCAAAGGTGGCTCATCATCAAAATTAAAGGTTTGGCGAGTAGCCTTAAGGTCGGACTTACTCGTGCTTGGGAGAACATCCTCAGCTGAGTCTTTAGGATTGGCAATAGGGGATGACTCAGCTTCGTCTTCACCTTCGAGATCCCACAAAGGTTACATCGGGATTTTCTTGGGAATCGTGAAGAGCACTTATCTCCTTTTCGGATGGAATAATGATAGTAGGAGGGATGTTCTGTGTCGTCGATCTCTTTACCCCGGAAGTCTCAACCTCCCGTTGGCCTTCACTACCTCCTGCAGTCTCAAGCTGCCGAGGGCACTGACGGTCCCTTCGACAAAGTGTCACTGTCTTGGGGTCTTTCGAGGTGGCATCCACCGAGTCTCAACTCCGTGGATTGCACTTTCATTGCCAGTGTTAACTCCCGGGCGCTTCCTTCTTGTGCCTCGACCGCACTGCAAAGAAGCGCGGCGTCATTGTCACAGAGCGATTGGCACTTAGCCGAGACGATCTTATCGCCTGAGCATCGTCGTCGATGACAACTTCTTTGTGTATTTATTTGTTGTTCCTTCTCCACTTCGCCTCCAAGATTCGTTGTGGAGTCACCGCAAAGATCCTCCCTTCCTTGCCGGTGGAGGAGTTTCCCCACTGGGCACACTAGCCGAGTGACTTGGAATGGGGTCACTCGTCTCCGGACTCCCGGTTGTTCCCTTTGAGTAGTCGGTCGTTGGGGCGGTGGTAAGACACCTTCATTAGGGGTTGGCTCGGCGACGGGGTCCCCACAATCCCGCCATCGCCAGCCTTCCTTAACACCTTCTTTTCGAGTGAGCCGGAGAAGTGGTGGCAAAGAACAATCGTGGCAATATCTTTTCCACTCCCGTCGGATCGATCTCCACTGTGATGTGGAAGACTCCCCGTCCTTCCAATAACCGTTGCTCATGCAGTTCCTGGATTCCCGCATGGCTTGCTTGCATCCGCAATTCTTCAGAGCGGCGGAGGCCGGATCCGATCCTCATCACTCCCGCAGAGGATGTCAAGATGAGGATGTGTATGATCGGTGGTTCCAGTAAAGGGACAAATCGGCCTTTTCACGAGCCTCGGCTTCTCCTCGCCCTCTCGCTTCTCCTTGTCTTTGAAGATCTGCAAGATATCTCCGTGCGCTTTTCTTCATCCGATGCTTGGACCACATTGGTCAATCCGAAAAGTTCAACGATTCGTCTTCTTCTTCAACAAATTCCGGTCTTTGGAATCTGTTCCTGGATCGACTCAACTTCCACTTCCTCTATTCTCGCAGATGATTTTGGATGTCCGTATATGGTGGGGATAGGATCATTACATCCGCATCATCTTTATCATTTTCTCCCTGCTGTCCCTCGTTCTCAGGGATTGAAGGTAGCAAACTTTGGTGCTCCACACCCTCAGTAGTAGCGTCTCATTGCGGGGGGGATACAACCCCGTCAACAGGAGAGTTTGCTTTCTCGGTTACTTCTTGTGTCTCACTTGCTTCGACTACAAATTGTGTCTTCAATTTGCCTCTGTGATCGGCCAAGCAGACTTGGTCGTTTATCTATAATCTCTCGAGACTCTACTTCTCCAAAGAGCTTGATATTTGCTTGACTAAGTGGCTTACTCAAGGTTTCTCAAGCTCAGAGCGCTTGAAGATTTTTCTTCTTCTTTTGGTTTTCACCAGAGGAATATCTGGTTCTACTTCCTTTGGTTCGTCGAAGGTAAATGCCTTCGCAGTTGTCTTAGAGGCATCTGCCTTCCTTGTTGTGATAGTCCTCTTCTTTTTAATCACTGGAGAAGGGATTAACGGTTCCTTCTCCCATCATGCGTGCAAGGGGCAGGAGACACGGCCGCTGGGGCGGGTGACTCATTTACAGGGGCGGGGGCATCTTTTGTTTTCTGTTTCTTCTTGCTGGGGGCATCAATTTTTTTAGCAACAGCAGGGCAACCTTCTTCTAGGGAGAGGAGGAGACAACTGTTTCTTCAGAGGGCCACCGATTCCCCTCACTCGTGTCGCTCTCTTGGCATAAGCTCTTCTCTCATGCCGGAGAGATTAGACCGAACATCTTCTTGTTAACATAGAACGCCTTTCCATGTCAAAGAGGACTCCTTTTACTTCCATCATCCGGCCAATCACCAAGCCGCACCCCAGGATCCTCCAAACGTACCATTCTCCTTGAAGGATTTATTCCAATATTCGCAAAGTCTGCTTTGTATACAAACTCGGCCGAGTTCACCTTCTTTTTCTTCTATGATCGCAGCCATCACGATCGTTTGGTTTTGGATAGCCGATTAAAGCTTCCAAATTTGATGTCCACACACTTGGCAACAATATCCGAGCTTGTGGTAGTCTTCCTTCAACAGCTTCTTCTCACTATGTAGACAACTTTCGCAAAGATGAGTCGGGCTTGCTACTTCCTTCCAAGCAAGAAACCAGGTTAACATCAACCTTCATAAATCTCCGGCACTCCTTCCGCCGGAACAAATGATGTTCTCGCGGATCCTCGCGGTGATGGTGAACTCTTTTTCCGTGAACAGAGGACTTGATGCCCTCATCGTGAACTTCGGCGTTCACGTAGAATTGTGCGACCTCTTCCACGAGGTCAACGGAAACTCCATCGTCAAAAATGATTTGATCACCCGACTTTTCTAGCTTCTCTGCTATCTTCTTCACGAAGGTGTCGTCAGACCCCTGTTTGATCATGCCGTCGAAATCCACAGTAGACCCAATGTGGATTTGCTTTCCCAACTTGACAAAATCATGAGTAGATGCCATTTCTCGATGTTTTACCGAACGAAACTTTGAAAATGAACTTGAGGATTTGTAGGGTTTTGAGAGAAAGTTTCTTTCTTTGCTTTTGAGAGAGAGATGAACAGTTTTGGTAAAGTGAGAGAAAATTGGAAGAAACGGTATATGTATGGGTTATGAAAGGACGTGCGGGTGATTTTTGAAATTTGATCAAGATCAACGGCTTAGATTTTGCACGCCGATTAACATTTAATTTCTCGCATTTAATGCGACAGCATTTATATCCAATCATAAGCTTTGTGTGCAGCTTTTGACTGTACACGTCATAATTATGCTGACGTTATTCTTAAAAACATTCCCGCTTAGTAAAAACGACTGCGTTTTTGTCACTTTGCTCATAAATGACTCAACTTATTCCTTAGCTGATTTAACTATTCTCTCTTTGCACATAGGTACTCAGCTGTCAGTTAACTTGACACAGCTGATTCTCCGATCCGGCTGATTCACTTAGCTGATTCAAGAGTTCACTCATTTTTCATCTTTTCATGTTCCATCTCTTTTCTTTGACTCTTTCCGAGGTCAACTCAACTCAATTAACCCTAATTCATGCTTGAGTTCTTCAAATCTTGATTCACATAATGGTTTTGTGAATATGTCATAACTCGCTTATCGGTTGAGATATATTCCAAGGTGATGTCCTTCTTTTCAACATGATCTCTTATGAAGTGATATCCGACATCAATGTGCTTTGTTCTTGAGTGCAACACAGATTTTGAGTGATTGCAATTGCACTTGTGTTATCACACATAATTGGAATTTCCTTTTCTTCAACTTCATAATCTCTCACTTTGTCTCATCCATAAGACTTAGGCTACAACAATGCCCGCAGCTATGTATTCTCGCTTTAGGCGTGGAGGTAGCTATTGAATTTTGCTTCTTCTTGAACCAGAAAATTAGCCTATTTCAAGCATTTGACATGTACTGAGGTACTTTTTCTCATCAACTCTACATCCAAAGATAAATCGAGTCGAGTAACCAATTAGCTTGAATCCACCTTCCTTTGGATACCATAGGCCAATTTCTTGGCTTCTTTTCAAATATCTCAAGATTCTCTTTTGCTGCAGTCATGTGGCTTTCTTTTGGAGCAGATTGAAATCTTGCACATACACCTACAAACAAAGGTGATGTCCGCCCGCTTCTTTGTAAGATAGAAGCGATGATCCAATAAGTGCTCAGATCTTGTTTGATCCACAGTGCTTGCCATCCGCATCCATATCCATTTTGATTGATGTATTCATTAGTATTTTCACGAAGACTTCTCTTCCATACCAAATTTCTTCATTAAATCTCTGGTGTATTTTGTCCGACTTATGAAGGTTCCATCCTTCACTTGTTTTACTTGGAGTCCAAGGAAGAATGTCGCTCTCCCATCATGCTCATTTCAAATTTGCTTTGCATAAGATTTGAGAATTTATCACACAGCTCTTTGTTTGTGGATCCAAAGATGACGTCATCCACATATATTTGAACAAGCAAAGATACTCTTTCCATCTTGAATTAAGAAGAGTGTTCTATCCACTTTGCCTTTTGTGAATCTGTTCTTAGTCGAATTGTGATAATGTATCATACCATGCTCTGGGTGCCTGTTTCAATCCATATAAAGCTTTCTTGAGTTTATATACTTTATCTCCAAGAGTCTTCTGCTCAAATCCTGGAGGTTGTTCAACATATACTTCTTCCTCCAATAAACCGTTGAGAAATGCGCTCTTCACATCCATTTGATATACGAAGAAGTTCTTGTGAGCTGCAGGCAGGCAAGAAACATCCTTATGGCTTCCAATCTTGCCCGCAGAGCAAAAGTTTCATCAAAATCTATTCCTTCTTCTTGGCAATACCCTTTGGCTACCAATCTTCCTTTGTTTCTTACCACGTAACCTTCCTCATTCATCTTGTTTCGAACACCCATTTAGTGCCAATAACATTTTGATGGGTAGGTCTTTGAACCAATTCCCACACTTTGTTTCTTTCAAACTGATTCAGCTCTTCTTGCATGACTTGAATCCAATGTGTGTCATCCAAAGCTTGTGACACATCTTTTAGCTCTATTTGTGAGATGAAACAAGTGAACATAACTTCTTGTAGGGTTCGATCTAGTTTTTACACCTTCTCTTACATCTCCAATGATTAGTTCTCGTGGATGGTCTCTCGGCCATCTTACATCGAAGTTGGAGTAAGTTAGCCGGATTCAACCATCTTGCATCCGTGTTATTTTGATCACTCTCTCATCATCACTTAGTGCAGATTTTCCACCGTCTTTGAGACTCACTATCTCATCTTCTTCCTGGGTTTTTAATTCCAAATGACTTCTTCAACATAGGGACTCTTCTCGCATGGTTGGTTGATTCACTTATCACCGACTCTTCAATGTCTTCTTTATTTACATTGGGTTCATTAAACACCACATGAATGGATTCTTCATAATCATTGTCCTTTTGTTGAGCACGCCGTAATCTTTGCTTTCACCGAGAGTATCCCTAAAAGATACCTTCATCGGCTTTAACATCATCTTGCCATTGTTATGGATGAAGCATTTGCATCCAAATATTCTAAAATATGCAACATTTGGCTTTCTCCCCGTCCAAATCTCATAGGGAGTCTTTGTTAGGTCATCTGTTTATCATGCATCTATTTTGAGTATATCATGTCTTTGTGTTTATTGCTTGACCCAAAATCTTTTAAGCGACCTGCTTGACTAACATGGTCCTTTTTGCTTCTTTGAGAGTTCTGTTCTTCTTTTTCGCAACTCCATTTTGTGGAGTTCTTGCGGTGATAATTCATGACCAATACCATTTTCAATACAATATCGAGTTATTATACCATTGACAAACTCGGTTCCTCCGAGATCTTATTTTGATAATGGTTTGACTCTTCTCATTTTGGATTCTCTTCATCACCGAGGTAGTTTCTAACAGTTTTTCTTTCTTCTTACACATGAATATTGTCCATGTGTATATTGAGTAGTGGTCTACTACCACCAAGGTATATTTCTCCCCACTTATCTTTGGTGGTTCAATCTGGACCAAATAGATCCATATGCAAAGGTGCAATATTCTTGTTGAAGATGGACATGTCTTTTCTTTGAATGATGATTTGATTTGCTTTCCCATCCGGCATGCATTACATACACTTCCTTCTTGTATACTAAGTCCGGAAGTCCTTCCACGAGATTGCTCCTTGCAAGCTTGTTAATTGTTTTGAAGTTCAGTGACTCGACTTCTTGGCCACGACTTGATTCAGGCCGTGCTTTTTGCTAGCGAGACAAGTGCTTGGTGTTGCGATTGACCAATCTACCACATACATGTTCTTTTGTCTCGCATCCTTGCAAAGACTACTTCATTAGATTCAGTGTTCTTGATTTGGCACACTCCCATATTGAATCCAACATTATAGCCCTTGTCACGAGTTGACTTATGCTTAGTAAGTTGAAATTGAAGCCTTCAACGTATGCAACATCCGTAATTTCTAATCCATTTTTCTTGATGGATCCAATGCCTTTTATTTCTCTTGAGCTTCATTTCCTCCAAATATGACTTTTGCACCTCTAACCTCCTTGAATTTTGACAGATTTTTCTTATTTCTTGTCATGTGTCCGGAATGTGCCACTATCCAGTACCCAGGTTCCTTGGCACTCACCGCTCCTTGAACCTGCAATCAAGGAAATTAGGTTTTAGGTACCCATATTTGTCTGGGTCCTGAGGGGTTAGTATTGTAAGATGATCCAACCAACCTATAGCCAAATGATTTGACTCTAAGAGGTTGCCATCTATCAGTGCCGTAATCATAATTAATTTTAGCAAATTGCTTGGGGATTTTAGGTTCATACAGCTATCTCTTTCGTCTGTATGCCTGTGTATGTGTTTTAGCAATTGCTTTGTTTGGGTAGTTGTGATATCTTTGAGTGTAGTGCCTGAGTGCATATGTGTCTTGATGATAGCTCTTTTGCCTTTGGAATGGCCTTTCTTTGAGTCTTAGGCCTTTGCCATTTAGGCTTATATTCCATAGATCTTTGTTGATAGTTCACATTATTCCAATCAGCTTGACTTGGATAATTTCTACCATTCCCATCATATGTATTCCTTTTGTAGAATTTCTGGGGCTTTTGGTAGCTCTGTTTCTTCTTTGCAGATACTTCCCGTTTGGAGTTTGTCGAGGAACTCACCGGATTTCTTCTCACTTGTCCTCTCAACACACTCAACTCGGCCGCTTTTTTCCTTTTCCTTTATAACCAAGGCCAGTTTGCTTGTGATTGTGCTTTGGAATAAATGTGTGTGCACCATTTGGAGTTTTGGATTTTGAGATGCTTCATTACTTGAAGATCCTTTTTCCAAAATCACTTTTGGAGCTTGACATAGCACGGAGGAATTAAATCCTAAGCCTGTCTTATCTCCACATTCTTGTTGACTCATAATGAGATCATCCAAGGATTTAGATGCCTTAGTGAATGAGGCAATCACATTTTTGAGGTCATTCTTCCTCTTTTCTATAGCAACTATCTCTGCTATTAACTTAGCATTTTCAAATTTTAAACTTTTATTCTCATCGGCTATGTGACTTAGAGTACTCAACTCTTTAGTCAACTCGTGAGTTTTAAGGCTTTTGAGTGGGCTGTTTTCCTCATTTAGTAGTGTGTGTGAGGATTTAATGTGTTCAAAGTCTTTCATCATTTTGCCTAATGAATCATAAAGATCGAGTGGGTGATGAAGTATGTGTGTCACAATCACTCTCACTAGTATCCGAGTGTGATGAGTTAGAGTGTACCTCATCTTCTTGGTCGTCGGTTGGTTTTGTTCTTTGGCCATTAGACAATCAGGCTTCTTCTTCGTAGTCACTTGAGTAGTCCGCTTCACTACTCTCCGAGTCCACGATGCGTCTTTTGACTTGGTCATCTCGGCCAGCTCTGCACCAACATTGCCTTTCTCTTTTCTTGTCTTTTTCTCTCAAGACTTTTCTTTCCTCTTCATTCATGTATTTGTTGACTACAGGATATGGGAAATTAATGGCATAGTGACCGGGTTGCTGCGGTTCCAAAGATAGATTTTCAAATTTTTGATCGATTCTTTCCATTCTTGGGTTGTCGACTCTTTGATACTCAACCTTTTGATACTCTGCTCTCTTGGTTGGCCTATCTTCCCTTGACTTGGAGGAGCCGAGTGTCTTCTCGGAGGATTCACCTTTGCTCTCTTGTAATTCTTGTTGAAGAACTTATTAAACCTTTTAACCATCGTGGCTATCTCCTCTTGGTCAATGACTTTTTGACCTCGGCTCTTTTACCATCCTTAACTATTAAAGCGGTTGTTTTGGGCACAACTGTCTCCTCTTGGTCTTTTCTTCTCACCAAATTCGTAGGCTTTGAGATCCGAGAATAGCTCATGGTTGGATGTCTTTGATAGGTCCATGGAGTGTCTCATGGCCATGACTTTCATATCCCACTTAAGTGGGAGACTTCTTAGAATCTTCATGCACATTTCATCGTGTATATTCTTTTCCAAGTGCGGATAGTTCATTGGTAATTTACGAACCGAGCATCCAAATGATCCAAGGTTTCTCCTGCAAGCATCTTAAAGTTTTCAAATTTTTGTACAATAACAGATAGTTTATTTTCCTTGATTTGCTCGTGCCTTCACAAATCAAGGTTAGCTTGTCCCATTTCTTTTGCCGTTTTGCATGATTTGACTTTGTTGAACATGGCTTTGTCCAAAGTTTTGTAAAGAATGTCCTTAGCCACATTGTCCAAGTTATATCTTTTCCTGTCATCATTTGTCCATTCGACTCTTGGTTTTTCAACCATCGCCGTGCGGGAGCAAAGATCCTCTTCTCTCCTTCCTTGGCCAGCTCTCCTTGCAGTTTGTGTTCACTTTTAAGATTTGCGGTGGCCCATCTTCTATTACTATCCACATTTCATCGTGTAATCTTTGATAGATGAGCCTCGCATACGAATTTTCCAATCATCAAATTCCTCAATTGTGAACATAGGGATGCGTGTCGATTTGCTTCCATGATAATAACTTTCTTGAATAAAAGAGTTTTGAAAGATCAAGTGCTAAAGCAAGCTTTGAAAAATTTGGAGATCTAGTTTAGTAACCGGTCACGGAAGGCTCAATGAACCAACCGCTCACGATACCACTTGTAGGTCCCAAGAGGGGTGTGAGTGTAAGGTTTAGAAGGGGTTGAATAAACCTTACCAACTTTTCGATTTAGTCCTTTTAAAACGTTCGAGTTAATACTTCACGATTGAGTCCTTGGTGGAAAGCTAAGTTAGTTAATCGTGAGTTAGTCACTCAACGCACTGACTCGCGAGCTATTGATAGAATAACTCACCTATTTTGACTAAAGACTTAACTCGATTGTGATATGTTTTCATTGGAAGACTTAACACCCTTGAATTTTGGTTAAATATGTTCTTGGTTTTAGCACTTTGTTGATTATCAATTGGATAGCAAATTTATCGTAGATATTAAAGTAATGTGCGAAATTAAAGTCTTTGAAATGTAAATGACACAATAAGTTTTTATAGAGGTTCAAGATGGGGTAATTCTTCTACTCCTTTCTTCTCCAACTCATGGAAGAATCCACTAAGTATTGATCAATATACAAAGTAGTTAACAATCCGGATGCAAGTCTTGATCACACAAATGACTTGATCCTTTGGGACTCGATCCGAGATGCTTTGGTCACACAAATGGTTTCTCATACGACTCGAATTCTTCACAGGCAAACCGCCTTGCTACTACATCCCACTTGCTTAGCTTCTTGGATTTGATCACGAAGCCCTCCAAAACTTGAGACTGGTTCGTCTTTGAACCTTTCTACAATCCTCCGTGGAGTGTAGACCCCTTGATTCTTCAAATGTTTCCTCTTCAACTGATTGAAGTTGTCTTTCCTTCACATGTAAGTGTTGGATTGATTTCCTTCGTAGTGTAGGCTTGAGGATTGAACTTGAATGATTTGAGAATATTTTTGGTTACAGATATTGCTTTTCTTGTTCGTGTTTGTTTTCTGATTGTCAAGGTAACCAACGCTCTCTCAAATAGATTCCTCAGCCTTTTATAGTGTTCTTTTGAAAAATTTGCCCGTTGAAGAGATAGGCTTATTTTCAGAAGACACTTGTGGTCGTTGGCTTGTCTTGTTGCAGTCCTTGAAATTGACATTTCCTCGTATGAATGAGTATTCAGCTTTTCAGAGTTCTGACACAGGTGCAGTGCTTCCTATTGGTTTATTCCTTTTGCACGCTTCTGGGACTGAGCACTTCAAGAAAGGTAGTATGGAAGTATTACTTGTTTAAGTAATTCTCTTGACTTCTGTGCAACGGATCTCTTTCAGTTATCTCGACTTGAATGCATTTCCTTGACTTCCCCAGGTGACTTCGAGTCAGCTTCCAATCATTGGATGACTCATCTGTCACTTCAACTTGAGACTTGGATGTCTTGAGTTGACTTGACTGACACTTCACTCACCGCATCTCACCGCACCTTCATCGAGTTCCCCGTCTTCTCTTCTTTGCTACACTCAGCTGCCTCACATCGGAGTCTTCCTTCTAATCTCCAGTTGACTTCTTGCATATCTTGGCATAGCTGACTTAACTCAGCTGTTTTGACTAAAGACTTAACTCGAATGTGATATGTTTTCAGCGGAAGACTTAACACCCTTGAATTTTGGTTAAATATGTTTTAATGCTTGGTTTTAGCACTTTGTTGATTATCAATTGGATAGCAAATTTATCAGCAGATATTAAAGAAATGTGCAGAAATTAAAGTGTTGAAATGTAAATGACACAATAAGTTTTTATAGAGGTTCGAAGATGGGGTAATTCTTCTACTCCTCTCTTCTCCAACTCCTGGAGAAATCCACTAAGTATTGATCAATATATAAAGTGGTTAACGATCCGGATGCAAGTCTTGATCACACACCGACTTGATCCTTTGGGACTCGATCCGAGATGCCTTGGTCGCACACACCGGCTTCTCGTTACTCGACTTCTTCAAGGGCAAAATGCTTTGCTACTACAGCCCACTTGCTCAAGCTTCTTGGATTTGATCACGAAGCCCTTCAAAACTTGAGACTCGGTTCGTCTTTGAACCTTTCTACAATCCTCCGTGGAGTGTAGACCCCTTGATTCTTCAAATGTTTCCTCTTCAACCGATTGAAGTTGTCTTTCCTTCACATGTAAGTGTTGGATTAATTTCCTAGTGTGTAGGCTTGAGGATTGAACTTGAATGATTTGAGAATACTTTTGGTTATAGATATTACTTTTCTTGTTCGTGTTTGTTTTCTCGATTGTCAAGGTAACCAACGCTCTCTCAAATAGATTCCTCGGCCTTTTATAGTGTTCTTTTGAAAAATTTGCCCGTTGAAGAGATAGGCTTATTTTCAGAAGACACTTATGGTCGTTGGCTTGTCTTGTTGCGATCCTTGAAATTGACATTTCCTCGTATGAATGAGTATTGACTTTTTCGTTAGTTCGACACAATGTGCGATCTTCTTCCTATTGGTTTATTCCTTTTGCACGCTTTTGGGGTCGAGCACTTCAAGAAAGGTAGTATGGAAGTATTACTTGTTTAAGTAATTCTCTTGACTTAAATGCAACGGATCTCTTTCGATTATCTCGACATGAATGCATTTCCTTGACTTCCCCAGGTGACTTCGAGTCAGCTTCCAATCATTGGATGACTCATCTGTCACTTCAACTTGAGACTTGGCTGTCTTGAGTTGACTTGACCGACACTTCACTCACCGCATCTCGAGTTGCACCTTGATCGAGTTCCCCGTCCTCTCTTCTTTGCTACACTCACCGCCTCACGCAATGAGTCTTCCTTCTAATCTCCATTGACTTCTTGCATATCTTGGCATAGCCGACTTAACTCAAATTGTTTTGACTAAAGACTTAACTCGATGATATGTTTTCATTGGAAGACTTAACACCCTTGAATTTTGGTTAAATATGTTTTAATGTTTGGTTTTAGCACTTTGTTGATTATCAATTGGATAGCAAATTTATCAAATAGATGTTAAAGTAAAGTGTCACGAGAAATTAAAGTCTTTGAAATGTAAATGACACAATAAGTTTTTATAGAGGTTCGAAGATGGGGTAATTCTTCTACTCCTCTCTTCTCCAACTCCTGGAGGAATCCACTAAGTATTGATCAATATACAAAGTGGTTAAAAGTCCGAGATGCAAGTCTTGATCACACAACCGACTTGATTCTTCAAATGTTTCATTTTCAACTGATTGAAGTTGTCTTTCCTTCACATGTAAGTGTTGGATTGATTTCCTTCCTAGTGTAGGCTTGAGGATTGAACTTGAATGATTTGAGAATATTTTTGGTTATAGATATTGCTTTTCTTGTTCGTGTTTGTTTTCTCGATTGTCAAGGTAACCACCGCTCTCTCAAATAGATTCCTCACCTTTTTTATAGTGTTCTTTTGAAAAATTTGCCCGTTGAAGAGATAGACTTATTTTCAAGACATTTGTGGTCGTTAGCTTGTCTTGTTGCGATCCTTGAAATTGACATTTCCTCGTATGAATGAGTATTCACTTTTTCGAGTTCGACACAGTGCGATGCTTGCTATTGGTTTATTCCTTTTGCACGCTTCTGGGACTGAGCACTTCAAGAAAGGTAGTATGGAAGTATTACTTGTTTAAGTAATTCTCTTGACTACATTTCCTTGACTTCCCCAGGTGACTTCGAGTCAGCTTCCAATCATTGGATGACTCATCTGTCACTTCAACTTGAGACTTGGCTGTCTTGAGTTGACTTGATGACACTTCACTCACCGCATCTCACCGCACCTTCATCGAGTTCATGTCTTCTCTTTTTGCTACACTCAATTTTCACAGAGTAGTCTTCCTTCTAGTCTCTAGTTGACTTCTTGCATATCTTTGCATAGCTGACTTAACTCAGCTCCAACAGCCTTATCTATTACAATGCAATTTACAACAAAAATGGGGTGTCAACTTTCTATTCTAAGTTTTACATGGCATTCATCAAAATCTAAAAATTAATTTCCCAACAAACCACTCAAATGTGACTCAGTGGGATATTGATAGAGAACTCAAATGAGTGAAGTTACATTTTATAAAGGGTAAATAAATCTCACTTTACCCCTATACTCTCATTGAATCTCACTTTACCTCCTTGTACTTTCAATTGTATCACGTTACCCCTTATACTCTCAATTTGTATCACTTTACCCTTTATACAATTAAAATATTATTTTATCCTCATATTCCTTTATTAAATGACCATTTTATCCTAATCTATTAGTTTTAGTAAAATAACAAATTATTTTTAAAGTATTTAATATTAATAAACTTATACTTATTTCTTTTAAAATAATTAAAAAATTACTAATAATATTTTACGTCTTTAATAAAAATGCATTTAATATATATTATATAATTTTAAGTTTGTGATGAATAAGAAATTTAAAGTATAAATGCATTAGCTAATAGAAATATCATGTTATATATTAATTTTATACAGGATATATATAAAGTTAAATAATTAGCAACAAAATATAAAATATAAATATTTTAAATAAATTTAATATTAATTAATTATTAACTAATTAAATTGTGAAAGTTATTTGAAATGAGAACTATGTTAAATAGAAAAAAATGGTAATTTTTAGTGGTTAATTTCTCAATACTAAAATGAATATTCTTAAATTTAACATAATTTCTATTAAATATGTCTTTACAGTTATCTATATTTTTTAAATTATATTATTATAATTCACTAATGATGAAAAACTTAATACAAATAGTTTACTTATATTACAAAATATTATTTAAAATATAATACACATTTTTTAGATTTATCATGGCAACAAAAATGAATATGTTAGTTAACATAAAATAATCTAGAATATAGTTATTTAATAGGAACTATATTAAATTTATTTTATAGCAAATAAACTTTCCCAAAAAATAAACATATGAATTAAATGCCATTAAATTAATTTAAAAATAATAGTATGGACATTTGGGTCATTTAATAAAGGAATATGAGGATAAAATAATATTTTAATTCTATAAGGGTTTAAAGTGATTAAAAAATGAGAGTACAAGGGGATAAAGTGATATAATTGAAAATACAAGGGGTAAAATCGAGTTTACTTGGTTTTAACATCGAAAGTCTTACACCTTTTTTAGAATATGGTTTTCAACAATTATTTTTAGATAAAGTTATTATCGATTGAATGAGCAAATGTATATCAAGTAGTAATAAATATGCGAAAAACAAAATGTTGAATAGTAAATGACACAAGTAATTTTATAGTGGTTCAAGATGGGATAATTCCTCTACTCCACTCTTCTCGCAACTCCCGGAGGAAATCCACTAATGCAACAACAAGCTTACAAAGGATAATACAATCCGAGTAAGCATTTGACCATACAAAACCGGCTTCACTCCGGACTCGACTCTTCGTAAGGCAGCTGCCTCACTACTTCAGCTTCTACAAACCCTTTCGAACTTGATCACACAACCTTCCATTGGATTCGAATCAGGCTCTAACTTGAACCTTACTGCACGTCCTTCACCATGTGAAAGTGCAGACCCATTGTTCTTTATAAACAAATTTTTCTCTTCAACAATTTGAAGTTTTCTTCTTTCCATCACTGAGTTGTGTTGGTTAGAATCACTTCCAGTGTTTAGGCCTGAGGATTTGAATCTTTAGCTTAGAGAGAATGTTCCAGTTGCTTGCTTGAATGCTCAAATATCTCTTGTGTCTCATGTCATTCTCTCATAGAATTCCTCAGCCTTTTATAGTGAGAGTTTAAAAATATGTCTGTTGAAGAGATAGATAATTTTCAAACTTCACTTCTTGTTCGTTGGCTTGTCTTGTTGTGCAGCTTTTGATGTTGACTCAATCTTAACATTAATGTTGTGCAGTGCCCTCGAATCGTACTAGGTTTTCGCAAATATCCCATTGGTTCCGATTCTTTGCACTCTTTCAAAGAAGACAACTTTTAAGGTTGCGCAGAAGGGTTGTAAACGAATCGAGCTCAAATGAACGAGAGTTGTTCGTGTTCGCTCGCTTATTTTGAAATATTATTTTTGTTTGTTTGTTTAATAATCAAACATGTTCATGAACAGTTCACAAACATGCTCATTAATTATTCATGAACAACTATATGAACATATGTATAAAAAAGTTAAATGACTAGTTCATGAATACTCAACTCAAAATAAATGAACATTATGATGATTGCAAATGTAAATATGTTGTAATATTAAACTAAAATAAGCTTATCTTTCATAATAAAGTAATGAATATTAAGCAAGAAATGTATAATTAATAATTAAAAATGAATAATAAAAACAAACATCAAACGAACACTAAATGAACATGTTCGTGAAATGGTTCACGAACATAAATGAATAATTTTTCTTGATCGTTTATGTTCATTAAGCTCAATAAACGAACATAAACGATCGCTAACCAAGCTTGTTCACGAGGTGTTTGCCAAATCTTTGTTCGTTTATAGCATTAGTTGCGGGCACATCCCTTACTATTTTGGGTAAGTATTGACTTTTCTTTGCAATGGACTTCTTCAGCTTTCTCTAAGTCCTTCAGCTGCTTAACCCCTTTTATTTGAGTTTTCTCCTTGATTCTTGGATGACTCAGCTGTAAGTCCACTGAAAGACACATTTTCTTTACTTGATCAAGGTCTTTTTCGATACTCAACTCGTGACACGCTTGAATCTTCTCTCGCACTTCTTCAATGAGTCTTACTCCGCATCTTCAACTTGGGTGCTTGATAGCTATTTTCCTAACTATTAAAAGTTGAAATACACACGAAAAATTGGGTCCCAGTTTTCTAATCTAAGTTTTCTATGCATCATCAAAATCTATACAAATAATTTTCCTAACAATTTCCCCCTTTTCGATGATGCCTAAACTTAAATTACAATATAAAGTGCTAAAATAGAATGATTTGAAAGAATGTATCATTTTATTAAATGAATCATTCATCATTTACATTATTTTTGTGTATTTAAAAGAAATGTAAAAATACAACAAAATTTTCTTACAGACTAACTTTTAATGTCTCTCACGCCTTCTTCATCTTATTCTACTTTGAGGCGATCTTCTTCAGCTTCTCTTCCTCTTTTTTTCTTTTCCTTCTCTCACAATCTCTCTTGACTTCTCGTCCTCCATCCTCCGAATTCTATCAAGATTTTCTTTATATTTTCACCGAAGCTCATCTCAAACACGAGCGCTTCTCTATTCTTGGCTTCATTGAAGCCCATCCAAGATATGTCATCCTTCTTCAAAGGATTAATAGACATGATTCCAATTGGTATTCTTGGTGGAGAGCTTTTGTCTCTCCCACCGCACTGAATCCCTTCCTTTACCTCTTCCTTCCGCGGGGCCTTCTTTCCCTGGGAGTATGACTGGCTTTACCCTTGAAGTCTGTTGACTCTTTGTTTTTTTTTCGTGAGTCGGTTGTTTTTGGTTGATTCAATACCTCTTAGCCCTTTTTCCCAAGACAAATCCCATGCGGATGGTAAGTCCATTCGCTCATAGCAATCTTCGACCAAGAGTCGCAAACTCTTCACTAAATCTTTCTTCCATCGTACCAGGAGGGGAATGAGCTTCTTCTCTTTCTTCAGCTAGGAGTTTACCTGTTGGCGGACCTCCAAACTGGGCTTTCAGCTTCTGGACTCTATCCTCTTGACTTCTTTCCAGCTTTTTAATTTCCGCTTTGTTCTTCTGGAAAGCTAATTCAGCTTTCTCTTCAGCTGAGATGTCTTGAGGTAGCTGAGAGTGGAGTGAGGTGTTTGCCTTTAGATTTCAGAATTATCTTCATAGGGGTTTTCTCATACTTCTCTTCCCCCTTTTTAGCATCATCACCTCGAGAGAGACTGGAAAGAAAAAGTGTTGACTTCAGGAGGGAGTCAAGCTTCTTGTGAGTGATGGAGTCTACTGTTTTTTTGGTCAGAGATGAGTGAATACATATGATTCTTCATAGAAAGAATTTTAGCCTTAAGTGATGCTTGCATATGCGCCATCTTCTTTTTCATAGTCATTTTCAGCAGCTCCATATCAACCAAGTGGCTTCATTCCATTATATCAATATTGTCCTGTTGTCTCTACTGAAAGGTAACTTGTTCAGCTCCCCAGACCAGCAACTTGGAAAATAGTTGTCTGAAATAGCCAACTTGCTCCCTGCGGAGAGCCTTAGTTTGATGAGCCCATTCCCTGATTCTTAGCATTGCTCCATTGATATCTCCAGTTATTGTGGGGTCATGATTGTCAATCCTATCGTTAATCTCAACAAAACCTTTCTCCATGGCCTCCATCTCCTTGTACATGGCTCGGAAGGCACATCGAAAGTCTGCTGCATCTGGACTTGAATCCTTAGGAAGGAGTGACTCAAAATCATGACCAAAAGGGACGATCCTTGACTCCGGTGGAACATGTAAATCAGCTGGGTCAACTTGAATGTTGTAACGAATGGCTTCCTCCGCAGACTCAGCTTCATACGAGAGTTCTTTGACAAAAGTTAACTGAAGCATTTCGAACATGCCAATAGGTTCCGAGGAAGTTCCTGCTCCTCCTTCGGGGAATACTTCTTTCTTCACCCTGGCTCGCATCTCTGTTTGCCTCAGCTGTCGAAGCTTTATTGGCGGGAGCAATCGCAGGCTTGTGGACGAGCCGACCGCCCTCATCTATCTCAACAGCTTCATTGACACCAGCTTAATTGGTATGTGTTTTGCATGTTTTTTGGGCTTAATTGTAGTTAGAATAAGTTGATATGCATGCCTTACTTGAGTAAAAAGGGGTTATATTTCTGTAAAGTGGAAAAGGTATTACGCTTTGCTCGTTTTGTAGGAATTAATTGATATTTGTAGTATTTTGGCGACAATTCGGAGCATTGCGGTAAAGGACCACCAATAATAGAGCTAATGTGTGATGTTTGGAGTTAAATCAAGAAGAAGTCAGACGAACCGGTGAGAAACGAAAAGAAACAAAGAAGACTCACCAGCAGCAAAGCCCAGTGCGCACGGGCTCGTGCGTCCATAGCACGACCCGTGCACCACGCTAAAGAGGAATCAGCTACGGCACCCCACATGGGCTGGTCATGCGTGGAGCGTCGACCCATGTGTCCTTCAAATAATGAATTATCCTACAAAGACACCCCACACGAAGCGGTGTCGTGCGCGAGGCGCACGCCCGTGTGTCTGTAAGTGGAAAAAATAGGGTTTGACAGTTCTAATCGAGTTTTGACCCAAATGGAGTATAAATAGAGATGAGGCGGCCCCAAACAAGGACAGACTAATTTTTGTCCTAGAAAGCAGAGAAAAGAGAAACCTTCTACCGGAGGATTCGAGAGATTGATCGAGGTCGCAACCGCACGCTTGAGGATTGAAGATAGATCGAGAGATCATCGACATCCCTGAGTTTGCTCATTCCATAGTATCATTTACTTTCAATTAGTTAGATATGAACTTGAATAATTTGTCTATGAATTATTTACATCCCATGTCTGGCTAAACATCTTGTGATTCCCGGGTTTGGGATTAGGTTAATGGATATTTTTGTTGATGTTTAATTGCAATTGAAGTTATTATTTTCAGACCCTATTCGAGTACTTTGTTTTATTACTTGTTTTATCAAATGGCCATTGGTTTAACTTGCTTTAATGTATTGATTCATAATTCGAGAGATGAGTTTTATTACTAGATCTGTGAGTACTTGACATGAATATTTGCAAGATTGAGAAGTCTGTGAATATTTATGAGGATATTTGATCTTTTGTGCTTTTGGGAGTTGGATATCTTTTGTTGAGTAGAGATACTAGCATAGATAATCCAATCAATGTTTTTACATACATCTCAAGAGAGAGGGTAAAATACTTTTCGTGATTGTCTTATAGGAAGAATAATAATAACTTTTCTTGTGATTAATCTGATGACAAAAAGGGATATTAACTAAAACCATAACCCAAGAATCCATTCATCTCCTTGATCTTTCAATCAACTCTTATTCTGTCTTTTTATGATAAATTCTTGTCTTGCTTTTACAAAACAAATCACTAAATTTCGATCGTCTAGATAAAAATAAGACTATTACAATTCCAATACTTGGTACATTAATTTATTAGTCTCTGTGGATTCGACCTTGCTAACCCTGTTTCTATAAACTACACCGTATACTTGCGGTGAAGCTAAAAATAAGGCTAACATAGCTATGTCAACCTTTTGAGGTATCATTGCCTCAGCTACCTTAATAGCATCATGGGCGGAGATTGAGCTAGTGGGGTGTTCCATCAACTAGCACAAATCTCATCCTTGATGATTTCATGCGTTCTTCCAAGTCCCTAGCTTCTTGATTGGACTCTGCTGATTCCTCAAGATCTTCTTCAATATCGAAGTACTCAGCTTCAAAGTCATTTAAAGCCTCAATGACCATCGATTCAGTGGACTCGGAATCTGTGAACTTGGGAAAATAATCTGAAATAGATACACTTCCCCTGGCAGTCTCAACCGCCATGGGGTCTTCAATTACCTTGGCAACAGTCTCAACCACTACAAGGCCTTCAACATTCCCTGCTACAGACGTGGCTGCAGCTGGGTCTTCTTCAGTGGCATCCTTCGAGGTCTCAACCTCTAGGATTGCACTTTCAATACAATCAGTCTCAACTTTCTTGGTCACCCCACTTCCATCATGGGCCTCAGTTACAGGAATTTGGACCTTTGTAACTTCTTTGTCAGCTAACTCCTCTTTGCCTCATAACTTCTCATGTTCTTTCTCCCCTGTAGCCTCCTCTGACCTGGCTGTAGTGTGAACAACTTCCCCTTTAGTTGGCGCACCAGCTGATTGCTTTTTGACGGTCACTGTCTCCGGGACTTGGTCATTTCTTTTGAAGTATCAGCCAATTCCTTAGTTTTCTCAATAGCTACCTAAGGGCGTGGCTCTGCTGGGTTTCCTCCTACTACTTCTCTCCCAGCATCATCGCCATCCTCCCTAGTTCCTTGTCCCTCTAAGTGAGCTGGGAGGTGACTGTATCGAGATCCCTCACCATCTCTTTGATCATAAGGGTTGGAGAGATAACAAGAGAGGATTCTCCAAAACCCTTTAACTTTGATTGATCGTGCAACTCATGAGACTTTTTCATCACTTTCTTCAATCGAGCGGCTTCAATCGTCGTCCCCTCGATCGCTTCATCTTCGTCACCGCCGGTCTCTAAGTCGAGAGCACCAAATTGATTCCCAAAAATGCACTTGTGGGTCTTAATTGGCTCAATTGTCTTTCCCTTTTCCAAAGACGTTGGCTTTCTCATCCTTCTTTTCATAAAGGATAGTGGTGTAGTAGAGTTCGCTCTAGAGCACACACAAATGATGAATTGTCCGAATTCAAGAAAGCTTTCTTCTTCTTCGATCATCTCGGGCCTCATGAATTGGGTTCTACACAACTGCTTTCGACTTCCATAATGTTAGGAAATTATGTAATACATTTTGATGATACCATGTAAAACTTAGATTAGGAAGTTGGCACCCCAATTCTCAGTAAATCATCTTGTAATAGATAGGGTTCTATTAGTTGAGTCAAAAAACAAACCAAGTTGAAGATTGAAGGAGTTGATCAAGATCGAAATGAAGACTCATTGTGTGTTAGCCGAGTAAAGTGCGATGAAGGATCGGTCAATTGGCGGAAAAGTTGTCTCGGTCAATGATGACAAATGAGTCACTCCCCGAGAAGTGGAGTTGACTATCTAAGGAGTTATGCGGCAAAAGGATCCTAGAAAATCAAGAGATCCGTTGTCAAGCAAAGTCAAATGTTTCTTGAAAATAGGCATGTGTCACACTCGCCATCCTTAAAGTTGTTTTGCTAAAAGAGTGCAAAAAGCAAGGAACTAATAGGATGTCCCCAAAACCTACGAGTTTAAGAAAAGGTCTGAGCATTAAATTCAAGGATCGATCTACATCAAAGTCGCAAGATAAGACAAGCCAACTACCTCAAAGTGTAGTTTGAAAAATACATCTATCTCTTCAACGGATATGTTTTTCAAACAAACATTATAAAAAAAGTTGTGCAATACAAGAGAGATGACACTTATGCAATCCGAGACACAAAAGAGAAATCAAGCAATCTGAGCATAATACTCTCGAGCATTCAATACTATCCTCAAGCCTAATAGTCGAAGCAAATCAACACACTCTGTGAAGGAAAGATAACTTTAAATTGTTGAAGAGGAAAACTTGTTTAAAAGAACAAAGAGGTCTACACATCCAACGTTGAAGGAAGTGTAGTTAGTAGGGATGGTAATGGGGCGGGTCAAAATCGACTCCGCATTAAACCCTCCCCGTTCGGGCGGGTCCAAACCCGATCAAATTGGTCCTGGGCTGGTCTTGGACCCATTTTGAAAAAAACCCGCCGGGTCCAAGGTGGGTAACGGGTCCTTATGGACCCGCCCGTATACAATTAACTTAGTCCCATTTATTTCATTTTTAAGTCAAGTTCTAAGGATTACTTAAAAATCACTAGATTCTGTTCAATTCTTCTAGGCAACAAATAAAAATTCCATCTTTATAAATTTAATATTGATAGCTCTCGATTTGGGCATTCGGATGTCAAATTAATATGTAATTGAAGACTAAGTTAATAATTGTCCTTGTTTTGAATTTTCTACCAGAAAATAAAATGTGGTATCTTAAGACATTGGGTGGCTTTTTTGTTCTCGAAATCTAAAGGTTGTTGGATGGCTTTTTGTGAGTCGACTTATTAATGTTTGCAAATTCGAGAGATAAGTCTATAATTGGAAAAAGTGGAGCGCCACCTTTAATTACGACTTGAATTTCTTGATGAATTTGTTATAATTTAGATCAAAGACTAAAATTTAATATAGAATTGAATGAAAAATAATTGAAGTCGAATTACAGAGGGGCCGATTAGTTGAGTATGTGCATCAGTAGAGTTTTCATTGTAGCGGGTCCGGGTTGAACCCACCGGGTCCCGGTCCAATGGTGGGATGGGGCGGGGCGCGGGTTCATGATTCTCTTCGCGGGGCAGGTCCCGGGTTTGGCCAAACCCGTCCCATTTCCATCCCTAGTAGTGAGGTTCCAGTTCGAACCAGAAGCTATGGACTTGTTAGAGGGTTGTGTGAACAAATCCAAGAGTCTAAAGGAGCTGAAGTAGCAGGAGATCTGTCTTATGAAGAAGCTGAGTCCAAGAAGCAAAGCCACTGTGTGATCAAGGCCTAGCTTGGACTGTCACCATTTTTTAACAAAGTCACCGTTAAATTAGTGGATTCCTCCGAGGTTGGAGAAGAGTGGATTAGAAGAATTACCCCATCTTGAACTATATAAAAATTGCTCGTGTCATTTACATTCAGCACTTTACTTTCTTGCATATCTTTATTGTTGTTTGTTATATTTGCCTATGTCAACTGATAATAACTAAGCTTAAAACAAGTGTTGAAAAATGTATTTAAAACAAAGAGTGAAAGTCTTCCACTGTAAAACCAAGTCTACTGAATTTCTAAAGAGTTAATTGAATCGGCTGAATTATCTTATCAACAGCTCAGTCGAGTCTGTTAAGTGGCTAACTCAACTGTGAAAGTAAACTAAGTTGTCCACCAAGGACCCAGCTGGCTTGTGACTATACTCTAACTTTAAAAGGACTGAATCAAGAAGTTGGTAAAGTCTATTCAACTCCCCTTTTAGACTTTACATTATCACCCCTTGGGACCTACACATAATCACCATACACGCAACCTGGCCTCAACCTCAGGATATGCTGGGAATCCTGGTTCTTTAGAGGCAACAGGGTCTTGGGCAGCTGGTTCCTCCTCAGCTTGGGGTAAAAAAGAGTCACCACCTCCAACAATTGTCTCAATTCATCGGTTTTTCAATTTCAAAAAGAGTGTCATCGACAAGCTGTTAGGAAAATTATTGTTTAGATTTTGATGAATGCCATGTAAAACTTAGAATAGGAAATTGGCACCCCATTTTTGTTGTAAATTGCATTGTAATAAATAGGGCTGCCAAGCTGAGTTAAGTCGGCCTACGCTCAAACATGCAAGAAGATAATCGGAGACTAGAAGGAAGACTCACTGCAAGACAAACCGAGTATGGCAAAGAAGAGTAGACGGAACTCTCATCAAGAAGAAGCAATCGAGATGCGGTGAGTGGAGTATTAGTCAAGTCAACTCAAGAAAAGCCAAGTCTCAAGTTGAAGTGACAAAGAGTCATCCAATGATTGGAAGGCGACTCTAAGTCACCCGGGAAAGCAAGGAAATGCAAAAGTCGAGATAATCAAAAGATCCGTTGCCGTAAAATCAAGAGAATTACCTAAACAAGTAATATCTCCATACTACCTTTCTCGAAGTGCTCGATCCCGAAGCGTGCAAAAGGAATAAACCAATGGGAAGCACTACACCGTGTCGAACTCCGAAAAGGTGAAGAACAATTCATACGAGGAAATGGCAATTCCAAGGATCGCAACAAGACAAGCCAACGATCGCAAGTGACTTTAAAAAATAAGCGTATCTGTTCCACGGGCAAATTTTTGAAAGATCACTATAAAAGGCCGAGAAATGACTTTGAGAATAATAAGAGGGGATACAAACCCGGAACCAAAAACGTTCAAGCAATTATTAGAATCGAAAACCCGAAATATTCTCAATCCTCAAGCCTACACTACGAAGAACATCAATCCAACACTCACCGTGAAGGAAAGATAACTTCAATCGGTTGAAGAGGAAAATACTTGAAAAATCAAGGGGTCTACATTCCACGAAGGATTGTAGGAAGGTTCAAGGTCGAACCAAGTCTTGAGCTTTTGGAGGGCTTCGTGATCAAATCCAAAGAGCTTGAGCAAGTGAGTCAGTAGTAGCAAAGCACCCTGTGAAGAAGGCGAGTCGTAAGGAAGCCACCGAGTGAGTGATCAAGGCGTCTCGATCGAGTCCCAAAGGATCAAGTCACCGTGTGATCAATACTTGTATCCGGACTGTTACCACTTTGTATACTTGATCAATACCTAGTGGATTCCTCCGAGGAGTTGGAGAAGAGAGGAGTAGAAGAATTACCCCATCTTCGAACCTCTATAAAAATCTTATTGTGTCATTTACATTTCAAAGACTTTAATTCTTGCATCATATTTGTTTATTTCTGCGACATATTTGCTATCCATAAGATAATCTCTAAGTACTAAATCAAGCTCTAAATCTCTACTTAACCAAACTTAAGGGTGTTAAGTCTTCCAAAAAAAAAACCACGTTGAGTTAATTTAGACTTAACTTGATTGAGTTATTCCATCAATGTTTCGGTTGAGTCTCGTTGAGAGACTAACTCTACTTGATTAACTAAATTGGTCATCCACCAAGGACACAAACGTGTAGTCTCAACTCGAATATTTAAAAGGACTAAATCAAAAATTTAGTAAGGTTTATTCAACCCCCTTCTAAACCTTACACTTACACCCCTTGGGACCTACAAGTGGTATCATCGCTAGCGGTTGGTTCATTGAGCCTTCCGCACCGTTCTTGAACTAGATCTCCAAACTTTTCAAAGTCCGCTTTAGTACTTAAACTTTCAAAACTCTCCTTATCATTAAAATTTATTATCATGGAAGCAAATTTGACACGCATCCCTATGTTCACTATTGAAGAATTTGATGATTGGAAAATTCGTATGCGAGCTCATCTACATGATGAGATGTGGATAGTGATAGAGGATGGGCCACTGCAAATCTTAAAAGGCGAACACAAAAGAAGAGTCAGCTGCGGTGAAGGAGAAGAGGATGTTGCTCCCAGGACCACCCATGGTTGAAAAACCAAGAACTGAATGGACAAATGATGACAGAAAAAGATACAACCCGACAATGTAGCCAAGGACATCCTCTACAAAACCTTGGACAAAGCCATGTTCAATAAAGTCAAATCATGCAAAACGGCTAAAGAAATGCGGGACAAGCTAACATTGATTTGTGAAGGCTCGGAAGCAAATCAAAGAAAACAAATTATCGGTGGCCGTACAAAAATTTGAGAACTTCAAAATGATCTCGGGAGAATACCTAGATCAACTGGATGCTCGGTTCACGTAAATCACCAACGAGCTATCTCGCACTTGGAAAGGAATATACACGAAGAAATGTGTATGAAGATCCTAAAAAGTCTTCCACTGAATGGGAAATGAAGGTCATGGCACTAAGACATTCCATGGACCTATCAAAGACATCCAACCATGAACTATTCTCGGACCTCAAAGCCTACGAGTTTGAGCCGAGAAGAAAAGACCGAGGAAGAGACAATTTGTACCCAAAACAATTTTTTAATTGTTAAAGATGGGAAGAGAGCCGAGGTCAAAGAAGTCATTGACCCGGAAGAAATAGCCCTACTAGTAAAAAGGTTCAACAAGTTGTTCAATAAGAACTACAAGAAAGGCAAGGACGAATCTTCCGAAGACACTCGGCTCCTCCAAATCAAGGGAAGATAGGCCAACCAAGAGAACAAATCATCAAAAAGTCAATATCAAAGGGTGAAAATCCAAGAATGGAAAGAGTGATCAAAAGGTCAATATCTATGTTGAACTGTAGACAACCAGGTCACTACGCCATTGATTGCCCATATCCTGTAGTCAACAAATACAGGAATGAAGAAGAAAGAAAGGTCTTGAGAGAAAGAAGACAGAAAATAAAAAGGCAATGTTGGTGCGAAAAATGCGAGTCAAAAGACACAATTGATTCGAGAGCAAAGTGAAGGCGACTACTCAAGTGACTCAAAGAAGAAGCCCTGATCTGTTTGATGGCCAAGGAACAAGATCAACCTGACCAAGAAGATGAGGTACACTCTAACTCATCAAACTCGGACTCTAGTGATAGTGATCGTGACACACACACTTCATCACCCACTGATCTTTATGATTCATTAGGCAAAATGATGAAAGATTTTGAACACATTAAATCCTCACACACACTATTAAATGAGGAAAACATCCTACTCAAGAGCCAAAACTCAAAGTGACTAAGGAGCCGAGTACTCTAAGTCAAATAGCCGATGAGAATGAAAGTTTAAAGGCCAAAATGCTAAGTTAATAGCGAAATTGTTGCCATAGAAAAGAGGGAGAATGACCTCAAAAATGTTATTGCCTCATTCACTAAGGCATCTAAATCATTAGATGATCTTATTATGAGTCAAAGAGAATGTGGAGACAAGACAGCTTAGGATTTAACTCCTCTCGTGATATGTCAAACTTCGAGAGTAATTTTGGAAAAAGGATCTTCAAGCAATGAAGAGTCTAAAAAATCCAAAACTCTAAATGTTGCACACATTTCACTCCAAAGCACAACTACAAGCAAACTGGCCTTGGTTATAAAGGAAAAGGAAAACAACCGATTGAGTGCACTTTGAAAGGACAACGAGAAAAGATTCACCGAGTTCTCAAAGAAACTCCAAATAGAAAATACTCAAAAGAAGAAGCGAGCTACCAAAACCCCCAAAAAAATCTATAAAAGAAATACATATGATGGGAATGGTAGAAAATATCCAAGCCAAGCTGATTGGAATAATGTGAACTATCAACATAGACTTATGGAATATAAACCCAAATGGCAAAGGCCTAGAACTCAAGAAAGGCCATTCCAAAAGTATAAAAGAGCTTTCATCAAAGACACATATGCACCTAGGCACTACACTCGGAGACACCACAATTACACAAAGAAGGCGGTTGCTAAAACTTACACACAGCATACGACAAAAGAGACAGTTGTATGAACCTAAAATCCCCAAGCAATTTGCCAAGATTAATTATGATTATGGCACTGATAGATGGCAACCCCTTAGAGTCAAATCATTTGGCTATAAGTTGGTTGGATCATCTTACAATTCTAACCCCTCGGACCCGGACAAGTATGGGTACCTAAAACTTAATTTCCTTGATTGCGGGTTCAAGGAACAAATGAGTGCCAAGGAACCTGGTATATGGATAGTGGTCGTTCCCGGACATATGACAAACAAGAAAAATTTGTCAAAACTCAAGGAAGTTAAAGGAGCAAAAGTCATATTTGGAGGAAATGAAGCTCGGGTGAAATAAGAGGCATTAGATCCATCAAGCGGAATGGATTAGAAATCACAGATGTTGCATATGTTGAAGGACTCAACTTCAACTTGCTAAGCATCGATCAACTCGTGACAAGGGCTATAATGTTGGATTCAACATGGGTATATGCCAAATCAAGGATACTTGAATCGAATGAAGTTGTGTTGCAAGGATGCGGACAAAAGAACATGTATGTAGTAGATTGGTCAACCGCTACACACAAAGACTGTCTATTAGCAAAGAGCACGGCTGAATCAAGTTGGTTGTGGCACAAAAAGTGAGTCACTGAATTTCAAAACGATTAACAAGCTTGCAAGAAGTAATCTTGTGGAAGGACTTCCACTCGATATACAAGAAGGAGAGTATATGTGATGCATGTCGAAGGGAAAACAAATCAAATCTTCATTCAAAGAAAAGACATGTCCATCTTCAACAAGAATATTGCATCTGCTACATATGGATCTATTTGGCCCATGGAACCAAACCAAAGATAAGTGGAAAGAAATACACCTTGGTGGTAGTGGATGACTACTCAAGATATACATGGACAATATTCATGTGTAAGAAGAAAGAAACTCTACTGAAACTACCACAAATTGATGAAGGGGATTCAAAACGAGAAGAGCAATCAACACAAATAAGATCACAAGGAACCGAGTTTGTCAATGGAATAATAACTCGATTGTATTGAAAATGGTATTGGTCATGAACTATTCTGCAAGCAAGGACTCCACAAAGCAGAATGGAGTTGCGAAAAGAAGGAACAGAACTCTCAAAGAAGCGGCAAGGACCATGTTAGTCAAGCGGGGCTACCAAAAAGATTTTGGGTCAAGCAATCAACACAAACTGCTACACTCAAAACAGATGTATGATAAAATGACAAAATGACCAAGACTCCTATGAGATTTGGACTGGAAGAAAACCAAATGTTGCATATATTAAAATATTTGGATGTAAATGCTTCATCCACAACAATGGCAAAGACAATCTAAAGGCCTTAGATGCTAAAGGCGATGAAGGTATCTTCTTGGGATACTCAAAAAAAGCAAAGCCTCTGAGTACTCAACAAAAGGACTATGGTTGCGAGAAGAATACATTCATGTGGTATTCGATGAGCCAAATGTAAATGGAGAAGACATTGAAGAGTCACCGATAAGTCAATCATCCAACCATACTGAAAGAGTCCCTATCTTTGAAGTCAAGCCGGAATTATAAACTCGAAAAGAAGATGAGATAGTGAATCTCAAAAACAATGGAAAATTTGCGGCTAAGTGACTACGAGAGAGAGCGATCAAAGCAACACAATCGCTAGACGATTGAATCCAACAACTTACTTCAACTTTGATGTAAGATGGTGAGAGACCATCCACCGAACTTGTCATTGGAGATATAAGAGAAGGTGTCAAAACAAGATCTAGAACTCAACAAGAAGCTATGTTCACATGCTTTATCTCGCAAATAGAGCCCAAGGATGTGTTACAAGCATTGGACGACACACATTGGATTCAAGCTATGCAAGAAGAGTTGAATCGGTTTGAAAGAAATAAAGTATGAGAATTAGTTCAAAAACCCATCCATCAAAACGTTATTGGTACTAAATGGGTGTTCGAAACAAGATGAACGAGGAAGGTTACGTGGTAAGAAACAAAGCAAGACTAGTAGCCAAAGGATATTGCCAAGAAGAAGGAATAGATTTTGATGAAACATTTGCTCCTGTAGCAAGATTGGAAGCTATAAGGATGTTTCTTGCCTATGCGACTCACAAGAACTTCATTGTATATCGAGATGGATGTAAAAAGTGCATTCCTAAATGGTCTATTGGAAGAAGAAGTGTATGTTGAACAAACTCAAGAAAGCTTTGTATGGATTAAAACAGGCACCCGGAGCATGGTATGATACTTTGTCACAATTCCTAATCGAGAATGGATTCACAAAAGGAAAAGTAGCTAGAACACTTTTCGAATTCAAGACAAAAAGAGTATCTTGCTTGTTCAAATATATGTGGATGACATCATTTTTGGATCCACAAACAAAGAGTCGTGTGAAAATTTTTCAAACCTCATGCAAAGTAAATTTGAAATGAGCATGATGGGAGAGCCGACATTCTTCCTTGGACTTCAAGTGAAACAACGAAGGATGGAACCTTCATAAGTCAAACAAAATACACCGAGATTTAATGAAGAAATTTGGTATGGAGGTGAAGTCTTACGTAAAAATACCAATGAATACATCACCAAAATGGACATGGATGCGGATGGCAAGCACAGCAGAGATCAAACAAGATCTGAGCACTTATTGGATCATTGCTCTATCTCACGGCAAGAATGAGCGCGGACATCACCTTTCTTTGTAGGTGTATGTGCAAGATTTCAATCTGCTCCAAAAGAGAGCCATATGACAAACTAAGAGAATATTGAGATACTTGAAAGGAAGCCAAGAAGTTGGCTTATGGTATCCAAAGGAAGGTGGATTCAAGCTAATTGGCTATTCGACTCTGACTATCTTTGGATGCGAGTTACGCAAAAAGCACCTCGTGCACATGTTAAATGCTAGGAAACAGTGATTTCTGGTTTAGCAAGAAGCAAAATTCAATAGCCACCTCTACGAGATGAAGCGAATACAAAGTCATGGCATTTATTGTGCCCAAATCCTATGGATGAGACAAAGAATCGAGAGACTATGAAGTTGAGGAAAAAGAAATTACAATCATGTGTGATAACACAAGTGCAATTGCAATTACTCAAAATCTGTGTTGCACTCAAGAACAAAGCATATCGATGTCGAGATATCACTTCATAAGAGATCATGTTGAAAAGAAGGACATCATTTTGGAGTATATCTCAACCGATAAACAATTGGTGACATCTTCACAAAACCATTATGTGAGTCAAGATTTGAAGAACTCAAGCATGAGTTAGGGTTAATTGAGCCGAGCCGACACTCGAAAAAATCAAGAAAAGAAATGTAACACAAAAAGGAAAAAGAGCTGAACCCACAAATCATCTAAGTAAATCAGTAGTATCGGAAAGACAACTATACCAAGTCGGTGACAAATTTGAGTCACAAAGAGGAATGAGAAAAGAAGAGCTAAACCAAATGAGGGCAAAAGTCAATCATTTATGAGCCAAGTGACAAAAACGCATCGTTTTGACTAAGCGGGAATGTTTTTAAGGATTACATCAAAGATAATTATGACGCGTGCAGCAAAAGCGCACACCAAGCTTATGATTGGATATAAATCTTTGCCGCATTAAATACGAGACATTAAATGCTAAATCGGGCGTGCAAAATCTAAGCCGTTGATTTCGATCACATTTCAAAAACCACCCGCACATCCTTTCATAAACCATACTTAAACCATTTTCGTCCGTTTCTCTCACACACTACCAAAACTGTTCATTTCTCTCTCTCGGAAAGCAAAGGCAAAATTTTTCTCAAAACCCTATCTATCTTCAAATCAATCTCTAAGTTTTCTTCGGTAAAATCTGAAGGATGGCACCAACCTATGATTTTGTCAAGTTAGGAAAACAAATCCACACCGGTCTCTTGTGGATTTCGACGGCATGGTGAAACAGGGTCCGATGACACCCTAGTGAAGAAAATTGCTGAAAAATTGGAAACGTCACGAAATTTGGCCGAAATCGTTTTGATGTTGGAATATCCGATGACCTATGTGGAGGAGGTCGCACGATTCTCGTGAATGCCGAGATTCACGATGAAGGGATAAAGTCATCTTCTCACGGAAAGAAGCTCACCATCTCTACGCGAAGGATTTGGTTTAACACTCTCACTACCAACGGAAGGAGCATCGAAATTAACGGTTGATGTAAACCTGGCTCTGCTTGCTTGGAAGGAAATAGCCAAGCCCGACTATACTTGATAAAATACTTTACACAAAGAAACAAGAGGTCTTGAAGGAGGATTATCACAAGTTGTTGGACATAGTTGCCAAATGTATTGACATCAAATTTGGCGGCTTTGACCAATCAAAAGCAAAGTTGATCGTGATGGCGGCGATCATTGAAGAAAGGAAAATAAAGCCGAGTTTGTCTTACGATGGTATGCCGAATGTAGGAACAAATCCTTCAAGGAAGATGGCACATTTGGAGGATCCCTAGGATATGGCCTGTGATTGGCCGGGTGATGGAGGTGAAAGGAGTCCTCTTAGACATGGAAAGGCGTTCCATGTAAACAAGAGGATGTTCGATCAAACCTCTCGGCGCACGAGAAGAGAGCCTACGCCAAGAGAGTCGACGCGAGTGAGGGAGAATCACCGACCACAAGATACAAACTGTTTTCTCTCCACCAAAGAAGAAAGCTGCCCTGCGGCTACTAAGAAGATCGTTGTTCTGCAGCAAAAGAAAGTCAAACCTGCTCCTCGCCCGGAGCGAGTCACCGCCCCTGCGCAGCCGTGTATCCTTCCCCTGCAGCGCCGTCGAGAAGGACTCTCAACTACCTTCTCGGATCGTCAAAAAGAGGAGATCGATAAGCCAAGACGGCTCCTCGAAAGAAGACACCAGCACGCCCCCGCCCAAGATTCAAGAAACTATCTCGAACCAAATACCTGCAGTACAAACTAGAAGAATGAAGAAGAATCATCAAACGCTCCGAGCTTGAGAAACCGGGTGAGTCGCCACTCACCGAACAAATACGAAATCGCCAAGCAGAGAGTCCCCAGATGTAATTGATGAAACAGCTAAGTCTGCTGAAAGCGATCAACAGAGGCAAATCAAGAAATAGTTGTAGTCCGCGCACTGAGACACAAGAAGAAGGCGATAGAGTGATAGTGATGTGATGATCCTATCCCCACTTTACCCGGATATTCAAAATCGTATGCGAGAGTGGAGGAAATGGAAATTGAGTAAATCCAGGAACAGTTCCAACGGCCCGAGTTTATAGAAGAAGAAGAGAAGGAAGCTGTTGAACTTCCTTGGGTGACCTCTGTGATCCCAAAGATCGATGAAGACAATCGCACGAGATATCCCGCAGATCTTCTAGGATAAGGAGAAGGAGCGACTAGCGAGAAGAAGGCCGAGGCACGTGAGAAGGCCAAAGATCTCGCCCTATCTCCGGCACCACGTAACACACACATCATCTCCTTGATTTCTTATCCGACAGTGATGAGGATCGGGACTCTGCGGCTTTGCCCGCGAAGAGTTGCTAATGCAAAGCAAGCAATGCATGAATCCGAGAATTCTTCATGAGAAGAGCATGATGGAGGGACCAGGAGAGTCCTCGAACACACTGGAAATTGATCCAATGGGAGTGGTTCAAAGAAATCGCCACCGTTGTTGCTTCCACCACTTCCCCCACTCACTCGGAAGAAGGAATTAAGGAACTGGCGATGAAACCGGGTTAGTGGGGACCCCGTTGAGCCAACCCCTAACGAAGGTGTCTTACCACCTGCCCCAACAAAACAACACTCGTGATACAGCCGGGAGTTTGGAGACGAGTGACCCCATTCCAAGTCACTCACCGTGCGCCACGAGTGGGAAACTCCTCCACTGCGGCAAGGTCGGAGAATGTTGCAGATGACTCCACAACGAATCTAGGAGGCGAAGTGGAGAAAGTACAAACGCAAAACGAACAACAAGTTGCCATCAACGAAGCTCGATAGTTGAAACTGCTCACTCGAGGTGCCAACCGCTGCTCTGAAGGCTAATGACGCTGCGATGCAATCGAGGCACATGAAGGAACAACCCAGGAGTTAACACTGGGCGATGAAAGTGCAATCCATGGGGTTGAGACTCAATGGATGCCACCTCGAAAGACCCTAAGACAAATGACACTGCCGGAAAGGGAGATCGAGCCCTCGCTGCAATCGAGACCGCAGGAGGTAATGAAGGCCCACGGGAGGTTGAGACTTCCCGGGGTAAAGAAGTCAAGTAGAGAACATCCCTCCCGCTATCATTGATCCATCCGAAAAGGAGATAAGCGCGCTTCATGATTCCCAGGATAATCCCGATGTAACTTTTCCGGGATCGAAGCGCGACGAAGAAGCTAAGTCATCCCCGTGATGATCCAAAAGACTCACCGGATGTTCCTAGCACGAGCAAGTCGATCTCAAGACTACTCACAAACTTTCAATTTTGATGACGAGCCACCAATGGAAATCTCATCATCGTCCGATGACGCTTCGATAAGGCCGAGGACCGATCTACTCGATTGGAGAAACCAACAGACCAACGAAGTTTGTTAAGACAACAGGCTCGGCAAAGTCGGGTCCACTTCACAACAGACCCAGCAAAAGAGTCCATCACAGCTCCCCCAAGTCGCAGCAGTTCGACTCAAAAAGGAACTTCACGCGCACCTCTCATAATTGAACAAATACCATTTGGCCGAGATGATTCCTTTATAGAATCTTTTCCTTTCTCTCTGGAGGTGCCCGACCTCCCCGAAGAGTCGAGAACGAGCTCGCACGCTTCCACATACCAACTCATGTCGTCCGTCCGTACCATCGTTCGGTGACTATGAATTTGACGTCATGTGGCCATTAGCGCATCGGAAAAAGCAAATTTGAAGTTCGAGAAGTGTTCAAAGAATTATTTGCTTGAGATTGAACGGATGGAGAGGCACCAGCCTCTATGGACATGCGACTGACAACAGAGATGCCAATCTTCTGCCGACTTGAGAGGCATAACATCGGGATCGAGGAATGGTGGCAACAAAGAAAAAACAATGCGTGTGGAACAAGTTAGATACTTGAGGACATTGTTCAACAAGTCGGCCGGTATGGAGAGTCGAGAATGCTTGATGCAAAAACGAAATTGAGAGAACACATTGAGCACATGCATGAAGCTCACACCGCCGAGATAAAGTCAGCTGCGTGAGAAAAATAAGAGTGATCTCCAACGTTTGGAAGCAACTATGGAGAAAATTCAACTTTCTCATGGCTGAAATGAAGATAATTTCAAAGAGTCCAACGCTACTCGCTCCAATTTCGTGCCACATACTCCATGATGACTCAAGACGAACTCAACTATCGCCAGGCTCGACTTTCCGCGCGAGATGTTTCAGTGCGTTCATCTCTCCTTTGATGATGCCAAAAAGGGGGAAGAGGAATACCTTAAAGCACGAAGAGATCTCAAAAAAGAGGATGCAAATCGTGGAAAAGACAAATGAGGAAGTATTGAAACAAAATAAAGGGAAGTCCGTTGAGGGGGAATGATCGAAAGATGTGACCTTGATGATCGCACAAACCCCCAACAAGGTATTGTCACAAACGATATTATCGGAACAAACTCCCAATGACTCTGCCACTCCAACACTCTTGCTATATCTATGGTGAAAAGAGAAAACAATTGAAGCGAGGGATGGAGGAAGTGGAAGGAAGAATGGATGCCCGAGTTATGAACATCTTGAAACAACATGGAGGCATTCCAAAGAGAGAGACACTTATGCCATCTCGGATGTCGGGACCGAGCCACGATCGAGTTGATGAATTTAAAACGCCGCATCCCGAAGGATACTTTGCAAATATGTCTATGGCTCAAGCTTGGGACTTGTATCTTGGGAAAAGGTTCTCACGTTATGTGAAGAAGGCGACAGTGCGTGACAGACTACCAAGCCATCGCTCTGGTCACTCCGCCGGTCACTCACCGAAAGAAGAAGACCCCAACAATACACGCCCGAGGTAGAGGAAGAAGCGTGGTGGAGGAAGAGGCTTGGACCTGGCCTCTGCCCAAAAACATTGAATACGTAAATCCGGCAAGAAAGGAGGGATCTCTTGGGCTGGTCTTGACCAAATAGCAAATTTGCAAGTGGCTAAAAGTAATCTTTGAGTATGCGAAAAGAATAGAAGAAGAAAACAAGAGACAAACTCAGGCTATGGGAGGAAAGACAAGAAAGATTAAGAAGAGATGAAGCTGCCAGGAAGGCATATGAAAAAAGAAGAAGAAGCGGTGACGATGAGAAAAAGAGAAGAGAGCGAAGATCTTTGAACAAGATGAAAGAAGGAGACAATGAAGGAGATGAAGTGTTGTCATTGCACCCCCTTCATGTATTTTATTATGTAAATACATACTATGTAAGTCTTCCGCAATAAAGCTATAAATTCTTTATTTGTTTTGTGTAGACAAATGTATGCTCGATACACCTTGTAAACAAAAGTGAAAGAACAAGAATGTTATGATCAATAAAAGGATTGATTCTACGCATACATTCTATGTGAATACACTATCTGTATGTATCTTTGCTATTTACATTTTTGAATGGTTTAAGTTTTGGCATCATCAAAAAGGGAAATTGTTAGGAAATTTATTGTTTAGATTTTGATGAATGCCATGTAAAACTTAGAATAGGAAATTGGCACCCCATTTTGTTGTAAATTGCATTGTAATAAATAGGTGCAAGGTTAGTTAAGTCGGCTACGCAAACATGCAAGAAGATAACTGGAGACTAGAAGGAAGACTCCACCGCAAGACAAAAGTATGGCAAAGAAGAGTAGACGGAACTCTATCAAGAAGCGGTGAGATGCAACAGTGGAGTATCACCAAGTCAACTCAAGAAAAGCCAAGTCTCAAGTTGAAGTGACAGAGAGTCATCCAATGATTGGAAGTCGACTCTAAGTCACCTGGGGAAGGAAGGAAATGCGATCAAGTCGAGATAATCGAAAAAGATCCGTTGCACATAAATCAAGAGAATTACCTAAACAAGTAATATCTCCATACTACCTTTCTCGAAGTGCTCGGTCCCCGTCAAAAAGGAATAAACCAATGGGAAGCACTACACCGTGTCGAACTCAAAAAGGTGAAGAACAATTCATACGAGGAAATGGCAATTCCAAGGATCGCAACAAGACAAGCCAACGATCGCAAGTGACTTTAAAAAATAAGCGTATCTCTTCAACGGGCAAATTTTTGAAAGATCACTATAAAAGGCCGAGAAATGACTTTGAGAATAATAAGAGGGGATACAAACCCCCAACCAAAACGCGTTCAAGCAATTATTAGAACTCAAAACCTGAAATATTCTCAATCCTCAAGCCTACACTACGAAGAACATCAATCCAACACTCACCTGTGAAGGAAAGATAACTTCAATCGGTTGAAGAGGAAAATACTTGAAAAATCAAGGGTCTATATTCCACGAAGGATTGTAGGAAGGTTCAAGGTCGAACCAAGTCTTGAGCTTTTGGAGGGCTTCGTGATCAAATCCAAAGAGCTTGAGCAAGTGAGTCTGTAGTAGCAAGGCGGTTTGCCCTGTGAAGAAGCTGAGTCGTAAGGAAGCCAGCCGAGTGATCAAGGCGTCTCGGATCGAGTCCCAAAGGATCAAGTCACCGTGTGATCAATACTTGTATCCGGACTGCTTACCACTTTGTATCTTGATCAATACCTAGTGGATTCCTCCGGGAGTTGGAGAAGAGAGGAGTAGAAGAATTACCCCATCTTGAACCTCTATAAAAATCTTATTGTGTCATTTACATTTCAAAGACTTTAATTCTTGCATCATATTTGTTTATTTCTCACGACATATTTGCTATCCATAAGATAATCTCTAAGTACTAAATCAAGCTCTAAATCTCTACTTAACAAACTTAAGGGTGTTAAGTCTTCCATCGAAAACAAACCACGATTGAGTTAATTTAGACTTAACAATTGAGTTATTCCATCAACAAAAATCGTTGAGTCTGTTGAGAGACTAACTCTACCGATTAACTAAATTGGTTGTCCACCAAGGACACAACTGTGTAGTCTCAACTCGAATATTTAAAAGGACTAAATCAAAAATTTAGTAAGGTTTATTCAACCCCCTTCTAAACCTTACACTTACACCCTTGGACCTACAAGTGGTATCGGAGCGGTTGGTTCATTGAGCCTTCCGCACCGGTTAGTTCTAGATCTCCAAACTTTTCAAAGTCCGCTTTAGTACTTAAACTTTCAAAACTCTCCTTATCATTAAAATTTATTATCATGGAAGCAAATTTGACACGCATCCCTATGTTCACTATTGAAGAATTTGATGATTGGAAAATTCGTATGCGGCTCATCTACATGATGAGATGTGGATAGTGATAGAGGATGGGCCACCGCAAATCTTAAAGGTGAACACACCGTAGAAAGAGTGCAGTTGAAGGAGAAGAGGATGTTGCTCCCACCGCCATGGTTGAAAAACCAAGAACGGAATGGACAAATGATGACAAAAAGATACATCCTGGACAATGTAGCCAAGGACATCCTCTACAAAACCTTGACAAAGCCATGTTCAATAAAGTCAAATCATGCAAAACGGCTAAAGAAATGGGACAAGCTAACATTGATTTGTGAAGGCTCGTGAGCAAATCAAAGAAAACAAATTATCAAAGGCCGTACAAAAATTTGAGAACTTCAAAATGATCTCGGGAGAATACCTAGATCAACCGGATGCTCGTTCACGTAAATCACCAACGAGCTATCTCGCACTTGGAAAGGAATATACACGAGAATGTAAATGTGTATGAAGATCCTAAAAAGTCTTCCACTGAATGGGAAATGAAGGTCATGGCACTAAGACATTCCATGGACCTATCAAAGACATCCAACCATGAACTATTCTCGGACCTCAAAGCCTACGAGTTTGAGCCGAGAAGAAAAGACCAGAAGAGACAAATTGTACCAAAACAATTTGCTCTAATTGTTAAAGATGGGAAGAGAGCCGAGGTCAAAGTCATTGACCCGGAAGAAATAGCCCTACTAGTAAAAAGGTTCAACAAGTTGTTCAATAAGAACTACAAGAAAGGCAAGGACGAATCTTCCAAAAGACACTCGCTCCCTCCAAATCAAGGGAATATAGGCCAACCAAGAGAACAAATCATCAAAAAGTCAATATCAAAGGGTGAAAATCCAAGAATGGAAAGAGTTGATCAAAAGGTTGAATATCTATCTTTGAACTGTAGACAACCAGGTCACTACGCCATTGATTGCCCATATCCTGTAGTCAACAAATACAGAATGAAGAAGAAAGAAAGGTCTTGAGAGAAAGAAGACAGAAAATAAAAAGGCAATGATGGTGCAGAAAAATGAAAAATGCAGAGTCAAAAGACACAAATTGATTGAGAGCAAGATGTTTACTACTCAAGTGACTCAAGAAGAAGCCCCGATCTGTTTGATGGCCAAGGAACAAGATCAACCTGACCAAGAAGATGAGGTACACTCTAACTCATCAAACTCGGACTCTAGTGATAGTGACACACACACACACTTCATCACCCACTGATCTTTATGATTCATTAGGCAAAATGATGAAAGATTTTGAACACATTAAATCCTCACACACACTATTAAATGAGGAAAACAACATACTCAAGAGCCAAAACTCAAAGTGACTAAGGAGCCGAGTACTCTAAGTCAAATAGTGATGAGAATGAAAGTTTAAAGGCCGAAAATGCTAAGTTAATAGCGAAATTGTTGCCATAGAAAAGAGGAGAATGACCTCAAAATGTTATTGCCTCATTCACTAAGGCATCTAAATCATTAGATGATCTTATTATGAGTCAAAGAGAATGTGGAGACAAGACAGGCTTAGATTTAACTCCTCTGTGATATGTCAAACTTCAAAGTAATTTTGGAAAAAGGATCTTCAAGCAATGAAGAGTCTAAAAATCCAAAACTCTAAATGTTGCACACACATTCACTCCAAAGCACAACTACAAGCAAACGGCCTTGGTTATAAAGGAAAAGGAAAACAACCATTGAGTGCGAGTCTTATTTGAAAGGACAAATTGAGAAAAGATTCACCGAGTTCCTCAAAGAAACTCCAAATAGAAAATACTCAGTAAAGAAGAAGCGAGCTACCAAAAACCCCAAAAATCTATAAAATAAATACATATGATGGGAATGGTAGAAAATATCCAAGCCAAGCCGATTGGAATAATGTGAACTATCAACATAGACTTATGGAATATAAACCCAAATGGCAAAGGCCTAGAACTCAAAGAAAGGCCATTCCAAAAGTATAAAAGAGCTTTCATCAAAGACACATATGCACCTAGGCACTACACTCGGAGACACCACAATTACACAAAGAAGGCGGTTGCTAAAACTTACACACAGCATACGACAAAAGAGACAATTTGTATGAACCTAAAATCCCCAAGCAATTTGCCAAGATTAATTATGATTATGGCACGATAGATGGCAACCCCTTAGAGTCAAATCATTTGGCTATAAGTTGGTTGGATCATCTTACAATTCTAACCCCTCGGGACCCGGACAAGTATGGGTACCTAAAACTTAATTTCCTTGATTGCGGGTTCAAGGAATGCAGTGAGTACCAAGGAACCTGGTATATGGATAGTGGTCATTCCAGGACATATGACAAACAAGAAAAATTTGTCAAAACTTTAAGGAAGTTAAAGGAGCAAAAGTCATATTTGGAGGAAATGAAGCTCCAGGTGAAATAAGAGGCATTGGATCCATCAAGCGGAATGGATTAGAAATCACAGATGTTGCATATGTTGAAGGACTCAACTTCAACTTGCTAAGCATCGATCAACTCGTGACAAGGGCTATAATGTTGGATTTAACATGGGTATATGCCAAATCAAGGATACTTGAATCGAATGAAGTTGTGTTGCAAGGATGCGAGACAAAAAGAACATGTATGTAGTAGATTGGTCAACCGCTACACACAAAGACCTGCACTGTCTATTAGCAAAGAGCACAAATTAATCAAGTTGGTGTGGCACAAAAAGCCGAGTCACCCGAATTTCAAAATGATTAACAAGCTTGCAAGAAGTAATCTTGTGGAAGGACTTCCGATTCAGTATACAAGAAGGGGAGTATATGTGATGCATGTCGAAGGAAAACAAATCAAATCTTCATTCAAAGAAAAGACATGTCCATCTTCAACAAGAATATTGCATCTGCTACATATGGATCTATTTGGCCCAAAGGAATCAACCAAAGATAAGTGGAAAGAAATACACCTTGGTGGTAGTGGATGACTACTCGAGATATACATGGACAATATTTATGTGTAAGAAGAAAGAAACTCTCTGAAACTACCACAAATGGTGAAGAGGATTCAAAATGAGAAGAGAAACAATAAAAATAACATCAACTTGCTACAAGGAACCGAGTTTGTCAATGGAATAATAACTCGATTGTATTGAAAATGGTATTGGTCATGAACTATCGCAGCAAGGACTCCACAAACAGAGAATGGAGTTGCGAGAAAGAAGAACAAAACTCTCAAAGAAGCGGCAAGGACCATGTTAGTCAAGCGGGGCTACCAAAAAGATTTTGGGTCAAGCAATCAACACACGACTTGCTACACTCAAAACAGATGTATGATAAAATGAGACGGTGACAAAGACTCCTATGAGATTTGGACGAAGAAAACCAAATGTTGCATATTTTAAAATATTTGGATGTAAATGCTTCATCCACAACAATGGCAAAGATAATCTAAAGGCCTTCGATGCTAAAGTCGATGAAGGTATCTTCTTGGGATACTCAAATTTGAAAGCAAAGCCTACAGAGTACTCAACAAAAGGACTATGGTTGCGAAGAATCCATTCATGTGGTATTTGATGAGCCAAATGTAAATGGAGAAGACATTGAAGAGTCACCGATAAGTCAATCATCCAACCATACAAAAGTCCCTATCTTTGTCAAGTCAAGCCGAATTATAAACTCGAGGAAGAAGATGAGATAGTCAATCTCAAAAACAATGAAAATTTGCGGTACTAAGTGACTACGAGAGAGGTGATCAAAGCAACACAAATGCTAGACGATTGAATCCAAATCAACTTACTTCAACCTAATGTAAGATGGCCGAGAGACCATCCACGAACTTGTCATTGGAGATATAAGAGAAGGTGTCAAAACAAGATCTAGAACTCAACAAGAAGCTATGTTCACATGCTTTATCTCACAAATGGAGCCCAAGGATGTGTTACAAGCATTGGACGACACACATTGGATTCAAGCTATGCAAGAAGAGTTGAATCGGTTTGAAAGAAATAAAGTATGGGAATTAGTTCAAAACCCATCCATCAAAACGTTATTGGTACTAAATGGGTGTTCGAAACAAGATGAACGAGGAAGGTCTATGGTAAGAAACAAAGCAAGACTAGTAGCCAAAGGATATTGCCAAGAAGAAGGAATAGATTTTGATGAAACATTTGCTCTGTAGCAAGATTGGAAGCTATAAGGATGTTTCTTGCCTATGCAGCTCACAAGAACTTCATTGTATATCGATGGATGTAAAAAGTGCATTCCTAAATGGTCTATTGGAAGAAGAAGTGTATGTTGAACAAACTCAAGAAAGCTTTGTATGGATTAAAAAGCTTTGTATGGGTTGAAACAGACCCAAAGCATGGTATGATACTTTGTCACAATTCCTAATCGAAATGGATTCACAAAAGGAAAAGTAGATAGAACACTTTTCAGAATTCAAGACAAAAAGAGTATCTTGCTTGTTCAAATATATGTGGATGACATCATTTTTGGATCCACAAACAAAGAGTGTGTGAAAATTTTCAAACCTCATGCAAAGTAAATTTGATATGAGCATGATGGGAGAGCCGACATTCTTCCTTGGACTTCAAGTGAAACAACGAAGGATGGAACCTTCATAAGTCAAACAAAATACACCAGAGATTTAATGAAGAAATTTGGTATGGAGGAGAAGTCTTCTCAGTAAAATACCAATGAATACATCACCAAAATGGACATGGATGCGGATGGCAAGCCCGTAGATCAAACAAGATCTGAGCACTTATTGGATCATTGCTCTATCTCACAAAGAAAGCGGGCGGACATCACCTTTGTTGTAGGTGTATGTGCAAGATTTCAATCTGCTCCAAAATAGAGCCATATGACAAAGAAATAAGAGAATATTGAGATACTTGAAAGGAAGCTAAGAAGTTGGCTTATGGTATCCAAAGGAAGGTGGATTCAAGCTAATTGGCTATTCGGACTCGACTATCTTTGATGCGAGTTGATGAAAAAGCACCTCGAGCACATGTTAAATCTTTGGAAACAGATTGATTTCTTGGTTTAGCAAGAAGCAAAAACTTCAATAGCCACCTCTACAAATTTGACTGAATACAAAGTTGCGGGCAAACAAGTGCCCAAATCCTATGGATGGAAACAAAGAATCGAGAGACTATGAAGTTGAGGAAAAAGAAATTCCAATCATGTGTGATAACACAAGTGCAATTGCAATTACTCAAAATCTCGTGTTGCACTCAAGAACAAAGCATATCGATGTCGGATATCACTTCATAAGAGATCATGTTGAAAAGAAGGACATCATTTTGGAATATATCTCAACGATAAACAATTGGCCGACATCTTCACAAAACCATTATGTGAGTCAAGATTTGAAGAACTCAAGCATGAGTTAGGGTTAATTGAGTGGAGTGACACTCACTTTAAAAATCAAAGAAAAGAAATGTAACACAAAAAGGGAAAAAGAGTCAACCACAAATCAGCTAAGTAAATCACCAGACGGAAAGACAATATACCAAGTCACCGTGACAAATGAGTCACAAAGAGAATGAGAAAAGAAGAGCTAAACCAAATGAGGGTAAAAGTTGAATCATTTATGAACAAAGTGACAAAAACGCAATCGTTTGACTAAGCGGGAATGTTTTTAAGGATTACATCAAAGATAATTATGATGTGCACAGCAAAAAAAGCCGCACACCAAGCTTATGATTGGATATAAATGTTTGCCGCATTAAATACGAGACATTAAATGCTAAATCGGCGTGCAAAATCTAAGCCGTTGATTTCGATCACATTTCAAAACCACCCGCACATCCTTTCATAAACCATACTTAAACCATTTTCGTCCGTTTCTCTCACACACTACCAAAACTGTTCATTTCTCTCTCTCGGAAAGCAAAGGCAAAATTTTTCTCAAAACCTATCTATCTTCAAATCAATCTCTAAGTTTTCTTCGGTAAAATCTTGAAGGATGGCACCAACCTATGATTTTGTCAAGTTAGGAAAACAAATCCACACCGGGTCTCTGCGTGGATTTCGACGGCATGGTGAAACAGGGTCCGATGACACCCTAGTGAAGAAAATTGCCGAGAAATTGGAAACGTCAAATTTGAAATCGTTTACGATCTTTGAATATCCGATGACCTATGTGGAGAGGTCGCATGCTTCTACGTGAATGCCGAGATTCACGATGAAGGGATAAAGTCATCATTCACACTAAAGAAACTCACCATCTCTACCAAGGATTTGGTCAACACCGCCACTACCAACGGAAGGAGCATCGAAAATTAACGGTTGATGTAAACCTCTTTGCTTGGAAGGAAATAGCCAAGCCCGACTATACTTGATAAAATACTTTACACAAAGAAACAAGAGGTTTGAAAGGAGGATTATCACAAGTTGTTGGACATAGTTGCCAAATGTATTGACATCAAATTTGGCGGCTTTGACCAATTGTCAAAAGCAAAGTTGATCGTGATGGCGGCGATCATTGAAGAAAGGAAAATAAATCAATGAGTTTGTTTGTCTGATGGACTATGCGAGAATGTAGAACAAATCCTTCAAGGAAGATGGCACATTTGGAGGATCCCTAGGATATGGCCTGGTGATTGGCCTACCGATGGAGGTGAAAGGAGTCCTCTTAGACATGGAAAGCGTTCCATGTAAACAAGATGATGTTTAGATCAAACCTCTCTCGGCGCACGAAGAGAGCCTACGCCAAGAGAGCCGACACGAGCGAGTGAGGGAATCACCGACCACAAGATACAAATGTTTCCTCTCCACCAAAGAAGAAAGTTGCCCCCTGCAGCCTACTAAGAAGACTCTTTTCTCTCGCAAAGAAAGAAAGTCAAACCCTGCTCCCCCCGGAGCGGAGTCACCCGCCCTGCAGCCGTGTCCCTTCCCCTGCAAAGAAAGCGCCGGTCGAGAAGGACTCTCAAAACCTTCTCCGATCGTCAAAAAGAGGAGATCGATAATCCAAGACGGCGCTCCTCGAAGAACCAAACACGGCCACCCCCCGCCCCGAGATTCAAAAGAAATCGTCTCGAACCGAAAAATACCTGCGGTACAAACTAGAAAATGAAGAAGAATCATCAAACGCTCCGAGCTTGAGAAACCGGGCCGAGTCACCACTCACCGAACAAATACTCTGAAACCGCCAAGCTTCCCCCAGATGTAATTGATGAAACAAATAAGTCTCAGTCAGTCACCGAGGCAAATGTAGAAATGATGAAAGACACAAAAAGTCTGATAGTGATGTGATGATCCTATCCCCACTTTACCCGATATTCAAAATCGTCTGCATGAGTGGAGGAAATGGAAATTGAGTAAATCCAGGAAACAGTTCCAACGGCCCAAGTTTATAGAAGAAGAAGAGAATCTTGAACTTCCTTGGATCGACCTCTGTGATCCCAAAGATGATGAAGACAATCGCACATATCCCGCAGATCTTCTAGGATAAGGAGAAGGAAAGACTAGCGAGAAGAGGCGAGGCACGTGAGAAGGCCAAAGATATGCCCTATCTCCGGCACCCGCGAACACACACATCATCTCCTTGATTTCTTATCGACAGATGATGAGGATCCCGGACTCTGGACTTCTTTGCCACATAAGAGTTGCTAATGTAGCAAGCAATGCATGAATCGAGCATTCTTCATGAGAAGAGCATGATGGAGGGACCAGGAGAGTCCTCGAACACACCGAAATTGATCCAATGGGAGTGGTTCAAAGAAATCGCCACCGTTGTTCTTTGCCACCACTTCCCACTCACTCGGAAGAAGGAATTAAAGAATGGCGATGAAACGGGTTAGTGGGGACCATAATTGAGCCAACCCCTAACGAAGGTGTCTTACCACCTACCCCAACTACTGAACACTCAAAGAGATACAAATGAGTTTGGAGACGAGTGACCCCATTCCAAGTCACTCACCGGGTGAGCCCGAGGGGGAAACTCCCTCCACCGCAGGCAAGGTCGAGAATGTTGCGAGATGACTCCACAACGAATCCGGGAGGCGAAGTGGAGAAAGTACAAACGCAAAACGAACAAAAGTTGCCATCAACGAAGCTCGGCGATTTGAAATCTGTCTCACCGAGGTGCCAACCGCTCCGAAGGCTAATGACGCCGCTGGATGATGCGATCGAGGCACGAGAAGGAACAACCCCCGGAGTTAACACTGGCGATGAAAGTGCAATCCATGGGGTTGAGACTCCAATGGATGCCACCTCGGAAGACCCTAAGACAGTGCACCGTCGAAAGGGAGGTCCAGTCGGCTAGATCGAGAATGAGATGAGGTAATGAAGGCCACGGGAGGTTGAGACTTCCCGGGTAAAGAAGTCAAGTAGAGAACATCCCTCCCCGCTATCATTGATCCATCCGAAAAAGGAGATAAGCGCTTCATGATTCCCGTAATCCTTGTAACTTTTCCGGATCGGGAAGCGACGAAGAAGCTAAGTCATCCCCCGTGGATGATCCAAAAGACTCAAACTGCGGATGTTCCCAAAGACGAGCAAGTCGATCTTAAGACTACTCGTCAAACTTTCAATTTTGATGATGAGCCACCAATGGAAATCTCATCATCGTCCGATGACGCTTGATAAGGCCGAGGACCCGTCCACTCAATTGAAGAAACCAAATGAGACCAACGAAGCTGTTGAGACAAATGAGGCTCGGCAAGTCGGGTCCACTTCACAAAGACCCAGTGAAACAGTCCACTCGCGCAGCTCCCAAGCCGCAGCAGCAGTTCGACTCAAAAAGGAACTTCACGCGCACCTCTCATCATTGAACAAATACCATTTGGCCGTGATGATTCATTTATAGAATCTTTTCCTTTCTCTCCTGGAGGTGCCCGACCTCCCGAAGAGTCGGAGAACGAGCTCGCATGCTTCCATAGACCAGCTCCGTTATTATTCCATCAGTACCATTGTTCGGTGATTATGACTTTGACGTTTGTGGCCATTACCGCATCGAAAAGAATTTGAAGTTCGAGGTGTTTAAAGAATTATTTGCTTTGAGATTGAACGGATGGAGAGGCATCGAGCCTCTTTGGACATGCGATCGACAACAGAGATGCAATCTTACTGCGACTTGAGAGGCATAACATCGAGATCGTCGAAATGGTGGCAACAAAGAAGAAACAATGCGTGTGGAACAAGTTAGATACTTCAGACATTGTTCAACAAGCGCCGTATGGAGAGCGAGAATGCTTGCGATGCAAAAACGAAATTGAGAGAACACATTGAGCACATGCATGATGCTCACACTAGCCGAGATAAAGTCATTGCGTGAGCAAAATAAGAGTGATCTCCAAATTTGGAAGAAAACATGAATAGAAAATTCAGCCTTCTCATGGCCGAAATGAAGATAATTTCAAAGAGAGTCCAACGCTACTCGATCCGATTTCGTGCCGCATACTCCGCAGCTGACTCAGATAGAACTCAACTATCGCCAGGCTCGACTTCCCGCTTGCCAAGATGTTTTCCAGTGTCATCTCTCCTTTGATGATGCCAAAAAGGGGAAGAGGAATACCTTAAAGCACAAAAGAGATATGAAACTGAAAAAGAGGATGCACTGGTCGCGAAAGACAAATGAGGAAATATTAAACAAAATAAAGGAAAGTCCGTTGAGGGGGAAGGATCGAAAGATGTGACCTTGATGATTGCACAAACCCCAACAAGGTCTTGTCACAATGGTGACATTATCGAAGAACAAACTCCCAATGACTCTCGCCACTCCAACACTCGCTATATCTATGGTGAAAAGAGAAAACAATTGAAGCGGGGATGGAAGAAGTGGAAGGAAGAATGGATGCCCGAGTTATGAACATCTTGAAACAACATGGAGGCATTCCAAAGCAGAGACACTTATGCCATCTCGGATGTCGGACCGAGCCACGATCGCTGATGAATTTAAAACGCCGCATCCGAAGGATACTTTGCAAATATGTCTATGGCTCAAGCTTGGGACTTGTCTTGGGAAAAGGTCTCACGTTATGTGAAGAAGGTTTTAGACAGTGAAGACTACCGCCAATCGCTCTGGGTCACTCCACCGGTCACTCACCGGAAAGAAAAGACCCCTGACAATACACGCCCGAGGTAGAGGAAGAAGCGTGGTGGAGGAAGAGGTTTGGACTCCAGGCCTCCGCCCCAAAAACATTGAATACGTAGATCCGGCAAGAAAGGAGGGATCTATCAAGGTCTTGACCAAATAGCAAATTTGCAAGTGGCTAAAAGTAATCTTGAGTATGCAAAAAGAATAGAAGAAAAAACAAGAGACAAACTCAGCTATGGGAGGAAAGACAAGAAAGATTAAGAAGAGATGAAGGCGCCAGGAAGGCATATGAAAAGAAGAAGAAGAAAATTGACGATGAGAAAAAGAGAAGAAGAGCGAGAAGATCTTGAACAAGATGAAAGAAGGAGACAAATGAAGGAGATAAAGTGTTCTTTGTCCACCCCTTCATGTATTTTATTATGTAAATACATACTATGTAAGTCTTCCGAAATAAAGCTATAAATCCTTTATTTTTTTGTGTAGACAAATGTTTGCTCTACACCTTGTACACAAACAGTGTAAAAGAACAAGAATGTTATGATCAATAAAAGGATTGATTCTACACATACATTCTATGTGAATACACTATCTGTATGTATCTTTGCTATTTACATTTTTGAATGGTTTAATTTTTGGCATCATCAAAAAGGGGGAAATTGTTAGGAAATTTATTGTTTAGATTTTGATGAATGCCATGTAAAACTTAGAATAGGAAATTGGCACCCCATTTTTATTATAAAATGCATTGTAATAAATAGTAATGGTCAAGCCGAGTTAAGTCGCCACGCAAACATGCAAGAAGACAACTAGAGACTAGGAGGAAGACTCCACCGCAAGACAATGAGTATGGCAAAAGAAGAGTAGACGGAACTCTCTTGGAAGAAGCGGTGAGATGCAATGAGTGGAGTATCGATCAAGTCAACTCAAGAAAAGCCAAGTCTCAAGTTGAAGTGATAGAAGAGTCATCCACGATTGGAAGTCGACTCTAAGTCACCTGGGGAAAGCAAGGAAATGCGGTCAAGTTGAGATAATCAAAAGAGATCCGTTGCACATAAATCAAGAGAATTACCTAAACAAGTAATATCTCCATACCACCTTTCTCGAAGTGCTCATCCCCAAAAGCGTGCAAAAGGAATAAACCAATGGGAAGCACTACACCGTGTCGAACTCACGAAAAGGTGAAGAACAATTCATACGAGGAAATGGCAATTCCAAGGATCGCAACAAGACAAGCCAACGATCGCAAGTGACTTTCAAAAATAAGCCTATCTCTTCAACGGGCAAATTTTTGAAAGATCACTATAAAAGGCCGAGAAATGAGTTTGAGAAAAATAAGAGGGGATACAAACCACAAAAACGCTCAAGCAATTATTAGAACTCGAAAAAAATATTCTCAATCCTCAAGCCTACACTACGAAGAACATCAATCCAACACTCACCGTGAAGGAAAGATAACTTCAATCGGTTGAAGAGGAAAATACCGAAAAATCAAGGGGTCTACATTCCTCGAAGGATTGTAGGAAGGTTCAAGGTCGAACCAAGTCTTGAGCTTTTGGAGGGCTTCGTGATCAAATCCAAAGAGCTTGAGCAAGTGAGTCGTAGTAGTAGCAAAGCAAAGCCCCGTGAAGAAACCGAGTCGCACGAGAGCCAAGCCGAGTGATCAAGGCGTCTCCTGCATCGAGTCCCAAAGGATCAAGTCACCGTGTGATCAAGACTTGTATCCGGATTACCACTTTGTATACCGATCAATACCTAGTGGATTCCTCCAGGAGTTGGAGAAGAGAGGAGTAGAAGAATTACCCCATCTTCGAACCTCTATAAAAATCTTATTGTGTCATTTACATTTCGGACTTTAATTCTTGCATCATATTTGTTTATTTCTACTTAATCAAAGATAATCTTAAGGGTGTTAAATCTTAAATCTCTACTTAACAAACTTAAGGGAGTTAACTTAGACTTAAACAAACCAATAGCCGAGTTAATTATTCCAAAGAATTCCATCAATTTGAGTCCGTTGAGAGACTAACTCTACGATTAACTAAATTGGTCATCCACCAAGGACACATCTCGTAGTATCAACTCAATTTTTAAAAGGACTAAATTAAAAATTTGGTAAGGTTTATTCAACCCCCCATTCTAAACCTTACACTTACACCCCTTGGGACCTACAAGTGGTATCGAACGGTTGGTTCATTGAGCCTTCCGCACGTTCTTGAACTAGATCTCCAAACTTTTCAAAGTCCGCTTTAGTACTTAAACTTTCAAAACTCTCTTTATCATTAAAATTTATTTTCATGGAAGCAAATTTGACACGCATCCCTATGTTCACAATTGAAGAATTTGATGATTTGAAAATTCGTATGCGGGCTCATCTATCTTACATGATGAGATGTGGATAGTGATAGAAGATGGGCCACCGCAAATCTTAAAGGTGAACACAATGTAAGAAGAGCGATTGGAGGAGAGGAGAATGTTGCTCCCAGCACTAGCCCATGGTTGAAAAACCAAGAACGAATGGACAAATGATGACAGAAAAAGATACAACCTGGACAATGTAGCCAAGGACATCCTTTACAAAACCTTGGACAAAGCCATGTTCAATAAAGTCAAATCATGCAAAACGGCTAAAGAAATCGGACAAGCTAACATTGATTTGTGAAGGCTCGGAAAAATCAAAGAAAACAAATTATCAAAGGGTCGTCTGAAATTTGAGAACTTCAAAATGATCTCGGGAGAAAACCTGGATCAACTGGATGCTCGGTTCACGTAAATCACCAACGAGCTATCTGCACTTGGAAAGGAATATACACGAAGAAATGTGTATGAAGATCCTAAAAAGTCTTCCAAATGAATGGGAAATGAAGGTCATGGCACTAAGACATTCCATGGACCTATCAAAGACATCCAACCATGAACTATTCTCGGACCTCAAAGCCTACGAGTTTGAGCCGAGAAGAAAAAGACCAAGAAGAGACAGTTGTACCCAAAACAAATGCTCTAATTGTTAAAGATGGGAAGAGAGTTGAGGTCAAAGAAGTCATTGATCCGAAGAAATAGCCCTATGGTTAAAAGGTTCAACAAGTTCTTCAATAAGAACTACAAGAGAGGAAAGACGAATCTTCCGAGAATACACTCACTCCCTCCAAATCAAGGAAGATAGGCCAACCAAGAGAACAAATCATCAAAAAGTCAATATCAAAGGGTGACAATCCAAGAATGGAAAGAGTTGATCAAAAGGTTGAATGTCTATCTTTGAACTGTAGACAACCAGGTCACTATGCCATTGATTGCCCATATCCTCGTAGTTAACAAATACAAGAATGAAGAAGAAAGAAAGGTCTTCGTGAGAAAGAAGACAAGAAAATAAAAAAAGGCAATGATGGTCAGAAATGCAAGAGACAAAAAGTCAAGAGAAGCGGTGATTCGAGAGCGAAGAAGCCGACTACTCAAGTGACTCAAGAAGAAGCCCGATCGTTTGATGGCCAAGGAACAAGATCAACTCCGACCAAGAAGATGAGGTACACTCTAACTCATCAAACTCGGACTCTAGTGATAGTGATCGTGACACACACACTTCATCACCCACTGACCTTTATGATTCATTAGGCAAAATGATGAAAGATTTTGAACACATTAAATCCTCACACACACTATTAAATGAGGAAAACAAAATTTTACTCAAGAGCCAAAACTCAAAGTCGACTAAGAGCCGAGTACTCTAAGTCAAATAGTCGATGAGAATGAAAGTTTAAAGGCTGAAAATGCTAAGTTAATAGCGAGAAATAGTTGCCATAGAAAAGAGGAGAATGACCTCAAAAATGTTATTGCCTCATTCACTAAGGCATCTAAATCATTGGATGATCTTATTATGAGTCAAAGAGAATGTGGAGACAAGACAGGCTTAGGATTTAATTCATCTATGCTATGTCAAACCTCAAAAGTAATTTTGGAAAAAGGATCTTCAAGCAATGAAGAGTCTAAAAATCCAAAACTCTAAATGTTGCACACACATTCACTCCAAAGCACAACTACAAGCAAACTGGCCTTGGTTATAAAGGAAAAGGAAAACAACTTGATTGAGTGCGGCCGAAAGGACATCCGAGAAGAGATTCAAATGAGTTCCTCAAAGAAACTCCAAATAGAAAATACTCAAAAGAAGAAGCGAGCTACCAAAAACCCCAAAAAATCTATAAAAGAAATACATATGATGGGAATGGTAGAAAATATCCAAGCCAAGCCGATTGGAATGATGTGAACTATCAACATAGACTTATGGAATATAAACCCAAATGGCAAAGGCCTAGAACTCAAGAAAGGCCATTCCAAAAGTACAAGAACTCTCATCAACACATATGCACCTAGGCACTACACTCGGAGACACCACAATTACCCAAAGAAGCGATTGCTAAAACTTATACACAGGCATACGACAAAAGAGACAACATGTATGAACCTAAAATCCCCAAGCAATTTGCTAAGATTAATTATGATTATGGCATGATAGATGGCAACCCCTTAGAGTCAAATCATTTGGCTATAAGTTGGTTGGATCATCTTACAATTCTAACCCCTCAGGACCCGCACAAATATGGGTACCTAAAACTTAATTTCCTGATTGCGGTTGAAGGAGCAAGAATACGAGGAACCGAACTGGTATATGGATAGTGGTCACATTTCTGGACATATGACAAAAACAAGAAAAATTTGTCAAAATTTAAGGAAGTTAAAGGAGCAAAAGTCATATTTGGAGGAAATGAAGCTCCGTGAAATAAGAGGCATTGGATCTATCAAGAGGAACGGATTAGAAATCACGATGTTGCATATGTTGAAGGACTCAACTTCAACTTGTTAAGCATCATCCAACTCGTGACAAGGGCTATAATGTTGGATTTAACATGGGTATATGCCAAATCAAGGATACTTTTGAATCTAATGAAGTTGTGTTGCAAGGATGCGGACAAAAGAACATGTATGTAGTAGATTGGTCAACCGCTACACACAAAGACTGCCTATTAGCAAAGACCACAAATTGAATCAAGTTGGGTGGGCACAAAAAGCCGAGTCACCCGAATTTCAAAACGATTAACAAGCTTGCAAGAAGTAATCTTGTGGAAGGACTTCCAAAGATACGATATACAAGAAGGAGAGTATATGTGATGCATGTCGAAAAGGAAAACAAATCAAATCATCATTCAAAGAAAAGACATGCCCATCTTCAACAAGGATATCGATCCGCTACATATGGATCTATTTGGCCCAATAGAACCAAACAAAGATAAGTGGAAAGAAATACGCCTTGGTGGTAGTAGATGACTACTCAAGATATACATGGACAATATTCATGTGTAAGAAGAAAGAAACTCTACGAAACTACCACAAATGATGAAGAGGATTCAAAACGAGAAGAGCCAAACCATTATAAAAATAAGATCGCAGGAACCGAGTTTGTCAATGGAATAATAACTCGATGTTGTATTGAAAATGGTATTGGTCATGAACTATCGAAGCAAAGGACTCCACAAAAGAATGGAGTTGCGAAAGAAGGAAAAGAACTCTCAAAGAAGCAGCTAAGGACCATGTTAGTCAAGCAGGTTACCAAAAAGATTTTGGGTCAAGCAATCAACACAAATTTGTTACGCTCAAAACAGGATGTGTATGATAAACAGAACGGTGACAAAGACTCCCAATGAGATTTGGGTGGAAGAAAACCAAATGTTGCATATTTTAGAATATTTGGATGTAAATGCTTCATCCACAACAATGGCAAAGATAATCTAAAGGCCTTCGATGCTAAAGTTGATGAAGGTATCTTCTTGGGATACTCAACAAAGTAAAGCCTCCTGAGTACTCAACAAAAGGACTATGGTTGCGGAAGAATCCATTCATGTGCTATTTGATAAGCCAAATGTAAATGGAGGAGACATTGAAGAGTCACCGATAAGTCAATCATCCAACCATACGAAAGAGTCCCTATGTCTTTGAAGTCAAGCCGAATCATAAACTCGAGAAGAAGATGAGATAGTGAATCTCAAAAACAATGGAAAATTTGCGGCTAAGTGACTACGAGAGAGTCGATCAAAGCAACACAAATGCTGGACGATTGAATCCACCAACTTACTTCAACCTATGTAAGATGGCCGAGAGACCATCCACCGAACTTGTCATTGGAGATATAAGAGAAGGTGTCAAAACAAGATCGAACTCAACAAGAAGCTATGTTCACATGCTTTATCTCGCAAATGGAGCCCAAGGATGTGTTACAAGCATTGACGACACACATTGGATTCAAGCTATGCAAGAAGAGTCAATCGAGTTTGAAAGAAATAAAGTATGGGAATTAGTTCAAAGACCCACACATCAAAATGTTATTGGTACTAAATGGGTGTTCAAAAACAAGATGAACGTCTATGGTAAGAAACAAAGCAAGACTAGTAGCCAAAGGATATTGCCAAGAAGAAGGAATAGATTTTGATGAAACATTTGCTCTCGTAGCAAGATTGGAAGCTATAAGGATGTTTCTTTCTTATGCTTTGCTCACAAGAATTTCATTGTATATCGATGGATGTAAAAAGTGCATTCCTAAATGGTCTATTGGAAGAAGAAGTGTATGTTGAACAACCTCCAGGATTTGAGCAGAAGACTCTTGTAGATAAGGTATACAAACTCAAGAAAGCTTTGTATGGGTTGAAACAGCACCCGAGCATGGTATGATACCTTGTCACAATTCCTAATCGAAAATGGATTCACAAAAGGAAAAGTAGATAGAACACTTTTCGTAATTCAAGAAAAAAAAGAGTATACTTTGCTTGTTCAAATATATGTGGATGACATCATTTTTGGATCCACAAACAAAGAGTCATGTGAAAAATTTTCAAACCTCATGCAAAGTAAATTTGAAATGAGCATGATGGGAGAGCCGACATTCTTCCTTGGACTCCAAGTGAAACAACTCAAGGATGGAACCTTCATAAGTCAAACAAAATACACCGAGACTTAATGAAGAAATTTGGTATGGAGGAGAAGTCTTCGTGAAAATACCAATGAATACATCACAAAATGGACATGGATGCGGATGGCAAGCCTCAGAGATCAAACAAGATACTGAGCACTTATCGGATCATTGCTCTATCTCACAAAGAAGCGAGCGGACATCACCTTTCTTTGTAGGTGTATGTGCAAGATTTCAATGCTCCAAAATAGAGCCATATGACAAACTAAGAGAAATATTGAGATACTTGAAAGGAAGCCAAGAAGTTGGCTTATGGTATCCAAGGAAGGTGGATTCAAGCTAATTGGATATTGATTGACTATCTTTGATGCAAGAGTTGATGAGAAAAAAGCACCTCGGCACATGTCAAATCTTTGGAAACAAAGCTAATTTCCTGGTTTAGCAAGAAGCAAAACTCAATAGCCACCTCTACAAAAACTGACTACATAGGCTGCGGGCAAACATTGTTGTGCCCAAGTCCTATGGATGAGACAAAGAATGAGAGACTATGAAGTTGAGGAAAAAGAAATTCCAATCATGTGTGATAACACAAGTGCAATTGCAATCACTCAAAATCCCGTGTTGCACTCAAGAACAAAGCATATCGATGTCGAGATATCACTTCATAAGAGATCATGTTGAAAAGAAGGACATCATCTTGGAATATATCTCAACCGATAAACAATCGGGCCGACATCTTCACAAAACCATTATGTGAGTCAAGATTTGAAGAACTCAAGCATGAGTTAGGGTTAATTGGTGCCGAGTGACACTCGGAAAAATCAAAGAAAAGAAATGGAACAAAAAAGGAAAAAGAGTCAACTCACAAATCAGCTAAGTAAATCACCAGACGGAAAAGACAATGACTATACCAAGTCGGCCGACAAATGAGTCACAAAGAGAATGAGAGAAGAAGAGTTAAACCAACTAAGGGTAAAAGTGAGTCATTTATGAACAAAGTGACAAAACGCAGATCATTTTGACTAAGCGGGAATGTTTTTAAGGATTACGTCGATAATTATGACGTGTACAGCAAAAGCCGCACACCAAGCTTATGATTGGATATAAATGTTTGCCGCATTAAATACGAGACATTAAATGCTAAATCGGCGTGCAAAATCTAAGTCGTTGATTTCGATCACATTTCAAAACCACCCGCACATCCTTTCATAAACCATACTTAAACCATTTTCGTCCGCTTTCTCTCACACACTACCAAAATCTGCTTCATTTCTCTCTCTCGAAGCAAAGGCAAAAATTCTCTCAAAACCCTATCTATCTTCAAATCAATCTCTAAGTTTGCTTCGTAAAACTCAAAGGATGGAACCAACCTATGATTTTGTCAAGTTAGGAAAACAAATCCACACCGGGTCTCATCGTGGATTTCGACAAAGATGGTGAAACAGGGGTCCGACGACACCCTAGTGATGAAAATTGCCGAGAAATTGGAAACGCCTGGGCTGAAATCGCTTTCGACACTGAATATCCGATGACCTATGTGGAGGAGGTCGCACGCTTCTACGTGAATGCCGAGATTCACGATGAAGGATAAAGTCATCTCTTCACGGAAAGAAACTCACCATCTCTACCAAGGATTTGGTCAACACCGCTCACTACCAACGGAAGGAGAATCGAAATTAACGGGCGATGTAAACCTGGCCGCTTTGCTTGGAAGGAAATAGCCAAGCCCGACTATCTTTGATAAAATAGTTTACACAAAGAAACAAGAGGTCTTGAAGGAGGATTATCACAAGTTGTTGGACATAGTTGCCAAATGTATTGACATCAAATTTGGCGACTTTGACCAATTGTCAAAAGCAAAGTTGATCGTGATGGCGGCAATCATTGAAGAAAAGAAAATAAATCAAAAATTTGAGTTTGTTTACGATGAGACTATGCCGTAATGTAGGGAACAAATCCTTCAAGGAAGATGGCACATTTGGAGGATCCCTAGGATATGGCCTGGTGATTGGCCGGGTCATGGAGGCGAAAGGAGTCCCTCTTAGACATGGAAAGGCGTTCCATGTAAACAAGAGGATGTTTAGATCAAACCTCTCCGCGCACAAAGAGAGCCTACGCCAAGAGAGCCGACACGAGTGAGGGGGAATCACCGACCACTCAAGATACAAATTTTCCTCTCCACCAAAGAAGAAAGTCGCCCTGCCGTAAAGAAGATCTGTTCTCTGCAAAGAAAGAAAGTCAAACTCAGCTCCTCCCGCCCCGCAGCAGAGTCACCTGCCCCTGCGCAGCCGTGTCCCCGCCTGCCCCGCGAGTGGCGGTCGAGAAGGACTCTCAAATACCTTCTCCGATCGTCAAAAAGAGGAGAACTCGATAATCCAAGACGGCGGCTCCTCGAAGAAAACACCAAACGCCCCGCCGCCCAAGACTCGAAGAAATCGTCTCACGAACCAAATCCCTCCTGTACAAACTAGAAAACGAAGAAGAATCATCAAGCGCTCCGACCTTGAGAAACAAGCCGAGTCACCACTCACCGAACAAATACTTAAACCGCCAAGCAAAGAGAGTCCCCGATGTAATTGATGAAACAGCTAAGTCTGCTGAAGCGATCAACAGGGCAAACCGAAAAATACAGATGTAGTCCGCGCAGCTGAGACACAAAAGGCGATAGAGAGTCGATAGTGATGTGATGATCCTATCCCCACTTTACCCGGATATTCAAAATCGATCTGCGAGAATGGAGGAAATGGAAATTGAGTAAATCCAGGAACAGTTCCAACGGCCCGTTTATTGAAGAAGAAGAGGAATGTTGAACTTCCTTGGACGACCTCTGTGATCCCAAAGACCGATGAAGACAATCGCACGAGATATCCTGCAGATCTTCAAGGACAAGGAGAAGGAAAAGATAGGCGAGAAGGCGAGGCACGTGAGAAGGCCAAGATATGCCCTATCTCCAAGCACCACGTAACACACACATCCTCTCCTTGATGTCTTATCCGACGATGATGAGGATCCTGGACTCTGCTGCTTCGCCACGTAAAGAATTGCAAATGCAGCAAGCAATGCATGAATCCAGAATTCTTCATGAGAAGAGCATGATGGAGGGACCAGGAGAGTCCTCCAGAACACAGCTGGAAATTGATCCAATGGGAGTGGTTCAGCAAATCGCCACCGTTGTTGCTGCCACCACTTCCCCAGCTCACTCGGAAGAAGGAATTAAGGGAACTGGCGATGAAACTGGTTAGTGGGGACCCCATTTGAGCCAACCCCTAATGAAGGTGTCTTACCACCGCCCCAACTGAACACTCAGAAGAAACAGCCGGGAGTTTGGAGACGAGTGACCCCATTCCAAGTCACTCAGCTGGTGAGCCAGCTGAGGGGGAAACTCCCTCCACTGCAGCAAGGTCGGAGAATGCTGCAGATGACTCCACAACGAATCCAGGAGGCGAAGTGGAGAAAGTACAAACGCAAAACGAACAGCAAGTTGCCATCAACGAAGCTTCCGAGGCGATTGAAGACTGTCTCGGAGAGTGCCAACTACTCTGAAGGCTAATGACACTGGATGCGGTCGAGGCACATGAAGGAACAACCCCGGGAGTTAACACTGGGCGATGAAAGTGCAATCCATGGGGTTGAGACTCCAATGGATGCCACCTCGAAAGACCCTAAGACATCCGCCACTGTCGAAAGCGAGGTCCAGGCCTTGCGGTCGAATGAGACCATGAGGTAATGAAGGCCCACGGGAGGTTGAGACTTCCCCTGCAAAGAAGTCAAGTAGAGAACATCCCTCCTGCTATCATTGACCCATCCGAAAAGGAGATAAGCGCGCTTCATGATTCCCAGGATAATCCCGATGTAACCTTTCCGGGATCGGAAAGGCGGCGGGTTAAGAAGCGAGTCATCCCCCGTGACAGATCCAAAAGACTCACCGGATGTTCCCGGCCGCGAGCAAGTCGATCTCAAGACTACTCGTCAAACTTTCAATTTTGATGATGAGCCACCAATGGAAATCTCATCATCGTCCGATGACGCTTCGATAAGGCCGAGGACCATCCACTCGATTGGAGAAACCAAATGAGACCAACGGCTGTTGAGACAGTGAGGCTCGCTAAGGTCGGGTCCACTTCACAACAGACCCCACCAAAACAGAGTCCACTCGCGCAGCTCCCAAGTCGCATGCGAGTTCGACTCAAAAGGAACTTCACGCACGCACCTCTCATCATTGAACAAATACCGCTTAGCCGTGATGATTCCTTTATAGAATCTTTTCCTTTCTCTCTGGAGGTACCCGACCTCCCGAAGAGTCGAGAACGAGCTTGCACGCTTCCATGCCGACCAGCTCCCGTTATTCCATCGTGTACCATTGTTCCGATTGATTATGACTTTGACGTTGCATGGCCATCACCGCAACGCGGAAGAATCGATTGAAGTTCGAGAGTGTTCAAGGCATTATTTGCCGAGATTGAACGGATGGAGAGGCATCGAGCCTCTTTGGACATGCGATCGACAACAGAGATGCCAATCTTCTATCACGACTTGAGAGGCATAACAATCGGGATCGGGGAATGGTGGCAACAAAGAAAACAATGCGTGTGGAACAAGTTAGATACTTCAGACATTGTTCAACAAGCTCACTGGTATGGAGAGTGAGAATGCTGATGCAAAAACGAAATTGAGAGAACACATTGAGCACATGCATGAAGCTCACACTTTCCGAGATAAAGTCTGCTGCGTGAGCAAAATAAGAGTGATCTCAAAGTTTGGAAGAAAACATGAATAGAAAATTCAGCCTTCTCATGGTTGAGATGAAGCTAATTTCAAAGAGAGTCCAACACTACTCGATCCAATTTCGTGCCGCATACTCCGCAGCAGACTCGAGACAGAACTTGACTATCGCCAGGCTCAACTTCCCGCTTGCAAGATGTTTCAGTGTCCCTCTCTCCTTTGATGATGCCAAAAAGGGGGAAGAGGAATACCTTAAAGCACGAAGAGATCTTAAGTCGAAAAAGAGGATGCACTGCGAAGGAAAAGACAAATGAGGAAATATTAAAGCAAAAGAAAGGAAAGTCCGTTGAGGGGGAAGGATCGAAAGATGTGACCTTGATGATTGCACAAACCCCTCAACAAGGTCTTGTCACAAATGACATTATCGAAAGAAACTCCTCAATGACTCGCCACTCCAACACTCGCTATATCTATGGCCGAAAAGAGAAAGACAATTGAAGCGGGGATGGAGGAAGTGGAAGGAATAATGGATGCCCGAGTTATGAACATCTTGAAACAACATGGAGGCATTCCGGTGAGAGCAGAGACACTTATGCCATCTCGGATGTCGGGACAGAGCCACGATCGCTTGATGAATTTAAAACGCCGCATCCGAAGGATACTTTGCAAATATGTCAATGGCTCAAGCTTGGGACTTGACTTGGGAAAAGGGTCTCACGTTATGTGAAGAAGCTAACAGCGGCCAGACTACCGGACGCTCTGCTTGGTCACTCCGCCGGTCACTCACCGGAAAGAAGAAGACCCCAAGACAATACACGCCCAGGTAGAGGAAGAAGCGATGGTGGAGGAAGAGGTTTGAGACCTGTGCCTCCGCCCAAAAACATTGAATACGTAGATCCGTGCAAGAAAGGAGGGATCTCTTGGGTGGTCTTGACCAAATAGCAAATTTGCAAGTGGCTAAAAGTAATCCGAGTATGCGAAAAGAATAGAAGAAAAAAACAAGAGACAAACTCAGCTATGGGAGGAAAGACAAGAAAGATTAAGAAGAGATGAAGCTGCCAGAAGGCATATGAAAAGAAAGAAGAAGGCAAATGACGATGAGAAAAAGAGAAGAAGAGAAGATCTTGAACAAGATGAAAGAAGGAGACAAAGAAGGAGATAAAGTGTTGTTGTCCACCCTTTCATGTATTTTATTATGTAAATACATACTATGTAAGTCTTCTCGAAATAAAGCTATAAATTCTTCATTTTTTGTGTAGACAAATGTTTGCTCTGATACACCTTGTAAACAGTTGTGTAAAAGAACAAGAATGTTATGATCAATAAAAGGATTGATTCTACGCATACATTCTATGTGAATACACTATCTGTATGTATCTTTGCTATTTGCATTTTTGAATGGTTTAAGTTTTGGCATCATCAAAAAGGGGGAAATTGTTAGGAAATTTATTGTTTAGATTTTGATGAATGCCATGTAAAACTTAGAATAGGAAGTTGGCACCCCATTTTTGTTGTAAAATGCATTGTAATAAATAGGGCTGGTCAAGCTGAGTTAAGTCAGCTACGCCCAAACATGCAAGAGGACAACTGGAGACTAGAAGGAAGACTCCGCAAAGACAAATTCGAGTATGGCAAAGAAGAGTAGACGGGAACTCTATCAAGAAGCGGTGAGATGCAGCTGAGTAGAGTATCGGTCAAGTCAACTCAAGAAAAGCCAAGTCTCAAGTTGAAGTGACAAAGAGTCATCCAATGATTGGAAGCTGACTCTAAGTCACCTGGGGAAAGCAGGAAATGCGGTCAAGTTGAGATAATGAAAAGATCCGTTGCACGTAAATCAAGAGAATTACCTAAACAAGTAATATCTCCATACCACCTTTCTCGATGTGCTCGATCCCTTAAGCGTGCAAAAGGAATAAACCAATGGGAAGCACTACACCGTGTCGAACTCGAAAAGGTGAAGAACAATTCATACGAGGAAATGGCAATTCCAAGGACTGCAACAAGACAAGCCAACGACTGCAAGTGACTTTCAAAAATAAGCCTATCTCTTCAACGGGCAAATTTTTGAAAGGTCACTATAAAAGGCTGAGAAATGAGTTTGAGAAATATAGAGAATACAGACCAGAACCACAAACGTTCAAGCAATTATTAGAACTGTAAAAATATTCTCAATCCTCAAGCCTACACTACGAAGAACATCAATCCAACACTCACCTGTGAAGGAAAGATAACTTCAATCAGTTGAAGAGGAAAATACTGAAAAATCAAGGGGTCTACATTCCTCGAAGGATTGTAGGAAGGTTCAAGGTCGAACCAAGTCTTGAGCTTTTGGAGGGCTTGATCAAATCCAAAGAGCTTGAGCAAGTGAGCTGTAGTAGCAAGGCAAAGCCCTGACCCGTGAAGAAGCTGAGTCGCACGAGAAAGCCACCGAGTGATCAAGGCGTCTCCAGGGGCTGAGTCCCAAAGGATCAAGTCACTGTGTGATCAAGACTTGTATCCGGACTGTTACCACTTTGTATACTGATCAATACCTAGTAGATTCCTCCAGGAGTTGGAGAAGAGAGGAGTAGAAGAATTACCCCATCTTCGAACCTCTATAAAAATCTTATTGTGTCATTTACATTTCAGCACTTTAATTCTTGCATCATATCTGTTTATTTTTGCTTGACATATTTGCTATCCATTAGATAATCTCTAAGTACTAAATCAAGCTCTAAATCTCTACTTAATCAAACTTAAGGGTGTTAAGTCTTCCGCAATAAACAAACCACAAACAGTTAACTTAGACTTAACAAATGAGTTATTCCAAAGAACAACTCGGTTGAGTCCGAGAGACTAACTCTCTCGATTAACTAAATTGGTCATCCACCAAGGACACAATTGTGTAGTATCAACTCGAATTTTTAAAAGGACTAAATTAAAAATTTGGTAAGGTTTATTCAACCCCCTTCTAAACCTTACACTTACACCCCTTGGACCTACAAGAATGCACCCGCGACTTCCCGTATTTGTATGATGGCTATTTTTCATGATATTATAGAGAAAATTATGGAGATGTTCATGGATGATTTTTCTGCTTTTGGAGATTCTTTTGATCATTGCCTTCACAATCGTTTTTAGTTTCTGAGAGATGCGAAGAAACTAATATTGTTCGAATTGGGAGAAATGCCATTTTATGGTACGTGATGGCATTGTACATGACCACCGAGTTTCTTCTGCAGGTTTAGAAGTGGACAAAGCAAAGATTGTGGCAATTGAGAAACTCCCACCTCCGATAAATGAAAAAGCGACGAGAAGTTTCTTGGGACACGCCGGATTTTTCTGAAGGTTCATTCGTGACTTTTCTAAAATCACTAAACCTTTGATTCAATTATTAGAAAAAGATCTCGCTTTCAATTTTTCCGATGATTGTTTGCAGGCATTCGAAATTTTGAACAAGGTGTTGGTGACTGCAACAATTCTCGTAGTTCCGGATTGGAGTCAACCCTTTGAGCTGATGTGTGATGCTAGTGATTTTGCAGTAGGGGCAATTCTTGGTTAGAAAAGGGATAAGCTATTCAGAGCCATGTACTACGCGAGTAAAACATTGGACAGTGCCCAGCAGAATTACACTACCACTGAGAAAGAGATGCCAACAATTGTATTCGCATTCGACAAATTCCGATCTTACTGATTGGAACAAAGACGATAGTCCACACCGACCATGCGGCTATCAAATATCTCTTTGACAAGAAAGATGCAAAACCGAGATTGATTCGGTTATTCTCTTATTGCAAGAATTCGATGTGGAAATTAGAGATAGAAAGAGATGTGAAAATGTGGTGGCAGACCACTTATCCAGACTTGAGTATAAAAAGGATGAGAAAGAGGGTACAGATTTGATCAAGTAAGAGTTTCCAGATGAGCAGCTTTTATTAGCACATGCACAATTCCCATGGTACGCGGATTTCGTTAATTACTTGGTAGCGGAGTCTTGCCCCCGGTTTATCCTCTTGCTCGAAAAAAGACGTTCCTCCATGATAATCGGCGATGTGTGCCTCAAGAAGCGTGGGAGGGAGTTATACAACAATGTCATTCTTCACCTTCTCGGGGGGCACTTTGTCGACACGCATCATCGCGGTGAAAGAAATCTGCAGAGTGGGTTATACTTGACCTACTTTATATAATGATTGATATTTGTATATGCGGCGGATGTGACAGATGCCAGCGGATGGGGAACATCTCTAGACAATATGAGATGCCTATGACAAATGTGATGGAAGTGGAGCTATTTGATGTGTGGGGGATTGACTTCATGGGTCCCTTTCCATCATCTTCGAGTTATCAATATATTCTACTTGCAGTGGAGTATGTATCTCGATGGGTAGATGTGATTCCTTCACAGAAGAATGATGCACATGTAGTAATACGGTTCCTGAAGAAAAATATATTCACTCGGTTTGGAACCCCGAGGGTTTTTATTAGTGATGGGGGGTCACATTTTGTGAATAAATTGATGAGCAATCTACTTGCAAAGTATGGGGTTAGGCATAATGTGGCACTGGCATACCATCCGCAAGCAAATGGGCAAGCTAAAGTAGCCAATCGCGATATCAAACAAATCCTAGGAAAAACTGTGAGCATAATCGCAAGGATTGGGTTATGAAGTTATATGATGCTTTATGGGCATACCGGAAAGCATTCAAGACGCCTTTGGGCACATCTCCATACCAGCTGGTATTTGGAAAATCATGTCACTTACCCGTGGAGTTAGAACATAAAGCATTCTGGGAAGTAAAGAAGATAAATTTTGACTTCAAAACAGCGGGTGAAGAAAGGTTACTTCATTTAAATGAGATGGAAGAATTCCGAGACGAGGCCTACAAGAACTCTCGGATCTACAAGGAGCGCACAAAGAGATGGCACGATAGTATGATTAAGAAACGAGTTTTTTACCGAGTGAACAAGTCCTCTTGTACAACTCACGTCTCAAATTTTTCCTAAAACTCAAATCTCGGTGGTCGGGCCCGTTTGTAATTAAGAAAATGTTATCACCTCCAGGAGTAGTTGAATTGTTGACTCGGGATGGTGAGACGTTTATGGTGAATGGCCAGAGGATCAAGCATTATTTCCACAGAGATCAAAAGGAAGAGGTGGCATACATCACCTTGCAGGATCCTTGATCGAGATATACAGGCGTCAAGCTATAGACGTTAAATTTAGCGCTTTTTGGGAGGAAACTCAATGGTTTGTTGTTTTCTTTTTCGTTTTTCCTTTATTAAGATAGAATTTACTTGTTTTTATATGTAAAAAAACTGAAAAAGGACCTTCGCATTGACGCACGGGCAGCCTGTGCGCTAATGCGTAGGTTTTGGTCTGCTCTCGCATTTATGCATGGGTGGGTCGTGCGTAAGCGCACGGCCCATACGTCTATCCTCTGGGGTCTGTTTAAGGTCGCGGAATCAGGTAGTTCCTCCCACTTCAAACTCTCTCTTGAGCCCTAATTCTCCAAGCATCTCGCCCCTTTACCCCCTTTGCTAAGATTTTCAAAATTTCACTCGATTTTCACTCATAATCCGACACTTCCACCATACTATACACGAATTTTGCACAAATTTTAACTTTGGTTGGAGTTTTGTTGGAGAAAAGCACCTAGGGTTGGCAATTCATCCTTTTTGCGAATTCTTGAAGATTTCGGTAAGAACTACACTCTTTATTCGATTTTCTTGTAGAATAAGTATTGAGGATTCATATATGGAGCATTGTGTGATTGATTTGCTATGATTTACTTTGATTATTCTATTGGGCATATTATCAAACACTTTGTGGGCATCATGAATTGGTGAATAATTGTTTGAATTGTTGATTGTTATCGAATGGGCATTGATGTTTAGAGTACTAGTGACTTCGATTCTCCACAATTGTATTGATGTTGAAATATTTTGCTCTTTGTGGATAGGAAACGCTAGACATGAGTTCACCATATTTTTGTTGGTACTTTGTTTATTCGGAATCTCACACGTGTTTTGCTAGGTACAACAGTGAAATAAGTGGCTATGGCGCATGTAAAGAAGGAGACAAAGGAGAGAGCACCACGCGAGCGTGACCAATAGCCCCGGACCTACGGGGTAGAACTTTCAAGATGACATTGAAAGATGGAACACGTTGGTCACCCACCCATGACCCTATAAGATACGCCGACGATGAGTGTGTACCCGAATCCTTGGGAAACATGATGACGTCTGGTGGTTTTTCGAGAGGTCGGGTGGGATCGCATTCATGAGAGGGAGATGACCGACCTACCAAAGCCTTACACTAGAATTCTTGAGAACCTTCGAGTTGTTCAAGCAAGGAGGCACAGATGAGCCCTATGAGATCCTATTCCAGCTGGGAAATGTGAGACGACGACTATCAATTGCCCAATTGAACAACATTTTTGGGGTACCGGCTGACGCGGCATACCTGCACCGAATGGACTATAGTTAGTATGAATTCTAGCGACTACTCATGGAAACACCGGAAATAGGTGTTATGGTCTACGAGGCACGGACTGCCAAGTCCTCGTGGGTGTGGAACCCGGTGTTTTGGTATATCCAGCGAGTCACCTTCGCTTCCATCAATGCGAGAGAAAATAATGGGGGCATGACCGTTAGGGAACTTTATTTGATATGGTGTATGTTGACCAACACACCATATAACACAATAGCTATTTTGCGGAGCAGATAGACCAGGTGGCCAAGCAAAGGCGGGGCACCATCATGATTGGGGGTATGATTACTCCGATCGCCCGACACTTCAACATCAATGTTAGGGCCTTCGATCCGATTGAGGGCGAGAGGAGGATAAGTCTAGCATTATTACGCACTATGAAGATAATCACGGAAGAGACGGGCATGTATCTCTTCCAACAAAGAGCCGGGCATCCATTCCCACTGCCCAACATGGTGCTCACCACCGTGGATAACATCAATGCCATGGCCAATTTTTCACTAAACTCTGAGGCACATGACAAAGTTATACAAGCTATACTCACACAAAAAAGGCGAAGGGTCGCCGAACTCCCAGATGACGAGGACTTGGTGGCAGAGGAGATGGAATACTTAGGCAACTTTGGGGTAGCCGGACAGGAATATCAACAAAGGGGGGAGGACATACCTGAGAGTTCTCATAGGGGAGAGGAGCGAGGGGGTTATGACTTCAATAATAGATTATTAGCCCTCGAGGAGCGAGTCCAGCTGCACCATGATGAATTTCGAGCTTTCAGAATAGAGCAGTAGCACTGGAACTTGGCAGCCAACCAGCAGCAAGAGGAGCTCCTCGAGATGATGCGACAAATGACCCAATGGCACATCTCTCGGGGCCCACTATCCACCAAGCACCCCAGATGAGCGAGCCGTGTTGAATCCACGCTTTTCTCTATTGAAATTCTATATTTCCTTGTATGCGATATAATTCCATTCAAGTTTGGGGAGGAGAGATAGTTCATTTTGATATGAAGGGTATGGAGAGAAAAAAATTTGCATTTCATATAGTTGCATGTAGAGCATTTAGGTTGTATTGCATTAGACGCACGTTTACGCTTTTAGCACATTTACTACTTTAGTATGTCTTAGGGAGCGAGTAAAATGGTTTTGGTTGTGTGCGTTGCGACTTGGGGATAATTTGAAAAAATTTGTGCTGTTTTTAATTGGGTGTTGAGTGCGAAGTGATCAAGGCGAGAATGGATGATATAGAGCATGTGAATATTGAAAACATGGATGTTATGCTTTGATTCACGAATTTCCAAGCCTGTGAGCTTTTGAGCCTTTATTGCTTTCATTATATGTAGACTTGTTTGTTGTTTTGAGTGTATCGTTCATGATGTTAGAACTCTAGAACTTGCCTTGGTATCTCTGTTAAAGCCATATGTTGTATGCGATTTGTGAAAATGATTTAAGGCCATTTTTGTTAAAGCCTTTCAATCCTTTGGCCTACCAAATGATATTGAATTCCCTAGTTAGCCAATTTGAGTCCATTGCCTTATTTTTTGATAGCCACATATTCAACCTTAACTTGATATATTTGTTGCCCTAAACTTGAGCTTATAGCATTGAGTAGGTGGGTTGAATAAGGTTGAAATGGATGAGATCATCAATATAGAGAATTGGGTGAAAGTTGGTTTATGGGAATGAAAGAGAAGAAAATGAGGAAAAGAATGATGAATACTCACGAAAGAGTCGAAAAAAAAAAGAAAAATCGACTTTATGATTGGGTTTGATATGAATAAACTTGTAGGCTGGGGTTGTAATGAAGTGAAAAAAAAAGTTGAGTTTTATCAAAGAAGAGAAAAAAGGGGGATATGAGGAATTGATGAAAACAAGGGGTGGTTTGAGAAGCATAGTGGTTTGATATGAGGATTGATAAGTCGAATGAAAAACATATTCTTACCAATCTATATGCTCGAGTTTGAGTCACTTTATCTATATTTCTATACTCTAACCAAAGAGCCTTCATTACAACCAAATGACAAAGTCCTTTTTGATTCATGAATTGCACACACTTTAGTGGCGGAGATTTGAGACAATTTGCAAGCTTATGGTAGTTCTTCATCACTGATATGATTTGACCGTAAACACGTCCCTTATACACTTGAGAGGAGAGCATACACTTGATCAGTGAGAGTCATGATTCAAAGCATTTGTCATGGTTTTATTGAAACGTGTTTTATGTTAGATATTTGAGTCTTGGTTGATTCATTGCTTGATACCTATGGATAAGCAGCATGAGTTTTGTTGTGTTGTTCTTGATTATTGATTTTCATTCTTCGCACTTGTGTTTTATCTTGTTTATAATGCGTTGACCGGGACTATCAACATTTAAGTTTGGGGATTTGATTAGTGTGAGTTTTGCATATATTTTGGACATAATTGTGAATATAATAGGTTGATAAACATGCATTAACTTAGTAAAATGGGTCGTGTTCTCATAAAGTGGAAAAAATATTACGCTTTGCTCGTTTTGCAGGAAAATAACGATGTTTGTAGCACTTTTGTGGCAAATTGGAGCATTGCGAAAGAAAGGACCGTCAAGAATCGGCGAATACACGAAGTTTGGAGCTGAACCGAGAAGAGATCGGATAAACCGTGCGAGATATGGCCATGCACGGGCAGCAGCTTGCGATAGACACAACCCGTGCATGTGTAAGATCGCGGATTTGATGTTCGCATTGGCCTTGCGGGCTGGTCATGCGTAGCGCACGGCCCGTCGCGTTTGATCAAGAGAAGAATGAAGATACGGCTTGACGCGCGGGCTGGTCATGCGTAAGCGCCGCGCCCAAGCGCGTGTCGGCGAGTTTTGACAGTTTTAAATCATACCAACTTGGGTTTGGCCCAAAGGGATTATAAATAGAGAGGAGGTGGACCCAAACGGAAGACACTTAATTTTAACCTAGAAAGCAGAGAAAAGAGCATCCTTCTACCGGAGGAATCGAGAGGAAGATCAAGGTTGCATTCACACTTGAGGATTGAAGATTGATCGAGAGATCATCGATATTCCTGAGTTTTCTACTCCATTGTATTTTTTATTTCATCTAGTTGATATGGTTATGAACAATTTGTCTATGAATTCTTCGTTTCCCATGTCCGGCTAAACACTTTGTGATTCCGGGGTTTGGGATTGGGTTAATTGACTCTTGTTTGATGTATAATTTGAATTGAAGTTATTATTTCGAACCCTATTCGAGTACTTTGCTTTATTATTTGTTTTATCATATGGCCAATGGTTTAACATCGTTGATGTATTGATTCATAATTTGAGAGATGAGTTTCAATACTAGATCTTGAGTGTTTGACATGAATATTTTGCATGATTGAGAAGTCTGTGAGTATTTGTGAGGATAACTGATCTTTTATATTTTTGGGAGTTGTTTATCTTATGTTGAGTACAGATGCTAGCATAGATAATTCAATCAATGTATTTATTGTATCTCGAGAGAGAGGATAAATTACTTTTGTGATCATCTTATAGGGAAGATAAATAATAACTTTGGTTTTGATTAATCGGATAATAAGAGGGAGATTATTGAAACCATAACCCTGGAATCCATTCATCTACTTGATCTTTTCAATCGTAACTCTTGCTTTGTTCTTTTTATGATAAAATATTGTCGTAGCTTTATAAAACAACAATCACCTTTCGATCGTCTAAATAAAAATAGTGTTATTACAATCTCAATAAGTACATCAATTTATTAGTCTCTGTAGGATCGACCTTGCTTACCCTATCTATTAACTACGCCGTTCACTTACGGTGAAGCTAAAAAAAGGCGAACAGAGTTCATATCTTATAGTTTAAAACATTAATTGTTAATTTTTCTGATTATTTCAATGTTTCTTCCACAGACGATGATGTTTTAGGAGGGTTGATTATTTCAACTTTATTCTGATTTATCTTTATAATATATTTTTCTGGCACAGGGGATTAATACATTGCAATGTATCTGCTAATACTTGTCAATGTATCTGCTAATACATATTAACGTATCTGCTGATACATTCCTATTTGTTTTGTGTGGGTTCATATATTATGGTTAAAAACATTAATTTTTAATTGTTCAAGGACACGATCTGGACCTCATACTTGCAACTTCTTGTAAAAAGCCCTCACCAAGTAGTCTCGCATAATAAATTACGAAATATATCATTATCTCGAACCTAACAAACCTTACTTCCTTATGCTAATACTTTTATGTTCAACACCTAATACCTTCTTTCCTGTTCAAAACTTTCTGCTAATACTTTTTTCTCGTAAGTTAGATGTGTTCACATGAAAAAAAGCGATTATACATCTCGTGCACAAATACTAATACATTTACTTGTAATAATTTTTACGTAAGTAAGATATATTCACATGAAAAAGTTAACAAAAGCAAAGAATACATTTATTCACAAATACTAATACATTTACTTTTAATACTAATACTTTCAAGGTTCAATACTAATACATTTATTTGTACTACTAATACTTCCTAAAGCTAACAAAAGCGAAGACATTAGTACTATTACATTTACATGTAACTATTATAAGTTGCGTACAATTCAAATTGTTTTTGATAAACAACCAACAAAAGTCCAACCACATGATCCCCATTCAACTAACAACCAATATCTTCTAAACTTGTACATCATAAACACATTATATTAACAAATATAGATCACTATAAAACACATAAAAATAACTTGAGGTTCAATAAAATCTTACATGAAAACTTATACATCATTAGACAATGTGAATTGTTATAGTTATGCTTTTAGATTAAATTTTTCTTTTTAATAAATTTACACCATTTTTTTCAACACCAAGTATTCAAGACTTCGCCCGACGCCAAGTATACTTGGCTTTTTAAGATTAACACTATTTTTTAAGGGATGAACCCCATTCCTAGGGCCCCCACTGTCCTTGCCTAGAGTTTTGTGGAGGAGGTGAATCAGGGGATGTGCCACAACAAGTCAGGGTCCTAAGCGCCATAGACTGGGTCACCACACAAGAAATCCTCCTTCACCTTGTTACCATGGGTTTTGGACCTCCACATTGCAGGTGCCAGCAAGTAGACAATACGTCATTCATGTTCTTTACCAGTTGAGTTATGCCCCGGGGGCAAGATTAACACTACTTTTTAATTCAATGGATGAACGTCGTTTTAGCGTCCCCGTGACGCGAATTCTTATCGAATATTACTTTGATAAAACCTATACAACAACAAAAGAAATAATTCAATGAAGGACTAAATTTTCTGACTTTCTAAAAACATCATGAATGCAAATAAAAAAGAGAAAGAAGTTTCATATGTCTTTAACTGATACATATTTCCTGGCTTGTGGCATTAAATAATTTAGCCCTCAAATCCTTAAGAAATTGATCAAAATTTCTTTAAGTCGATCCATCTTTAGCCAATGCCTTGTGCACTACACTCCCGATTTTCTTGATTTCATTCCTCAAACCATTCAATAAATTTTCTCCACTCATCAACTCCTTAATCTTCTCTCGCTACTTCCTACCTCGTAAGTAATGGATATCCCATCACATAGATTAATCCCAATTTCAATCATCAACCACTAATTTTCTATTAGTAGGTTGATCAACCGAAAACGGGAAACATATCATCGGGCGCCATACCATATACTTTCTCCAAGATCGAATTCCACCCACAAACAGTGTCAAAAATCCTCCGACACTGGAATTGTAATTACTATATTTTGGTTACACCACGAAACAAACAACCATTTATCTCTCAAACTGTTCTTGAGCACACGGGTAACACATCCGTATTTTCCCGAAGAACCCAAATAAAATTTTTTTCACAAAGGAGAAGCCCATAAGATATTTCCTCTTGCTAATTGCTTATTGCTCGAGCAAGACGCCAAACGAGACGTATAAAACCGAGCGGTGGCTTGGAGTTTAGCCATTCGCATAAACTGCTTTTTGGACCATAGGCTTTTGGGAACAACGGTTGTGGTGAAATTAGTGGAAACGTTTATAGGGCTATGCATAAGTGGGCTGCTTTTGGTTTAGAGCTTGTATTGATTCGTGTTCAAGTTCATCGACCGTGTTAATTAATATGAAATCTGCAGATTTCACCGCTCAAATGCCTTGGTTACAATCGGTGGATAGTTGTTATTTCCACATCCTGAAGATAGGACATCAAGTCCTTTGATTTAATGGATTGAACCCCGGTATAAAATCTATGATATCCCCCTGATTACCTGATTATCAATTAGCAAAAATTAGTTATATCCAATAGACTGATTGTACAAGTTCTCAAGTGGTATTGCTCATCATCATTTTTAAGGGTGTTGACCCGAGTTCAAACTCCGATATCTTTCGCTTTCTTTTGAAATTAATCCCCCCCTCCAACCAAGACTCCCAACTTAATGAAAAATAGATTTAGAGTTAAGCGGATTTCAAATTCTTCTTATTTTATGTTATCGCATTTAAACAATTCGTCAAGGTTCCCGACAACTTTGGTCGATATGGCGGATGAAGACGAACAAGACAAATTGAAAGACTTAAAGGCCAAGATAGGCGACTCATCAACTACTCCGATTGCCTTTCACTCATGTGATTCCTCAGAAACTATGAAGGCAATGGCAATTGCGGCTCGTGGATCCTGGGCTGACATTCAACATGGTACATCAGACCATGTAGAGGATACTCGAGCACGTGCTAACAAAACTAATGATAATATAATTCGAAAATCCTCTAGAAATAGACGCCTTTCATTTAAATTGCGTTTTTAAGTTATTTTTGTTGTTTCTTTTTCTGAAATCTAACATTGTTTTCACTTTGCTACCTGATCGGCTTGTGATCAGGACTTTTCCTTTTTTTATATATTTCCATTTACCTATTAAAAAAACAATTCTTCTTATTTGAGTCAATTGAAAATTAAAACCATTCCCCCAAATCCTCTTCCCAAATCAAAATCCTCCAATCCAAATGGGATTTGTTATTATGGATTTGAAATCCTTAGATCAAAATCTATCAATCCAAATGAAGCCTTAAACAAAAATGTTAATATGTGTGAAAACTCCAAGGATAACTACAAAAATATCCAGTTATCTTTTAAAATTACAAAAATACCCACCTGACAATATCCTCCTATTGAGGGTGCAATTTAAAAATCGAAACAGATATTAAGGGAATATTTGTAAGTTTGAAAGATTGCTGAGTATTTTCATAATTAGACTAAGGGATAATTACAAAAATTGCCGCTGAAGTTTAGCCCAATTACAAAAAATTCCAAGTATCTTTCAATTTACAAATACTCCCTTGAGGCTAGTTTGTGTTTACCTAACAAATACACCCCTTGTTGAGGCCTCTTGAGGGAGTACTTTTGTAAGCTAAAACAAATATCAGGGGTTATTAGTAATTTTAAAAGATAACTGGAGTTTTTTGTAATTAGGTTAAACCTTAAGGGTAATTTTGTAATTAACCCTTAAGACGAAATCTCAAAATATTTGTTTGCAACTAACCCAAAGAATGACTAATTCAGGAGGAATTTAGGACACATACCTCTGGATGGGAAATAGCCCTTTTCTATCAGAAGATCCAAGTGATAGTCTATTGAAAATACTAGAGCCGGTTCAGTCCAAAACGAAACATTCAACATGTTATATTTCTTAGCAATAGTTGTAGGTAGGCCATGAATAGAAAGTGTCAGCAACCAAGAAATGAACCAAATTAGACGCACCATCATCATCGACCGCACGATAAGCTTTCCTACTAATTCATCCACACGAGATGGAAAATCGCGTAAAATAGTTTCCCAATACTCGTTGAAGTTGAGAATCTGTCATAATCCGGTGGAAAACTATCGTAAATCGTCGTGGTAACGTATGTCAAGATTCAATTTACGTGCTCCGGAGAATAAATCGACCTCTTCAACACTCGTGGTGGGCTTTGGACAACATGCGGTGAACGAATTGATGTGGAGAAAAGTGATTGTGCGGCCATTTGAAGCAAGCTTGAGTGCCGATTGATGAATGGGGTAATATGGCCTTAGAAGGAGAATGCAATCATGATAGCATGAAGCTTTTTTCGCCATTTGTTTCCCAATTTTTGTTGATTTCGATGAGAGTAAATTAGAATATGGAAAAATGTTATAGTTATATGCTATAATGGAGCTAGTTTATATAGATGATAGTGATGCGGGGGTGTGTTTATCATAGGACCAACTCCAAGCCGGCATCTTTGAGAAGGTGATAATAAAAACATAAAAAAGAGACGAGGAGCGCCCAATTTCATTTAAAGAATATTAAAACGTAAGTACATAAGAAAACAAATACTAGGTTCTCGGTCATTTCATGTCTGCTGGATTTGTGGAAATTGTGAGAGCCTCGGTAAAAATGTTGAGAATTAGAAGTTGTCAGTGTTTGACCTTTACAAACATTAAAATGTGATTTTCTTCAAGCAAAGGCCGAGAAGTATTTTTTTTAGTGATTGCAAACACTCCCATTATATTTGTGAAATTCGATTTCACAATTTTCTTTTATCAATATTAAACTTTTTTATCGAAATAATAATTAAAAAAACACTACATCCTTATTAAACGTCGCAAAACTTATATCAATTACATTTTCTTACATCTTCTAAATATTTCATCGGACACATCTTCAACAAAACAATCAAAGTTTCTCTCCGAAGAACCAAGGGCGTACCCTTGTGAGAGGGTAGGAAAGCCCCCCATTTTTTTTTAAAAACTCTATTATCTATATACATTTTATATTTAAATACTAATATTTGAAATTAAAACATTCAATTTTATTGGTTTAGCCCCCCAAAAATAATTAGCCCACCCAATATTAAAGGTCTAGCTCCGCCCCTGCGAAGAACCATCCTTAGTCAAGGCATTTTCCAATATTTTCCTCATTTCCCCAATCCCCAATTTACTGCCTCAACTCATCCGACCTTTTCCCACTCATCAAAATCCCAATCTTCTCCGCAACTTCATCCCTTGTAATAAACTCTCCATCACAGAGATTCAATCCAACTCTCCAATCATCCACCACCAATTTTCTATTCGTAACTCGATCAAAACAAAGGATAACAAATATTCTAACATCACACCATACGCTCTCAAGCACCAAATTCCATCCACGGTCGTCAAAAACCCTCGAATCGCCGGGTTCAACAACACCTGATTTTACGCGCACCATGGGATAATCCCTAGTCATATCCTCAAATCCTTCAGGAAGTCAAAATCCACAATCCCAGGCCGAATAACCCAAATAAAATTAACCTCACTAAGCAAAAGCCCACCCGCAATTTCGAAAATCACTTTTTTTATCAATCTTAGCAAGACTACCAAACGAAACATACAAAACAGAACCAGGGGGCTTTGAATTTAATCATTCATTCGGTGTGGATGAAATGTAGAACTGTCGACACCTCGGTTTTGACTCTTGGCTAAGCATCGATCCGAGGATGTTTATAAAAGGGATGTGGATAGTGTTTGTAACACAAATTTCTATTGTCTGCGATATAACAAACAAGAAAAATAGTACAAATTGAATTTATATATGAATTAAAATATCAAAAGGGTTTTCAATCTCTAAAAATCCTCTGATTCTTCTCTTCAAGGATATATGATATGTAGAATTTGAGAATTTGGAGATGAACTCTTCAGATTGATTTTCTCCAAATTTGAACTTGGACTTGAATAACGTTAATCCGAGGGCTTGATGACAATCTCGAATAACACCGATATATTTGATGATACTTGATTTGGATATTAGAATTTCTTGGTGGTTTTGACTCTTTGATCTTTCTCCAAGATGGATTTGACTTCAATTAACGTTAACTCGAGGACATGAAAGCTTATTCCCAAATAAAACGCCGTGATTTAAGTGGACTCCGCGATGAACGCCTTGAATTTTTCCTTGAACACCGGATCTCTTTGAATTTGTTCTTCTTGACTTGAGAGAATTTCCTCCACCACTTTCTTGCTTGGATTTCTTCTCTTGAATTTCTCGATTTAATTCCTTGAGAATGACCTTTATTTATACTTGTAGGAGAGAGGTTTTTGGATAACTCATATGGTGAAGGCTTTGATTTGATTGGTCCTTCAAGATTTAATATTTATCTCTTTAATCACAAACTATGATAATTATCAAAAGAAATAACAATATATCAAGATAAATCTTGACCTATAAGAATATGACATTTGGCAATTATCGATTGGCCAAAAAAAATTATATGCCTACAAATGCCCCCTCGAGACTTGTTTGCATGCATTTGTTTCAACAAATGCTAAAGTGAATTTACTCACAACATTTCGTTTGACTTGGAACATAGAGATAGTTTAAACTTATATCACGGAGCTTTAGAATTTGTAGATAGTTTATTCTCATATCAAAGAGCCTTCATTTGAACTTGGGATATATTGATAGTTTATACTCGTATCAAGGAGTACACATCTGAACTTGGGATATATTAATAGTTTACACTCGTATCAAGGAGTTTTAATTTGAATTTGAGATATATTGCTAGTTTATACTCATACCAAAGGAATAAACATTTGAACTTGGGATATATTGATAGTTTATACTCGTATCAAGGAGTATTCATTTGAATTCAAGATATATTGATAGTTTATACTCGTATCAATGAGTAGACATTAACTTGAGATACGTTGAGAGTTTAAACTCATATCAAGGAGTCTTGATTTGGATTTGACATATGCAGATAGTTTATACTCGTATCAAGGAGTATTCTTGCTAATTTATGCTCGTATCAAGGAGCACTTTATTGTATTTGATTTGTAGACCTTTTATACTCATGTCAATGAGTGTTGTTGATAGTTTAGGATGTTATCAATGAGCACTTGGGCATATTTTATTTTGACAATTTTAGATGGTTTATGCTCGCATCTAGGAGCGTTGGAAAGTTGAAGATGGCTCCACTTCTTCTTCATCATCAACATCACTTGGACATTCTTGTTGGTCAATGTTCAAACTTATCTCAATGGCACATGTAACGAGTTGTTAACTCTTCAAAAGTTTTTGGCTTTATTCATTGAAGTATGTAGCATAGGCTCCAATGCATTCCTTGGATGCACATCTCAATTGCAGAAGTCTCTGACAATTGATCTTTGCAGTTGAGGCTTAAGTCCCTCCAACGATAGATGTAGTCCACGATGGACTCTTCCTTCCACTGACGTGAATTTGTGAGTTCAGTCAAACTAACGGTTCGTCGTGTGTTATAGAAACGGTTGAGAAACTCTTGTTCCAACTGTTCCCAACTCTCAATCGAATTCGCCCCCAAGTCGGTATACCAATCGAATGCGCCTTTCAAGGATCGAACAAATTGTTTACTAGGTAATCTCCATAAGTTCCAAATCATTGCATGTCTCGATAAAGTGAGCCACTTGTTGTCTTGGATTGCCTATGCCATCGAATTATTGGAATCTCGAGGGTTGATAGCCAATGGGTATCTTCAAACTATCAATTCTCAAAGTATATGGCTTGGCGTAAGTCAAACATGATTTGGAACTTCCATCAATCTTATCTTTGATAGTCCCAATGATGAACTCCTTGAGTTGGTCAATTGGAATCAGGCCATCAAACGAGACTTGCAACTCCTTTGCGGGAGACTTCTCTTTTTCGTTTGGTTGTTGCCTTGTGGATGTTTCAACATCATCTTGAGTAGGGGTGTTCATTTGGTCCAACCGAACTGAACCAAACCGAAGTTTCGGTTAACCGAAATTTCGGTTGATCAAAATATAAAACCGAAAACCGAACCGTACTACACAGTTCGGTTCGGTCAAAACCGAATTTTTTTTGGTTTTTTCTTCGGTTTTTCGGTCAAAACCAAAATCTTACAATGAAAAAAAAAGGTTTTGCAATATGAACCGGCAGTTTCGTCTTCTTTCACTATGAACAAGCTTCATTACACCATAGGAACCACAAAAATTACATGGGCTTCCTTGTGAACAATGGATAAATCAACATTAATTATACTTTTGCTTTGTTTAAATCAATTGCCTGTAAGGGTTTATAATTTAGGGATTTTTCCAGAATACCTTAATGAGTCGACAATAACTTCGTGAAAACCTAAAATTTAGTATCTTGGCAGAGCAATCACTGATAGGGACGAGAATCTTGTTGAGAAGAAGAAAGTCACATTATTTTGATATAGTTAATGGGAAAGAAATGCACCTCAGCCTGTATTAAGTCGTGAAACAACTTTCTATTTAGTTATGGAAATATGTTTGTATATATAATGTATATAATTTTGGTTTTCGGTTCGGTTCGGTTAACCGAACTGCAAAACCCAAAACCGAACCAAAAACCGAAATTTTAAAATTTGACAAACCGAAAACTCGAACCGAAATTTTTGGTTCGGTTTCGGTTTGAACCGAATTTTTGGTTTCGGTTTGGTTCGGCCGGTTAACCGAACTGTGAACACTCCTAATCTTGAGCTTCTACTTCTTTTACCATCACACGACTTGAATATGCATTATATGCAAACTATCTATACAGAGTAAAAAAACTAATATGTAGTACAAAGACACCCAACTATTCAAGACGTCATAAACTATGCAACAAAATCAACTAACTATGCATTCTCTAGAAACTATCTATGCGGTGTGGATTAACTAAATATGCGATGACATTATGTAACATCCCATTTTTATAATTTCCAAAAGCAACATCTCGTTTTCATAACTAAATATACATTACATTGAACCTATTTATGCAAAGTAGAAATAACAAAATATGCAAAGACGTTATATTCAATTATGTCTTGTTTTCGTAAAAACAAAGTGCAACAAAATAACTAAATATGCATTATTTGATGTCTAATTATGCGAGAGAAGAACTCTAGCTATACTTTGTAAAATAAAAATATTTGGAAAAAAAAAGCTGTTTTCTTAAATTCCGCCACCAAATCGTGATTCAATCTCACCCATAAAACCACGGGACTACTAATTTGAATTACAAAATTACAACCTTACCCTTAAAATCGGTGGAAATTAGGATATAAGTAAAAAAAAAACTGAATTAATCACATCCCTTCATTTTTTAAGATCAATGGGTAAGATGAGTCCACACTTTGTCTTACCTAGGAAGGGTGATCTCATTTGAACCAAATCCTAGGACTTATATTATTTAAGATACCGAATTAGATATTTGTGGTTTATTGCCAAGCGAATTGAAGCCACGTAGAAACCATGCAATAATTGATGGTATCTTAAAAGTGCTCATTTGTCTTTGCATTTTCATTAGTTGAGTCATATTGAAAATTTTATGATGACCAAAATTAGAGATAATAATGGGCGAGGATGGGCGGTGAGACATATAATTTCCGTCCTCGAATTCCATCCCATGTACCATCCCCGACAAGGAGTTCCCGTTCGAAGAATGAGGTCTCCACGGGAATTGGGTCCCCATAAATTACTTAAAACAACCATTAATTGAAATAAATAAAAATAACATAAATTCCTAGATAATGAATGAAAACAAGAAAAATTATGAATACTTTGGGGTTTTGTTTTTAGAATTGATCAAAAAAACATTCTAAATAAAATTAATATTAATAATAAATAAATAAAATAGATATACATATTTCGGCAAAGTTACGAGAAATTGATAGGCGCTTGTCGGGCGCAGATCAGTTCTAGAAAAATACTATTGTTTATCTTTTTTTAAATTTTTAACCGATTTTTGGCCGCTTAGCATGCCTAAACAGACGCCTATGCCAATTTTTGGCCAAAATGATTTTTTTCACCGACTAGACAAAATAGCTTCGGCCTAGAGTCGCCAGGCGCTACTTAGACCGACTTTAATTTACAATATCGATATTCCAAAAATGGGGATGGAGACGAGATTCCCCTTTTATTTAATCATGACAGGATGGAGATGGGAATGATATGGGGATACATCCCGATTCTAGAGAAACGGAGAATTCTCATCCCGATCGATTCCCAATTTAATCGAATATGATCCCATTTTATTTTATTCGGATCCGACGTGGATGGTTACGGCGGTTATTATTGGAAACTCGGTGGTGTATATCGAATGGGCAAGAATCGAGCGGTAGTTTTGATACGAAAATGATGTCGAGGCAAGAGTTAGACTCTTTCTCTTTAAGACGAGATTGCCCGCTCACGGTGCTTACGAATACGGCAATCGTCTCCCAAGATACAACGACAGACTACTTGCGATAGTTGCACTACAAATCGCAAGTACAACGAACACTATGATGCTCTTAAACTCTCTTTTACAAAGTTATGCGAGAAAGTCAAGTGAATTTCAAAATTTGATGTGATGAAATGAATTACGAGGTGGTTTCTATGGAGATCCTGTGCCTTGATAAGGGTCTTTTTATGCATGTTTTATATGTATATTTAAGTATGATTTGAGTTATTTTATTGTTAGTTTCATAAATTTTTGATTGTACATATTTCACATTACTCCGAGGTGCTTTTATTGGTGTAGATTGATGATTTGGAGCTGTTTTTGGTGAATTTTGGGCCATGGTTTCATGTCAAAACATACCCTCGGTTTCTCGGATGCAAAAACACTCAAAATCCCAAGCTAAACGCGTCATTTCGGGGCCTTTTAGTCAAACACGGGCGGGGTGTGTTTTTAAGCACGGCCATGCTTTTTAGATGTAAAAACGAGCAATTTTTCGACCGACGTATCAAACATGGTCGTGTTCGGGAAAATCCAAAAACATGGCCTGCCCGTGCTTTTAAAGCACGGACGTGTTTTTCGTCGATCTGATATTCTTTTGGCGGAAATTATGGAAGCTTTCCTTTTTGCTTTTTGACAACCTTTGAGCAACTTTTACGTCTCATTTTTTGCACCAAACTCTATTATTCCCTCAATTGTCATGTGGACACAATTATTCAACCAACTTAACCAATGGAAGTGGAGTATTGTCATGTGAATACAATGATTCAACCAACTCAACCATGAATGTGCACACAATGATTCAACCAACAACCATGGAAGTGGAGCATTTGTTAGCATTATTGATGTGTTCTTTCACAAAGATGGTGCCTATAAAAGCCAAGAGTTTGAGTTGAGAAAGGAATTCATAATTCATGTAATATTCATTCATATAGAGATCCATTGTGTATTCATCATAGAAATTTAGAAAATATTCATTGTGTCTAACATTTTGAGTGGAATTGGGATCAAGAGGTCTTGGAGGAGTAAGCTTGTAGCAACATTGGAGAAGAAGGCTTGGATCAACATCATCTATCAAGAAAGAAGTCATTGAGATTTTGAGAAAGATAAGTACATCATGTCTACAATACTTAATTCTTCTTATGTAATTTACTCTTTTGTCAAAATTATGAGTAGCTAAACTCCTAGTGTTTGAATGTAATGAACTCTAGAATGGATTTGTGATTAAGGTTTGTATGTTTTTAATAAAATTCTCATGTCTTGTGTGATTCACTTATATCATGTTTATTTCATTCAAGTTAATATTTCCGGTATATTAATTTGATATCTATTCCTCATCGGGTAATCGAGAGATTTATGGTGGGAAAGAACCTATATAAGTGAAAAGAGTTGCATGCAATCCTAGATATAGGACGACATAAATCTTCTGGATTAGGGTCAAACCTAATATGGGAATTCATAAATCGTTATAATGCAATTTTGGGGGTTTTAACTAGAAAGAGATTTCAGTTAATCAACTTGAGATTAGGAGTTTTTCGCCTTGAGAAACGGTTTAACTTAAATCGGGAATTTCTACGGTCCACATAACATGAGATTTTATTAAAAGAGGTTGGTTTTTGCTTAAGGGCTTGTGGGTGTATTTTTATCTTGTTGAATCACAAAAACATTCTAGAGGGATTTACATTCAACACATTTCTATCTCTTGAATTCTCATTCTACAATCTACTTTTATTTGATTTATTGTAAGTTGCAATTATCTTAAATTCTCTATTTTTCATTTTCCATTTTAACAAACAAAACTCTGAAAATTGCTAGATTAGATAACAAAAAGACGGTAATTATTAGTACTTACAATCCTCGTGGGAATGACACTCGGTACTCAATAATCTATACTACAAAATGATAGGTGCACTTGCCTAAGGTTTTCTAGAGTAGCTTTTGAGCCATCAAGTTTTTGGCGCCGTTGCCGGGGATTGTAATATTAAGAACGCTTTATTTTTATTAATTTAATCATTTTTTTACCATCATCTTTCTTTTTATCTATCTTTGTAAGTCTTGGATTACACTTATCCTCTCTATTTACCGTAGTACATGCCTACTGTCGTCGAATTTGGAAGCGCAACACCGCCGGTAGCAACACGGAGAGAAAGTACTAATATAGACCATGAAGAAGATATTAACGAAAGCAAAGATTTCGGCATGGCGGATGAACAAAGAACTATGTACGATTACGCCAAACCATCCATGGACAAGACATCGTCTAGTATCGTGAGGCCCGCATTGGCGATAATTTTGAAATAAAACCAAATGTCATTCGGATGGTGCAACAGTTTGTTCAATTTGACGCGGCTACCAGGCGAAGATCCGAATAATCATATCGCAAATTTTCTCGAAATCGCGATACATTCAAAATCAATGGGGTCTCGACGATGCCATCCGTTACGCTGTTCCCATTTACTCTTCAGGGACGGGCTAAACAATGGCTAAATACTTTGCCAAAGGGAACAATCACAACATGGAGCATCATGGCGAAAAGTTCCTTTTGAAGTATTTTCCACCGCCAAAACGCACGATTGAGGAATGAAATCTCTTCATTCACTCAAGAAGACAGCAGACCTTGTACGACACTTGGGAGAGATTCAAAGAATTGTTGCGAAATGCCCACATCATGGTCTTCCTATTTGGATGCAAGTCCAAACATTTTACAATGGGCTACTCTCGTCTACAAGGCAAATGATCGATCTGCGGCCGGGGAACTTTGAACAATAAAACACCGTGGAAAGAGATCGATAGAGGAATGGCCATGAATGGCTATCAATGGCAATCCGTCATTTGTAAACCTAACGAGCAATGGGTGTTTATTGATGAACGTTAAAAATGTATAATTATTTTAGGCTTATATTATTATTTTACCTTATTAATATTATTAATAAAATGAATTTATAGTATTATTAATATGTTAGGAATAAAATAGAAATCAACATAGAATTGTATTTGGAAGCAATTTTTAGTGCGGGTTTGGATCAACGAGCATAACTTTCATTTCGACATGATTTTGGGATGATTCTTGAAGATATGGATTCACAATCCATTCATTTACAAGTTTTCAGAGAGATTGAAACCAAAAATCAAAGTTTGGAATGATATTTTCTTGGATAAAAAATTCATCATAAAATGAGGATTGAAGGGTGCTCATTTAATTTCCAGACTTGACCAAGTTTGGTATTTTGGACATAACTAGAAAAATACAAGGTGTTTGTATCTGAAATTTTTACTGAGTATGTACAAATCATAGAGCTACAACATTGATGAAGACCCCAAAGTCATATTTGTATTGGATGAATTTATAAAAATCCAAGAGGCTGCTGCACTAGTCAATCCCGTATGCCAACCACATCTCAATTATTCAACCATATCTTGGCCCATGGTTGTTCAAATTCAATGAAATCAGTTGGAAATTCAAGCCAACTCATGTGATAATTGATTTGTGGAAGAAAATTGAGCAAAGATGGCTGATATCATGGACAAAATGACCAGTCAAAGAAGGTGGCAAAGTTGGTGTTGATTTCCTTATTTTCTTACTTGTAATAAAAATAAAGAAAAAAATAATTGTAAATTGATTTTTAGTTGGCTATAAATAGAGGTCATTAGCATTAGCCAAGAGCAAGTTTTATGTAGAGAAAGTTAGAGTTACAAAGTTCAAAAGAATTTTTCTTTCTTGCTTTTCTTAAATTATAGTAAGATTTCTAGTATTTTATAAAATGTTTGCTTTAGTTTTTCTTCAATCTTTTGTTTTCTCTATTTTTTCATGTTATTCTAAGTTTATTTTGTTGAGGAAATGGGGTGAAACTCTTGATGAAGGATAAGGAATGATTGTAGATTCATATTAAATTTCATTGTTTGTATCATCAATTTGTTTTTAGCTTATACATTTTTGTTTTGTGGTGTTTCTTGATTTATGTATATCTATTGGCACAACAAATACTTGGTTCCATTTAGTTAAATGTCTGGTTTTATTTCAACCGACTACTAATGTGGATACCTTGATTTGTTGTAGACAAAAGAATACATAAATACTTGATCCCATAAACAAGTATTGATGTTATAAGATAAATTCTAATTGATGATATAACATGATTACCTTATTGCATGATTTATATGTATAATATCTTCCCATTGGAACCTTCTTTGTGTATGGATTCCAATAGTGGCAATCTAAGAGGTAAAAAATATAATCATTCATTTATCCGAAATCAAGAGTGGATCCCTAATCCTCCACATTTCTATTAATTAAATTTCTTGTAACTAAAAAAAAAAATATTCTTACTAGTAAAAAAAAAAACCCCATTTACTCATCCTTTAAATAAGAAATATCCTGTAAACTTCCATCAACTTCCCTGCGGATCGACCTCGGACTCCCGAGAAATTTATTACTTGAGAAAACCTGCACTTGGGTTTGCAACCTTAAAGTTGTAGCAAGTTTTTGGCGCCGCTGTCGGGAAGGCAAGGTAGGTTTCCGTGTTTGTATATATATCACTTTGTAAATATTGTGTGTTTATATGCTTACATGGTGTCGTAGTCAAATTCTCGCCGTTTAATTAGATATAATTCAGAAAATTTGATAAAAAATTTTGACTCACCTCCACACACACCAATTATGGCTGAAGAAGTAATTGTTCAAAATGAGATGGAAAGAGTGGAAAATCAAGAAGTGCATAATATGCGTTATTATTTGCAACCTCCTCGAAATTCTACTCCTTCTTGTTTCATTTTTCCACTAAATGCAAACAACTTTCGATTTAAGCCAGGGATGATACCTTTACTTCCTAATTTTCATGGTATGGATTAAAAAGCCCATATTTACATTTAAAGGAATTTGAAGAAGTATGTGCCACATTTGATGATCAAAATTGCACGATGAAATTGTTAAGCTCAAATTGTTTCCTTTTTCTTTAAAAGATAAAGCAAAACTTGGCTTAGCTCGTTAAAACCTAGATCAATTGGTACATGGCAAGAAATGCAAACTGAATTTCTGAAAAAATTCTTTCCAACTCATAAAACAAATTCTTTGAAAAGACAAATTCAGAATTTTTCTCAAAATCCTAAAGATGTTTTCTTTGAATGTTGGGAAAAGTTTAAAGAGTTGTTGAATTCCCCCCACATCATGGTTTTGAAAATTGGCGTATAATCAGTTTCTTTTATGAAGGTTTAAATCCTGAAACTAAGCAATTTATTGAATCAATGTGTAACGGTCAATTTCTTGATAAAGAACCCGATGAAGCGCTAGAATATCTTGACTATTTGGCGAAAATTCTCAATCTTGGCATAGTGTTGATGAAAATAAAGGAAAACTCAATCTTACTCAAGAAGATAGTTTAAGTGCTAGACTTGCACTTTTGGCTAAAAGAATCGATGACATGGAAGTTAAAAAAGTAAAAGAAGTTAAATCAGGCAAGATAAAAAGTTTGTGAAATTTGTGGACTTAAAGAACACTCAACTAATGATTGTCCTCACATTCCTGTTGAAGCAAATGTCATGAATGGATTTAGAAAACCTTTTCAATCTCCATATTCTGAAACTTACAATCCACAATGGAGAAATCATCCTAATTTCAGTTGGCGTGATAATAATCAAGCTCAACCAATAAATTCACAAAAGCCACCAAATTTTCCTTCATATCCATCCCCACATGTAAAATCAATTGAGGAGACTTTGCAAGCATTTATGAATGAACAAACAAACATCAATAATAAAACTTCTCGGCTATCAATGAGATCAAGAACTCACTTTCAACACTCACAGCTTCTTTGCGAATTCAAGAAAAGGGTAAGTTTCCTGCTCAACCTCAACCTAATCCTTCTACGTAGTGTTGTGCTTCTACTTCAAGTGAAAATCCAGTAAATGAGGCCAATTCAAACAACACTTGAAGTGGAAAAATTGTTGATAAAACAATTCATCCTAAGAAAGTTCTAAATTCATCTTCGAAATGAATAATGAAAATTGTGATGATGAAGAAGGTAAGTTGAATAAAGGTAAGTTTGAAAATGATGAAACATATTCACCTCCCCGCTTTTTTCTCAAAGATTGCAACCAACTCAAAAATTGAACTCAAATTAAAATTTTTGAGCTTTTTAAACAAGTCAAAATTAACATTCCTTTGTTGGATGCAATCAAACAAGTCCCACCTTATGCAAAATTTTTGAAAGATTTGTGCACAATTAAAAGAAAACATCATGTGAAGAAAAAGCATTTTTAATCGAAAGTGTGAGTTCAATTATACAACAATTTGCTCCACCTAAGTACAAAGATCCAGTACATCCAACAATTTCATGCATTATAGGAGACACTAGAATTGAACGTGCTTTACTTGATCTAGGTGCTAGCGTAAATCTTCTACCTTTTTCAGTGTATGAACAACTAGGTTTGGGTGAACTTAAAGAAACTCCAATTGTACTCCAACTAGCTGATCGATCAATTAAAATTCCAAAAGGAATAGTAGAAGATGTGTTGGTACAAATTGACAAGTTTTATTTTCCCGTTGATTTCATTGTTTTGGATACTCAGCCGGTTATAGATGCAAAAACACAAATTCCTGTCATTTTAGGTCGTCCATTTCTTGCAACTTCAAATGCATTGATTAACTGTAGAAATGGTATTTTGAAATTATCTTTTGGAAATATGACTTTGGAATTAAATGTGTTCAATGTTTGCAAACAACCTGCTGATGATACCGAACTACATGAAGTTGATTTAATTGAAGAAATTGTTCACGAAAATTTCATTGTCAATAATTCTTTTGAATTTACTGAAACATGTTTTGAAAATGAGAGAGTTTGTGATATGAAATGTTTTGATGTCTCCAATGGATTTTTACAAACACTAGAAAACCATTTTTGGAAACCAAAAATTGAAGAGTTGTCATCATCAGAAGTGCAACCTATTTCTTCAAGCATAAAAGCTCCAAAAATTGATTTGAAACCTTTACCATCTGATTTGAAATACTCTTTTCTTGGTGAGAGTGAAACTTTGCCTGTAATAATTTCTTCCAAACTTGATGCATCTCAGGAAAGTAAGTTGATCGAGATTTTGAAAATGCATAAAAATGCCTTAGGGTGGACCATTGCTGATATTAAAGGTATTAGTCCTCTAATTTGCACACATAATATTTATTTAGAGGAAAATGCAAAACCATCTAGAGAAATGCAGCGAAGACTAAATCCTAATATGAAAGAAATAGTGAGGAATGAAATTATTAAACTCTTAGATAATGAAATAATTTATCCTATTTCTGACAGTAAATGGGTAAGTCCTATTCATGTTGTGCCGAAGAAGTCTGGTGTTACTGTAGTCAAAAATGAAAATAATGAGTTAATTCCAACTAGAACTGTTACTGGTTGGCGTGTGTGCATTGACTACAGGAAACTTAACTCAGTTACCCGAAAGGATCATTTTCCATTACCTTTTATGGATCAAATCTTAGAAAGAGTTGCAGGTCATAAATTCTATTGTTTCTTAGATGGATATTCTGGGTATAACCAAATTGAAATTGCACTTGAAGATCAAGAGAAAACAACTTTTACATGTCCTTTTGGTACATTTGCATATAGAAGGATGCCTTTTGGATTATGTAATGCACCAGCTACATTCCAACGATGCATGCTTAGCATTTTTAGTGACATGGTTGAACGTTTTCTTGAAGTCTTTATGGATGATTTTTCGAGTTTTTGGTGAATCATTTGAAGATTGTTTGTTGAACTTAGAAAAAGTTTTGATCGGTGTGAAGAAAAAAGAACCTTGTGCTTAATTGGGAAAAATGTCATTTTATGGTAACAACTGGTATTGTTCTTGGACACATTATTTCATAGAAGAGGTATTGAGGTTGATAAATCCAAAGTTGAGTTAATTGCTAATCTACCAAGATGCAAAATCTGTGAAGGAGGTAAGATCATTTTTAGGGCATGCGGGTTTTTACGTAAGATTTATCAAAGACTTTAGTATAATTTCTAAACCATTGTGTAATCTTCTTACAAAAGATGTTAGTTTTGAATGGACTGAAAATTGTGAAAAAGCTTTTGTCAAACTTAAAAATATGCTTACATCTGCCCCTATAATCCAACCTCCTGATTGGACTTTACCTTTTGAAATAATGTGTGATGCTAGTGACTATGCCGTTGGAGCTGTTTTAGGGCAAAGAAAAGAAAAGAAACCATATGTGATATACTATGCAAGTAAAACTTTGAATGGTGCTCAAATCAATTATTCAACCACTGAAAAAGAATTACTTGTCATGGTATTTGCATTGGAAAAATTTCGATCCTATCTTGTTGGTTCACCAATTGTCGTTTTTGAGATCATGCGACTTTGAAATATCTTTTGTCAAAAAAGGATTCCAAACCAAGATTGATTAGGTGGATTCTCTTACTCCAAGAGTTTAATATTACCATTCATGATAAGAAAGGTGTAGAAAACGTGGTAGCTGATCATTTATCAAGACTTATTTGTGATGATTCATTTCAAACTCCACCTATCAATGATACTTTTCCCGATGAACAACTATTCAATGTTCTTTGTAGTACCTTGGTTTGCGATATTGTTAATTTTCTTGTGACAGAATGATGCCATCAAATTGGAATTCACAAGATAAAAAGAAGTTTTTGAATGAGGTAAAAAAGTTTTATCGACGATCCCTACCTTTTCAAATATTGTCCAGATCAAATCTTTCGTAGATGTGTACCCGACAATGAGGTAGGTAGCATTATTCAATTTTGTCATTCAAGCATGTGGTGGTCACTTTTCAAGAAAGAAAACCAAAGGTCTGAAAGATCTTACAATGTGGATTTTATTGGCCAAACCTTTTCAAAGATACTTACGCTTTTTGCAAAAGTTGTGAAAATTGTCAAAAGTTAGGATCAATTTCAAAACGAAACATGATGCCTTTGAATCCTATTTTGGTGATTGAAATATTTGACTGTTGGGGTATTGATTTTATGGGGCCATTTCCAAAGATATCATTTGGTTTTATTTACATTTTAGTCGCAATAGATTATGTTTCAAAATGGATCGAGGCAATTCCTTGTCGAAACAATGATCATAAAATCGTGATAAAATTTCTAAAAGAAAATATTTTGAGTCGATTTGGAATTCCTCGAGTCATTATTAGTGATGGGGAACACATTTTTGCAACAAAGTTTTTGCATCTTTAATGAAAAATATGGAATCACACATAAAGTTGCAACTCCTTATCACCCATGAGACAAATGGACAGGTTGAACTTGCAAATAGGGAGATAAAACAAATATTAGAAAAAACTGTTAACCCAAATCGTAAAGATTGGTCTTTTAGACTTATCGACGCACTTTGGGCATACAGAACTGCTTTTAAAACATCATTGGGAATGTCTCCTTATAGAATAGTTTATGGAAAACCTTGCCATTTACCGTGGAACTTGAACATAAAGCTTATTGGGCAATTAAAATGTTTAACTTCAATCTTGACGATGCTTCGAAATTGAGAAAATTGCAAATCAATGAGCTTGAAGAATTAAGAAATGATGCATACGAGAATTCAAAAATTCATAAAGCAAGAATCAAAGAATTTAATGATAATAAAATTACAAGAAAAACATTTGAGATTGGTCAAAAGGTTTTGCTTTATAATTCTAGATTGCATTTATTTCCTGGAAAATTAAGGTCAAGGTGGAGTGGTCCTTTTATTGTGAAAACTATATATCCGTATGGAGTCATGACATTGAGAATCCTAGAAATGGTAATGTATTCAAAGTTAATGGACAAAGACTTAAATCAAGCTTTCTAGAAAATCAATTCCTTCCGAGGAGAAGTTCTTTTTCTTTGTAATCCTTGTTATAATTAGTGAATATATTTGTTTTTTTTTATAAATGTGTGTGTTTTGTAGTGTTTAATTATTTATTTTCCTATTAAATGGCGGATAACGGTACTCCGTGACGATTAAGTCGGACTCATCAGTTTCCCACAAACACTGATATTTGTACATAATTTTGTTTTCTTATTCTCTTTGATTTAGATTTTTAAAAAAAATGGATAAAAGAATTCCCCCCACTCTCAAAAAGCGATTTGATTTTCTTTCTACAAATGAAATTTTGAAAATATACAAAGTCGGCTAGAAAGGTTAAGAATGTTTATGAATAAAGGCATTCCGAGAAGATGTACGTTGGATAATTGAAGCAAAGGTAAGATTAGCAGGAGAATTTTCATTTTCTCCTACTAAATGCTTGCCTGGTCTTGGAAAAAGTTCATATTCAAAAAACGAAGGGCCAAAAGACTACAAGTGTGTCACAAATGTGCTCGATGGACTTGTGACACAAGATATCGTTCTTTAGGTATGGTTTCCAAAATCGAGAGGACAAAATTCAATTCATAAAGGATGGACTGAGTAAGGAGTCTTTAGATAACATTCTATGGACTTTTGATACGCATCCTTGTGCATTTGTGCATCGTGAAATTCTCCGATTATGGCTCCAATTTCGAGAAGAACGTGATCTTTGTCTTGGGAATCGACGTTAAAAGACCTGTTTGCCAATTTATAAGAAAATTGGATGGGAAGCATATCCCGACCCATGTAGGGCGTTTAAGCCGTTTACGGGCGTAAAACCGAGAGGAAGATGTGAGCCACAATCACAACTACTTTTCTGTTCCTTCACATGTTAGCATTTTTTCTGACTTTATTGTCTTTATTTTCAAACTTTTTGACAAAATAAAAGTTCCAATAATTACATTTCTTTGTTGCATTCCCCCTGTTCATACCTCAATAAATAGCGTTGCATTCACCCTCTCATTTACACCATTCGACTATATCGAAACAAAAAAAAAAAGAAAGAGAAAAAAAAATGGAGAGTTCTTCTTCCCGTAGAATTAATGTTCTTTGTGATACGTGGTGCAAATCCTGGGAAGGACAATTGTTTTCTTGAGGCATCCGATAATCTTGGTAAATTTCTAGCGAAAAGCACATTAACTTAATATACGGGGAGGTAGTTTTGGGTTAATGGGGCGTGTTGCTTTGTTCTCGCCTATTTGGGAGGAGTCGAGTCTTAGGAGTTATCCCGAAACCTTTAGTTGTCCGACAAATCACCGGGCAAACCATTGGAGATGAGTTAAGAGTATCAAACATGCAAGACGTAATGGTGAATATGATGCATAATGCGGATGCCTTTATCACCTTACCTGGTGGTTTTGGTACACCGGGAGGAGTTATTCCAAGTGATCTCCTGGCACAACTCAACATTCACCAGAAGCTTTATAGGTATTCTTAATGTTAATGGTTTCTTTGATGGTTTATTGTCATTTATAGATTTTGCCATCGAGAAAGGTTTTATTTCACCATCTCGCCAGACGAATCATAATTTGTGCAACAACACCAAGTGAACTAATCGATCAACTCCAAGCATTTGTTGCTGAACCTGATCCAAAAGTGGCTCATGTTGTTTGGTCGGAGGATAGAAGTAAAAAACGCAAATTGGATTTGTCTCTGACGTTGTGAGATTTATCTTTCACGGGTATAACTACTACTGTGTTCTTCTACTTTCATTTCAAAAAGCCATACATCAGGTAATATCTTTTAAACCTTACTTTCCTATTTATTTTTGACATTGAGGACAATGTTTTAGATAAGTTGGGGGGGAAGGGATAATTGATATTATTTTTTTTCCTAATTTACAATGTGTGATTTTGAAAATTGAAAATTAAAATAAAAAACAACACTGATGGCAGAGTAAAGAATGTCGGTTTGATATTCTTGAGACGCATCCCTATTTTGATTATCTTTCTAGTAATTCCCTTTGCAAAATATGGCATGTTGTGAATTTTTTTTTAAAAAAATTGTGAATTGTCAAAACATGAAAATAGTCTTATTGTTGAATTCAACGATGCTATCTTGATTAAATTGAAAAAAAAATACAGCAAAAAAAAAGAAGAAAAGAAAGTGTTTTGTGCACATTCTAAGTTTTGTGGAAAGATTGGTTGTGATACATATAACTGAAAGTTTGATCATGATAAAGTATTTTATTTTTAATATTCACACATCTTTTGTGAATGAGTGGTGAGTTTGAGAAAACAAGCATTCCGAACTTTAATTGGTCGTTTGAAATGGTTATGTTGTGATTTGAAATACTTAAATATTCTACCTTACATGTGGAGAAATGATTTGGTTAACACCCACATTGTCAATTTACTGTTAAAATACTCTATTACATAATTTGTGATGAGTATTCTTCATTGTTATGTTATCATTGTTAGTCATGTTGTAAAAATACTCCATTACATAATTTGTGATGAGTATTGTTCATAGCTAGTCATGTTGTAAAAAAAAAAAAAAAAGAAAAAAAAAAAGAAAACAAGAAAAAAAAAAAAAAAAAAAAAAAAAAAAAAAATATATAAAAAAATATTATCATTTTGTTTGCAGTTCTAAACCAATGAAATTTCGAGACATAATTTGGTATGAAAAAATTAGGTGTTTCAAATTTTATAACTACCTATCTTATGCTCAATTTTAGTTTGAATGCTTGTCCTAAATCATATTGGCCATTTCCTTGAGAGTTTTGACTGTTTTCCAACTCCAAGAGTGAACACCTCGCCAATTTACACAACAAACACTAACCTGTGAGGATATGGAGTTGAGGCTTTTTCATGATCAAGTTTGAAGTTAATGTATTTTGGTTTGTGAAATGAAACGGTGGTTTTGTGCATATATACACAATATTTCTTCTCTAAAAAATAATATAAAAAAATTATAATATTTATTCTTGATAGCATCTATGATGACTGACCATAAACTTTTTGATTGTTAGACTATTTCATAAAGTTTTTTTAAAAAAAAATGATCAACGTGCCATATTCATCAAATTTCTTTTGTATTATTTTATGCTTTAATTACTAGGGACTAGTAATAAGCTGGTTGGGGGGTGTGATGAACGTTAAAAATGTATAATTATTTTAGGCTTATATTATTATTTTACCTTATTAATATTATTAATAAAATGAATTTATAGTATTATTAATATGTTAGGAATAAAATAGGAAATCAACATAGAATTGTATTTGGAAGCAATTTTTAGTGCAGGTTTGGATCAACGAGCATAACTTTCATTTCCGACATGATTTTGGGATGATTCTTGAAGATATGGATTCACAATCCATTCATTTACAAGTTTTCAGAGAGATTGAAACCAAAAATCAAAGTTTGGAATGATATTTTCTTGGATAAAAAATTTCATCATAAAATGAGGATTGCAGGGTGCTCATTTAATTTCCAGACTTGACCAAGTTTGGTATTTTGGACATAACTCGAAAAATACAAGGTGTTTGTATCTGAAATTTTTACTGAGTATGTACAAATCATAGAGCTACAACATTGATGAAGACCCCAAAGTCATATTTGTATTGGATGAATTTATAAAAATACAAGAGGCTGCTGCACTAGTCAATCCCGTATGCCAACCACATCTCAATTATTCAACCATATCTTGGCCCATGGTTGTTCAAATTCAATGAAATCAGTTGGAAATTCAAGCCAACTCATGTGATAATTGATTTGTGGAAGAAAATTGAGCAAAGATGGCTGATATCATGGACAAAATGACCAGTCAAAGAAGGTGGCAAAGTTGGTGTTGATTTCCTTATTTTCTTACTTGTAATAAAAATAAAGAAAAAAATAATTGTAAATTGATTTTTAGTTGGCTATAAATAGAGGTCATTAGCATTAGCCAAGAGCAAGTTTTATGTAGAGAAAGTTAGAGTTACAAAGTTCAAAAGAATTTTTCTTTCTTGCTTTTCTTAAATTATAGTAAGATTTCTAGTATTTTATAAAATGTTTGCTTTAGTTTTTCTTCAATCTTTTGTTTTCTCTATTTTTTCATGTTATTCTAAGTTTATTTTGTTGAGGAAATGGGGTGAAACTCTTGATGAAGGATAAGGAATGATTGTAGATTCATATTAAATTTCATTGTTTGTATCATCAATTTGTTTTTAGCTTATACATTTTTGTTTTGTGGTGTTTCTTGATTTATGTATATCTATTGGCACAACAAATACTTGGTTCCATTTAGTTAAATGTCTGGTTTTATTTCAACCGACTACTAATGTGGATACCTTGATTTGTTGTAGACAAAGAATACATAAATACTTGATCCCATAAACAAGTATTGATGTTATAAGATAAATTCTAATTGATGATATAACATGATTACCTTATTGCATGATTTATATGTATAATATCTTCCCATTGGAACCTTCTTTGTGTATGGATTCCAATAGTGACAATCTAAGAGGTAAGAAAATATAATCATTCCTTTATCCGAAATCAAGAGTGGATCCCTAATCCTCAACATTTCTATTAATTAAATTTCTTGTAACTAAAAAACAATATTCTTACTAGTAAAAAAACTCATTTACTCATCCTTTAAATAAGAAATATCCTGTAAACTTCCATCAACTTCCTGTGGATCGACCTCGGACTCCCGAGAAATTTATTACTTGAGAAAACCTGCACTTGGGTTTGCAACCTTAAAGTTGTAGCATTTATAATGCAGATGCACGATGGTTACACTAGCCGCACAAGTCGAAGCTTTGACCCAAAAGATCGACGATCTAGCAGCTCCTAAACCACCACCACCGCACGTTTTATCTTGTGAAACTTGCGGGGATTGCATAATCATCAGGACTGCCCACACACAATACCACAAGCTGAACAAGCCAATTACGTTGGGAATCAAGCCAGAAATTACCCAAATAATCCTTACGGCAACACATACAATCCTGGGTGGCGACAACATCCTAATTTCAGTTGGGGAAATCAAGGTCAACCACGTCCTAATCCCAATCCTAACCTACACACGCCTTCCGGAGTTCAGCCAAATCAAGGTAAGCCTAACTTGGAAGATCTTATAACAAAGTTTGTGCAATCAACAGATACTCGATTCCAAGCGGTAGAGACATCTTTAAGAAATCAGGAGGCATCTATCCATAATCTGGAAAACCAAATAGGACAGATTGCAAAATGATTTACGAAAGACCACAAGGAAGTTTGCCGGTAACACCGAGCCAAACCCAAGAGAGCATGTAAAAGCAATCACCATCAATGTTCCACATGAGCATAACACTCCCATGCGAGAAATATGTGGGGATGACAAACCCATGAAAAAGGTGGTTGCGAGATACAAGCCCAAGATTCCTTACCTGAGTTTAACTGAAGAAGATAGAAGGGAGGACAAATTTGGTAAGTACCTTGATTCTTTCAAGCAATTACATACTAATATTCCACTTGTTCAACCTCCTTCAAAGCATGTTAGGGATCTTAATGACATCATTCCTAGTGAAAATAAGCTTAACAAATTATCAAATGTGCAATTGAATGATAAATGTCCTTCCAATGAACTACCACAAAAATTTAATGATCCAGGAAGCTTTATTATCCCTTGCACAATTGATGATTTACCTGTTGATAGGGCACTAGCCGACTTGGGAGCTAGTATCAACGTGATGTCTTATGAGATTAAGTGAACCGAAACCTACTAGGATGGACATTCACTTAGCTGATAAATCGATTAAACATCCTAGAGGTATTATTAATGATGTGTTAGTCAAGATTGATAAATTCATATTCCCAGTTGATTTTGTTATTCTTGATATGCATGATGATATTGATGTTCCTCTAATTCTTGGGCGTCCTTTCTTGGCTACGGCGAAATCTATCATTGATGTTATGAGGGAAAATTAACTTTGAGAGTGAGGGATGAACAAGTAATTTTTAAAATTCATGTTGATATTGGAAAGGATACTACTTGTTCTTTTGCCGATTCAATTTCGTTGCACGATGAGAAATCTAAAAATCTCTTGGAGAAAAGTGTTGTTCAAAGTCCATGTTGGAGGCTTATCCCCGGTGGGGGACCTAAAGTTCAAAGAGCACATTTTGAAGCATAAAGTTGGAGGTAATACTACGAAATGTCCAAAGGATTTTCATAAGTCCAAAACTCCACCCGACTAATCTCCACATTTGGGTAAACGGTCCAAATATACGACTTTAAAGAAGCGCTAACCGGGAGGCAACCCGGCATTTTGTGTGCATTTTCTCTTACTTAATTTTTTTATTGCTTGGGGATTGAAAAAAAAAACACGTCTGGTCCGTGCTTTTCAAGCACGGCCGTGTTTTTCAAAAAAATTTTTTTGATCGAAAAAATTAAATCTTGAACACGCCCGGCCGCCGTGCTTAAAAGCACGGCCGTGTTTTTATTAAAAAAACTCAAAAAAAATTTATATTTGATGATTTCACGGTATTCGAGTTGTGTATCCTTGATTAGGTATGAAGATGCCGATGAAGGTCTAATCTTAAACAACCCAATGGTCGTTCAATACCGATTTCACTCTTCTATTAAGGTCGTATTTTTCTTTTTCCACCTCTTTTATTTTCTTCTAGTGTGATTGATTTTTGAGTGTTTTGTTTGTGTTCGTTCATCTTTTTTTTTTTCACATTGAGGACAATGTGAACCTTTAAAGTTGGAGGGGTGCAATTACATTCTTAAAATGCTTGTGTGCTTGTTAAGTATGTGTGTGCTTGTTTTTATTTTGAATTTGTCGACAAAAGGTATTTTTTAAAACAAATTGAGTGCTTGCTAGTCAATAACTTAGCCCAATTATACCTTTATTAACTTGTTAATTTGTGTTTCAATGTGAAGCAATTGATTGTCTAAGATAGATTGAGCGTGGATGCGGGCTAAATTTTGACGAGATTTCCAACATCATATTACTTGATGTGTTAAGGCATTTACGACAATACTTAGTGTTATGAACGTTCGAGAATTCATGATTTAGTGGTGGTTAACTAGTTGTTAAACCAAGCTTGTGGATAAAAAAATGAAAAAAGAGAAAAAAATGGAAAAAATGGACCAATCGAGGTTATACTCCTCTATTTGTTGTTGCTTAGTAACTAGGAGCATTCATGAGCCCCATGTTTGTCTTTTACGTAAAAAGGCGACACAAATATGAGTATGGGAAACCACCCTAGGAGTGTTTGAACGAAAATTCAAAATATAAACCTAGTGGAAGAATGCCTCGAAAGTTCCTACAAAAAAAAAAAAAAAAGAAAGAAAATCGAAAGGGAGAATGTATATTCCTTGAATTTTCATTCCAATAAAAGTTCAAGAAGCTTGGTTATATGACTAGTAGACTAACTACAATGATCTATTGAATTCTTGTATTTTCATGACATTATTGAATTGAAGTTATTCATAGCTATCAATATATGTGGAGTGATGATTTCAAGTTTGAATAATGTCTGCTGATATTACGAGTCTTTTTTTACAATCGATCGCTTTGCAAAACGTGTTTTTACTAAATGGTTAATTCGGGTTAAGAAAGCTAAGAACTTGACCGCTTGTGTTCAATGTGTTGAAAAAAATCCTTGTGTGTTGTAATTTATTAAACCATTCTTATTGATTTAATGTTTTGCTTGAGGACAAGCAAAGTTCAAAGTTGGAGGTGGTTTGATAAGGGTCTTTTTATGCATGTTTTATGTGTATATTTAAGTATGATTTGAGTTATTTTATTGTTAGTTTCATAAATTTTTGATTGTACATATTTCACATTACTCCGAGGTGCTTTTATTGGTGTAGATTGATGATTTGGAGCTGTTTTTGGTGAATTTTGGGCCATGGTTTCAAGTCAAAACATACCCGGAGTTTACGGATGCAAAAACACTCAAAATCCCAAGCTAAACGCGTCATTTCGTCCTGCCTTTTCGACAAACACGGGCGGGGTGTGTTTTTAAGCACGGCCGTGCTTTTTAGAAGTAAAAAACGAGCAATTTTTCGACCCCGATGTATCAAGCACGGCCGTGTTTTTCGTCGATCTGGATATTCTTTTGGCGGAAAATATGGAAGCTTTCCCTTTTGCTTTTTGACCACATTTGAGCAACTTTTACATCTCATTTCTTTGCACCAAACTCTATTATTCCCTCAATTGTCATGTGGACACAATTATTCAACCAACTCAACCAATGGAAGTGGAGTATTGTCATGTGAATACAATGATTCAACCAACTCAACCATGAATGTGCACACAATGATTCAACCAACAACCATGGAAGTGGAGCATTTGTTAGCATTATTGATGTGTTCTTTCACAAAGATGGTGCCTATAAAAGCCAAGAGTTTGAGTTGAGAAAGGAATTCATAATTCATGTAATATTCATTCATATAGAGATCCATTGTGTATTCATCATAGACACTTAGAAAATATTCATTGTGTCTAACATTTTGAGTGGAATTGGGATCAAGAGGTCTTGGAGGAGTAAGCTTGTAGCAACATTGGAGAAGAAGGCTTGGATCAACATCATCTATCAAGGAAGAAGTCATTGAGATTTTGAGAAAGATAAGTACATCATGTCTACAATACTTAATTCTTCTTATGTAATTTACTCTTTTGTCAAAATCATGAGTAGCTAAACTCCTAGTGTTTGAATGTAATGAACTCTAGAATGGATTTGTGATTAAGGTTTGTATGTTTTTAATAAAATTCTCATGTCTTGTGTGATTCACTTATATCATGTTTATTTCATTCAAGTTAATATTTTCGGTATATTAATTTGATATCTATTCCTCATCGGGTAATCGAGAGATTTATGGTGGGAAAGAACCTATATAAGTGAAAAGAGTTGCATGCAATCCTAGATATAGGACGACATAAATCTTCTGGATTAGGGTCAAACCTAATATGGGAATTCATAAATCGTTATAATGCAATTTTGGGGATTTTAACTAGAAAGAGATTTCAGTTAATCAACTTGAGATTAGGAGTTTTTCACCTTGAGAAAGGGTTTAACTTAAATCGGGAATTTCTACGGTCCACATAACATGAGATTTTATTAAAAGAGGTTGGTTTTTACTTAGGGGCTTGTGGGTGTATTTTTATCTTGTTGAATCACAAAAACATTCTAGAGGATTTACATTCAACACATTTCTATCTCTTGATTTCTCATTCTACAATCTACTTTTATTTGATTTATTGTAAGTTGCAATTATCTTAAATTCTCTATTTTTCATTTTCCATTTTAACAAACAAAACTCAAAAATTGCTAGATTAGATAACAAAAAGACGGTAATTATTAGTACTTACAATCCTCGTGGGAATGACACTCGGTACTAATAATCTATACTAGAAAACGATAGGTGCACTTGCCTAAGGTTTTCTAGAGTAGCGTTGAGCCATCATGCCTCTTGGGTGGGGTGCAACCCCGGTCCGGATCGATCTTGATCGTCGGATCGCGCCCGTGGTTAACAAATGCGTCCGATGGTCTGTCTCGATCCGCTGAAGGAGCACACCCTTTGACATACACCGTATCGATCAGTCACGTTGCCCGTTAGCGAATAGATTCTGCCAAGTCATTGCCCACGAGAGCCGCCTGCCACGTCACCGAGCCACCGGAATGAACCCTGGTTCAATTTTCCAAAACTTTAAGGCTCCTCAATGCTCCTCGCAATGATGCGTGCGTGCGAAGTGCAAAGTACGCCTCTGAGCGCCTAATGCGACTATGTGCGATGTGCGCGGGCCGGGTCCGGTCGCTCGGCTCCAACTCGGGGCCTTTTGCTCTGCACCGTCCTCGGTGCCTTTTGAGCTAGCCAAAGGCTAGTCAAAATTGACTTGGTCCACTAGGGTGTACCATAAGGAGTTCCACATGATTATTCCTTATTAGTGGTGAAGCTCTTTATTAACTAGTCAAACATTTAATATGTTTCCTATGTGGGATATGGCTTTCCATATTCCCACTCTTTTATATTCCATATATAAAAGCATTTTAAGTGGCCAACTTAAAGCATTTATTTCTCATTCACCCGACATTGGTTTTGAGAAATTCAAAATGCTAAACTCATCTACCCGCGGCGTAGATGACGTTTATCTCATTTATTTCATACTTGAATAAATGAACCCACTTAAATAATTGGTCAAAATTAGGTCAAAACCCATTTACAAAACCAATTCCAACAATCCCCACATGAATGAAAATAAATGCATATGAGTATCGAGACACTAAGAGAGTTCAAACGGAAAGCTATTGCATCGGGAGAGGTAGCTTATGGCTTTGAACCTTCCTTAGTGGAATACTATCGAATTTACTAAGTCGCATGTGATGTGCGATGTCTTGAATCGCTTCATTGTTTATGTAAACCAAAACAACAAACATCCACACAATATCTTTCCTAGCACCATTTGGTTCTCACGGTTGTGTCCATTTTGGCCCTGACAACATCTTGGATTCATAAGTATTTCGTTGAAGCGGCTGTCTTCACACTTATATAGGTGATCTCCTATTAAGAGTATCCCCGCCATCCTCCACTTCTTTAAAGTATAGGAATCATTGAAAGTTTATAACTTAACCTCACTATATTCATCGGGTTTCTCACTTGGACAGGAATGAGCCGCAACATGTTCCAAGTGTTTATCCGAATATTCATAACTTAGTTGTCCCATTGAACCAAGGTCTTGGGATCTCCAATTCATAAGGTTGGGTTACCGCTATGAACACTCTTATTTTGTGGATTTTAAGCCCATTCATTTCGATAAGCGATACTTGATCTCTGTTCAAACCTTTAGTTAACGAATCCGCTAGGTTCTCTTTCGATTTCACGTGAATCGATTGTAATAACCCCATTTGAGATCAACTCGCACTAACGGTGTTATGTCTTCGACGTATATGTCGAGACTTACCGTTGTACATCTTGATCGAGCCCTTCCTATAGCCGACTTACTATCACAATGTATCATAATTGCGACACTAAACTTAGGCCAGCAAGGAATATCCTCTAAAAAGTTGCGAAGCCATTTCGCTTCTTCACCAGCTTTATCCAAAGCTATAAACTCTGATTCCATCGTGGATCGAGCTATACACATTTGTTTAGAGGATTTCCATGACACCGCTCCACCACCAATGGTAAAGACATAACCACTTAGTGGACTTGGAATCTTTTGAGTCGGATATCCATTAGCATCATTGTGTCCTTCTAATACAAATTGGATATCTCGAGTAATGTAATCCATAATTTAAGGTGAGTCTTAGATACCTAAGAACCCTTATCAATGCCTTCCAATGGTCATTTCCAGGATTACTCGTAAATCTACTCGATTTATTAACTACGTAGACAATATCCGGATGTGTGCGATTTTATTTACATACATTAGGCGCCAATAATCCGAGAATATTCTAGTTGTGATACGAGCTCGCCTTGATTTTTAGATAAGTGTAAGCTAAAATCAACAGACGCGTTTTAGCGGGAGATCATTTGTCATAAGCATTGAACTTTAAGATCTTGTCTCAATATAATGAGACTCGTGATAAAACAAGTCCATCGATGTTTTAGAGGACTTAATTCCCGAGAATAGCATCTCTACACCCATATCTTTCATATCAAAATGTTTGGTCAACATTTTCTTAGTGTTCATGATTATATCATGATTACTTCCCATAATTAACATGTCGTCAACATAAAGACAAACAATCACATAAGCATTATGTGTGTCTTTAATGTAAACACATTTATCACACTCGTTAATTTTGAAGCCATTCGACAACATAGTTACTGTCAAATTTCTCGTGCCATTGTTTGAGAGCTTGCTTAAGGCCATACGATGACTGACTTAACGAGTTTGCACACCTTCTTCTCCTATCCAGAGCAACAAACCCTTCGGGTTGTTCCATGTAGATTTCCTCTTCTAATCCACCATTTAGAAAGCGCCACATCCATTTGGTGTATCTCAAGGTTATGCAACGCTACAATAGCAATGAGAACTCTAATCGATGTGATTCTTGTCACGCAGAATACGTATCAAAGAAATCAAGGCCTTCTCTTTGTTTAAATCCCTTAGCCACTAACCTGGCCTTGTACTTATCAATAGTTCCATCAGCTTTATATTTCCTTTTAAGGGTCCACTTGCATCCTAAAGGCTTATTTCCCGGTGGGAGATCTACCAACTCCCAAGTATGATTTTGCATGATGGAATCTATCTCACTATTAATAGCTTCTTTCCAGAATGAAGCTTCTGAACTGGACAATGCTTCACCAATTGTCCTTGGTTCATTTTCTAATACATAAGTTAGAAAATCTGGACTAAAAGACTTAGTTATTTTGACCCTTTTACTGCGTCTTGGTTCTTCATCACTTTGATAATCACCATCAGCAGTATCGCGTGTTCTTTTGCCAGAATTAGCTTCTTTTCTTTCTTGACAAGGAAACACGTCTTCGAAAAATACAGCATTCCTTGACTCAATAGTTATACCTTCTTGTACATCCGGAATTCTTTGATTTGTGCACTAAAAATCGATATGCACTATTGTTATTAGCATATCCAATGAAAATGCAAGCAATTGTCTTAGGCCTATCTTGACTTGTTTTGGCTTAGGTATTTCTACTTTAGCCAAACACCCCCACTTTAAGGTATTTGTAGGAAGGTTTTCGACCTTTCCATAACTCATCTGGGAGTTTTATCCTTATCTTTGTGTGGTATTTTATTAAGAATGTGGTTGTCCGAGAGAATTGCTTCCCCCCACAAATTCTCGAGATAAACCAGAATTTATCAACAAAGCATTCATCATCTCTTTTAGAGTTCGGTTTTGCGTTCAAAGAATACCATTTGATTGTGGTGAATAAGGAGTCATCGTTTGATGAATAATACGAGAATTTGAGCAAAATTCATCAAAATGAGCTCCATATTCTCTACCTCTATTACTTGAATTATCTTAATTCGTTTGCTAAGTTGATTTTCAACCTCATTCTTATAGCTTTTAAAAGCTTCTAAGGCCTCATCTTTATTTCTTAAAAGATATACATAACGATCTTGTGCAATCATCGATAAAAGTAATAAAATACTTTTTCCCACCTCTAGTTTGCACAAACTTTAAATCACATATATCACTTTGTGAATTAACTCTAGAGGTTCTGTTTCTCTTTCCACTGAGTGGAATGGTGTTTTGGCCATTTTTGCCTCAACACGATTTCACACTTGTCTTTGTGAATCTATTTTAAAATTAGGTAGTAACTCCAAGTTTACTAACCTTTTCAAAGTGTTAAAATTCACATGTCCTAATCTAACATGCCATAAATTTGAACACTCAAGCAAATAAGAAGAAGCATTAATTTTATTGCTTTCAAAGTTTGAAGTACATTCATTACATTCATCTTGAACGGTCCATTATCTAAGTACCCCTTCCCTATGAATCCGTTTTTCATTAATACAAACTTTTGAGCCTCGAATACTAATCAACCTGCGCCTTAACCAACAATGATCCTGACACTTTAAATTCTTCCAATGATATGCGGAACATGAAGGACATCAACGAGGGTCGACTCCTTGCCCGAGGTCATCTTGATACCACCTTGCCAAGACCGATAAATTTCGGGCGTTACATGATTCCCCATGTATAACTTCATTCCGTTGATGGAAGTATACGTTGAGAACATGTCTTTATCGGTGCATATGTGGCATGTAAGACACTGTGTGTCCACCTACTATTCTCTCGGGTTCTCCACCATGTAGCACTTGTTGCCTTCATACACAACAGCCGAGAGATCAAGCTCGGACATATCAATTGGCACTGATTTGTCCTCGGTCACATGCACTTGGTTTCGATTGGCTTTCTTAGGAAGACGACAATCTGTAGCCTTGTGATTCGGCTTTCCACAATTGAAGCAGTTCCCTTTGAACTTTTTAGCCTTCCCCTGTTTCTGACCATTCCCTAGGTGCTTTCTCTTTTTGCTAGCATTGGGCTCCACCAAGTTTGCCTTTGCCTCCATAGGAAGCTTGCCAGACTTAACCTCAGACTTGCGATTGTCTTCTTCAATTCGCGATCTGACAATTAAGTCTTCAAGCCCCATCTCCTTCCGCTTATGCTTTAGGTAGTTTTTGAAATCCTTCCACACGAGAGGTGGTAGCTTCTCTATAATAGCGGCTACTTGAAAGGATTCACTCGGACCATTCCTTCGCAATTATATCGTGCGAGAATAAGTTGAATTTCTTGAACCCGGTGATCACCGTCTTGGTGTCAACCATTTTAAACTCGAAGGAATTTGCCGACAACAAATTTTTTTGTGCAAAGATCTTCCGTTTTGTACTTCTTTTCTAAAGAGCTCCACAGACTCTTTAGCGGTTTTCTTAAACAATACACATTATACAATGTGTTGTCGATCCGTTGAGAATGTAGTTCCGAAAACACGGAAGTCGCTTTGACTCCAAGCATCGAACGCCATTCTCTTCTCCTTATCGATCTCCTCTTCCCCCACAAATGGGGCATCCTTCGTAAGGAAACGAGCAAGGTTTTAGAGTCATAAGATAGAACAACATTTTACATTTGCCATCTTTTGAAGTCCGAACCCCCAAACTTTTCGGGTTTCTCTCCCGGTCTTTGGTGGCTTTAGTCTTTGAATCAAGACGTCGAAGCCATTTGAAATTCACGAAAAATCTCGTCTTAAATTTGTTGGAAAAAGCTGGTGGTGTATATCGAATGGTGAAGAATCGAAAGCGAGTTTCGATCAAAAAGATGTCGAGGCAAGAGTTAGACTCTTTTCTCTTTAAGACGCGAGATTGCCCCGCTCACGGTGCTTACGGAATACGACAATCGTCTCCCAAGATACAACGACATGACTACTTTGCGATAGTTGCACTACAAATCGCAAGTACAACGAACACTATGATGCTCTTAAACTCTCTTTTACAAAGTTATGCGAGAAGCTAAAGTGAATTTCGAAATTTGATGTGATGAAATGAATTAAAAGTTTATATAGAGCTCATGGTGCTCTTCAGATCGGGTGCAACCACCGGAGTCCGGATCGGTCTTGGCCGTCGGATCGCCTGTGGTTAACAACTACAATCTGATGGTCTGTCCGATCCGCTTTGAAGGAACACAACCTTTGACATACACCGTGTCGATCGCGGTGCCCGGATTAGCGAATAGACGCGCCAATCAGCGCCAGGGATCGAACCCCGGTTTGACTTTCCAAAACTTTAAGGCTCCTCAAAGATCCTCGCGACGATGCGTCGTGTGCCTCTAAAGCGCCCAATGCGACTATGAGCGGCGTGCGCGGGCCGGTCGGCTCGGACGGTGCTCAGATTCTCGGTGCCTTTTGAGCTAGCCAAAATCTTTAGTAAAATTGACTTGTCACTAGGGTGTACCATAAGGGTTCCACATGATTACTCCTTATTAGTGGTGAAACTCTTTATTAAGTAGTCAAACATTTAATATGTTTCCTATGTGGGATATGGCTTTCCATATTCCCACTCTTTTATATTCCATATATAAAAGCATTTTAAGTGTTAACCAACTTAAAGCATTTATTTCTCATTCACCCGACATTGGTTTTGAAAAATTCAAAATCTAAATTCATCTACCCGCGGCGTAGATGACGTTTATCTCATTTATTTCATACTTAGAATAAATGAACCCACTTAAATAATTGGTCAAATTTGGGTCAAAAACCCAATTAACAAAACCAATTCCAACAGTTATTTTACCATCGCCAACCAAAATCCTCTGTTTCCACATTTATTATTATTTTCCACTCTTTTTGTCCATTGCACTAACAGACAACCTCTTTCGATAAATACTAGAATCACTTTTGTCTAGCTATGTTATATATACTGTCAACACATAGCTTTAATTCTAAACTTAATTTGGATCACCCCAAGAGATCCACAATCAAATTCCTAGCAATAATTTTATAGAATTAGTTATGGAAGCAAGCGATGTAACTCTTTTAGGAATGTGGGCCTGTCCATATGTTAATCGGGCTCAGCTTGCTTTAAAGATAAAGTCCATCACATATGAGTTCATCGACGATAATCCCCACGAGAGAAGAGATGCTCCTCAAATATAATCCTGTTCATAAGAAAATCCCAATTCTTATCCATGGAGACAAGCAGTGGCGGATCCACTTGGGTGGATGGGGGTACAGTTGTACCCCCAATTTGAAAAAATCCAAAGTAATTTTTAGTTATTAACAATAATAATACATAATAATATAAAAATAAAAATTTGTACCCCCATTTACTCATGAATGACTGTTAAAAATATATTGCATTAACTTATTGTCTTGACACTTTTATTGACAATGATGTATTTCTACAAATTTCCAATGATGACATTGTAGTCAAAATGAGGACATGTCGGACCAGTTGCAATTGTAATTTTTATTTTAATTGTATGCATGTTCTTTTTTATTTACATGTTTTAGGTTGTACAATTTTTAAATATTAAACAATGTTTATGTGCATGTCTTTCCAATGGCGTAGCCAAATTTAAAATTCTGAGGTGGGCGATCTGGCACTAATCGGGGTAGGCGGATAAAAACTAATAGAAAATCCAAATAAATTTTAACTAAAATTTTTTTAAAAAAAATTTACCTTATAAATTTTTTTTTTTAAAAAAATGGGGGCCAGGGCCCAGGTTGGCCCCCGCCTACGCCAGATGTGTCTTTAATATCTCACCGTAACCCCATTTTTAAATCACCGAATCCGCCACCTGAGACAAGCCAAGCCAGTTTGTGAGTCCCTTATTATTGTGCGAGTATATTGATGATGCATGGGCTAACGGCCCATCAATCCTTCCTTCGATGCGTATGATCGGGCCTTGGCCGTTTTTGGGCAGCTTATATTGATGACAAGGTACACTTAATTTGTTTTCCTGATTTATTCCTTTATTTCAAGAAAAAAAACTAAAATGAACAGATCTTTAAGTGAAATGCCACTAGGTTCATGCCCTCTCTTTTTATTTTAAGGTTAATTACAAAAACTATCTTGAGGTTTTCATAATAAAGATGTCAAATGGGCCGAGCCGAAATTCCGTCCGAAAACTAGATTTGATCCCAACCCACGAAAATACACACGAAATAATCGGCCTATATATGTCGGCCTGGCATTTCAAGCCTATGGGATGGGCTGGATTTGGTAGCTCTATTCATAACCATGTTCTCATCAAATTATTTGTAATATTTAGAAAAATGATGTAACTGTAAAATGCAAGATAAAAAATTTGTGCTATTTCTAATATTATGAGAGTTGAAGGATTTAAAATATTTGATGACACGGTAAATTCAATCAATTCGACTAATGGTTGTGATAAAAGTGTAAGATGGTGTCAAATCTCAAGCAGGTTTCTATAATTTTGAAACTTCTTTAGATTTTTCTGTAATTACCTAATATCTCACGTTTTTTTTCTTTTCTTATTATCCCTAAGGTTAATTGCAAAAGCTATCATGATGTTTAGCCTAATTAAAAAAATCAATTATTTTTCAAAATTACAAACATCTTCTTGAAATTTGTTTTCATTTTACAAATTACACCTATTTGAAGAGAGTATCTACAAAATAAAAAACAAACTTTAGTTTATTTTTAAATCGACTAAAACTCAGTAGTTTTTGTAATTTAACCTTTTATTTTAACTCTCTCTAACATAATTAAAAATGATTTTAGTGGTATCCATTAGTCAAAGTGCTTAGACAGACAGAGAAACAAGAGGAAAGAACATCACTTATACAGAAATTGTCCGAAGGGCTGATGTTGCTGGAAGAGGCCTTTGTCAATTGTAGCAAAGGGAAACCTTATTTTGGAGGAGATAACATCGGTTATCTTGACATTGTTCTTGGATCTGTCTTGGGATGGTTGAGGGTGACAGAGATAGTTGTTGAAGTACAACTGTTGAATGAAACCAAGACTCCTGGATTGGCGAAATGGGCCGACCGATTTTGTTCGGATGATGCTGTTAAGGATGTTTTGCCAGAGATTGACTCTCTCCTGGAACTTAATAAGAAGATCCAAGCTTTTATTAAAGCTGGAGGTTTTAAGTGAACATGGTTGTAATTGTGATTGGTTTTCTGTTTTCATTTTGTCCAGGATTCTGTTAAGATGAACCTCTTTAGGTCAAATAATATATGATTGCAGAACGTATGCAATAATTTCTCTGTATTTTCTATATCCACACGCATTTTTCTGATTTGTAATCCACCTATGCAATAAGTCAATTAGTTTTCATCTTATGACTTATTTTAGGAATAATTACAAAAAAAAAAAAGAAAAATACCTAAGGTTTGAGTTAATTAAATAAAAAGCAAGAGGTTTTCGAAAATTACAAAACGCCCTTTGATGTTCGTCTGTTTCTTAAATTTAAGGGGGTAACTGTAATGTTTTAACAAACGTAAGGGGAGTTTTTCAAATATTTGCACATGAAGGGGAAAAATGTAAAGCGGATCAAACCTAAATGTTTTTTTTTGTAATTTCCAAAAATCTCTGGTTTTTGTAATTAGCTCGAACCTCAAGGGTGATTTTGTAATTATCCCTTTATTTTATCTCGACCAAATTCTCGAATTTTTTTTTCTATAAAAGAAAAAAAAAAAAAAGGGAATAACCAACAAAGCGATCAAGTTCTTCTTTGGTGCTACAATATACTGTGCACTGATAGGTCACAGGATAGCTACCATTATGCATACAAGAGACCATCTTATTCTTAATGCAAACAAACAATAAACATTGGAATGGAAAATACAGCTTATGGTCGAAACAATTTGTCACTCTTCTAGCTATAGGGTCTAGGGAAAACATGGATTGTTTACTGTTATCCTTGCATAAATCACTACTATATAGCAGACAACAAACTGGGGCCTTACACGGTTACACCTAGCGAGATTTGGGTGGGGTTAGTGGGGTATAGATAGAATTAGACGGGGCCTAATCGACAGAAAAATGTAAGCGGCCAACGGGGGCCTAGCGTCTAGGCAAGTAGGGGGCCAAGGTGGATACATTTAGAAAAATGCTATAAAAGTCACAACTATAAAATACACCTGATACTCAAAAGAATCCTAACGGTTTAGTCCATAGAAGTCAAATTCGAACCAAGGACAAATCTCTAACCACCAGCTTTATAGTACAGACAGGATTGTGTTTGTCGCATGGTGCAATGGAATCAATAAGGCAGCTAGTAGACTAATCTGTCCCAATCTTACAAAACAATAACCAATTATCTTATCCTTGAATCGAAACACTTGAGAACTTACCAATCAGTTTAATATATAAACAGGGAATACAACATGCGCATCAAAGCAAACTATTTGGGAGCTAGCAAAACAGGACAAGCTCATTAGCCGGTTTTCATATGAAAATAAATATTCCAATAATGCAAGTTAACTTTGCACATTAGACAGCCTCACATGTTTAAGAGCTTAGTTTCGATCTTCAGTTAACCTACTACCAAGACACAAAAAGAATCAAATAAATGTCTTTGCATTATTAAACAAATCTGATGCCGGCTGCTTTGTTTCCCTGCCGGCTATTGTGTTTGACACAATGCTTAGTAAACAGTGGATGATATTTTCAATTGCATCAGTAAAATAGAATTTATTGTTTGTCTTTGTGACATGAAAGCTTCAATTTCAACATCAAGTTAACTCCCCCCGTCCCGATTATACCATTAATATAAGTAAGACATATAAAACCTCGGTAAATCCAAAGTTAACTAGCTTTCCCTATATGTTTTTATAGGTCGCAAACATACTTATCACATTTCAAGGTAAGACTATATCCAGTGAGCATTAGCTATGGCAACAAGTGATGTAACGGTTTTAGGAGCATGGCCAAGCCCGTACGTTAACCGGGTCGTGATGGCTCTCAAGATAAAATCTGTCGAGTATGAGTTAGTCGAAACGAATCCCCACCGAAAAAGTGAGCTTCTTCTTAAAAGCAATCCTGTTCACAAGAAAGTCCCTGTTCTTATCCATGCAGACAAGACAATCTGTGAGTCCCTTATCATTGTTCAGTATATTGATGATGCCTGGACTAATGGACCATCCATTCTCCCTTCTGATCCTTACGACCGTGCCATAGCGCGATTTTGGGCAGCTTATATTGATGAAAAGGTACATTTTTTCTCTCATTTTTCTCTTTTGGACAAATAACCCGATCAGCCCGGCCCAAGTCCATGGCGAATGGCAAAATTCGGCCCAGATTGCTCTGGCCTTATTTTTCTTCGGACAGCTAGAAAAATTCCCAGCCAAGCTCAGGTATAGATTTTGTGTACAAAATCTGTCAGGCCGAGCGAGTCCAACCCCCCGGCCCATCAAGCAACCAGGTCGGGCCGGACCGGGCTCCATTTTGGCTGCTCTACTAATGAAAAACACACACAAGTTAAGATGAAAAACAAAATTAGTTAGGCTAAATTGCAATTTTAGTGTTGTAGATAATCCTGCAACAATCACGATTTCAAAAAGTTCTGCAATTTAAAAAAAAATGATTTCAATCATTTGGTCAGGGAAAATTAGAAAATTTGTTGGAAAATCAACATGTTCAGCCAAACCCATTAATGTAGAAATCAATTATTTTTGGTGAACATTCAATAAATGAGATTTCTTTCTTGAGTTTTGTCTCATACCTAGTGAACATGCCAACTCACTTGATGATGTCTACTTAGGCAAAATTATATTCCACATGTGTTGGTTTGACCAAATTGTTGACACATGAATTTCTCTAACAATTTTTTCAATTGGTAACAATCAAATGACTGAAATCGATAATTTTCTAAAATTATGTTTTGGCAAATCGTGATTTTACAGGACCATTATTGCAACTCCTATAACTACAACACTAAAATTGCAATTTAGCCAAAACAATTATGTATAGAATCATTCCTTTAAGAAAATGAAGTTCTGTATTTTTTTATTCCTAGTTATGGAAGTAAAACTTTTAGTATGCTAACAACATACTCGAAATGGTTTCAGTTCTTTCCACTATTCCGACAGCTTAGGGACGCCAAAGAGGACGAAGCAAAAATAGCAATTTTGGAGAAAATATATGAAGGATTGCTTTTATTGGAGGAGGCATTTATCAATTGCAGTAAAGGCAAAGCTTTCTTTGGTGGAGATAGTGTTGGTTATCTTGATATAGCTCTGGGGTGTCAAGTGGGATGGTTGAAGGTGACAGAGATATTAAGTGGGGCTAAATTTCTTGATGAAACCAAGATTCCGTGTCTGGTGAGATGGGCAGAGAGGCTTTATTCAGACAGTTGTGTTAAGGATGTTATGCTGGAGACTCATATGCTTCTAGAAGTTTTCAACAAGTTTCAGGCCATGTCAACGGCTGCTTCTGGTTCAAAATGACTGTTATCAATGCAATATTGCAATTTGCAAGATAGATTGGTTTTTTATTGTTGGAGTCTAAATATAACTTTGATCAATATTGTTTGTGAGGAGATTGTTCTCTGTCTCTCTTTCTTTATTTGATTTACCTTTCTTGTGGAGTTGATTCAAATAATGAGGGTATGATTGCACGTTTTGTCATTTTGAGTTTTTTTTTTCCTGCTAGAGAATGGCGATGATAAAAATTTTAAAAGAAAAAATGAATTTTTAATTTTTGATGATGAGATTAGATATTAAATGAAAATGTAATAATAATCATAAAAGTTGATTTGATTTTGAAATAGTAAAACAATACTTGACAGTTAGAAATATTTGAGTGAATACACAGTAAATTTATAGAAAAATGTATAATAATAATAAGTGATTTGATGGTTTTTTCCAAAAATGAGTGGAAATCATTAGTGGAAAAAAAATGTGAATGCGAGTGAATATGTGATTTTTGAAAATTTTGATAAAAAAATCACATTTGATGTAAAAACATATACTCTAATGGAATCGAAAATGAGATTTTTTGGTATACAATAACTAACTAAGCCTCTTTAGGCAAAACAAACAATGTCAGCTTCCAAGTTATGCAATAGCTTGTGAGTAGAGTTTACAAAATTAATTGGTCTGGCCCGACGGGCCAGCCCAATCAGCCAGCCCGCATATAAAATTGGGTTGGGTTGGGCTTCATTTTTAGCAGCTCGAAAAGAATTGGGCCTACATTGGGACGACCCAAGGCCTGATGGGCCTAACCAAACATATACGTAAAAGGTGTTGTTGGGTTGGGCTGGGCCACTAGAAATGACGGGAAGATGAAATTTTGTGGTGACCAAGCCCGCCCCAGCCCGATGGATTTTGGTCGGACTGGCCTAGCCCGACCCATTGCTAGCTCTACTTGTGAGTAAATGGTGAAGTATGCTAATGATGACTAGTTTCAATCGTGTAATAAGAGATGGGTTCAGTTACAATGCTTTTAATGATAGCCAGTTTGATTCTAGAGCTGTCAAAACTAGCCCGACTCAATGAGTCGGCTTAATGAAAAGGTAAGGTTGGACTGCAATTTCATAGGCCCAAGGATCGAGCCTATTTTGGTCAGGTCCATACGACCTAAAAAGTTGGGCCAACCATGATGCATTTAGGGTCTAGTCCCTACTACCTAAAAAGTTGGGCCAACCCCTAATGTATTTTAAATGCATTTTCTAAACATGGGACTAGTTGTGCTCCAAAAATAGTGAGCGATGGAGTTTCAGTCCGACGGCCTAGCATCAGCCCGACCTAACTTATTTGATAGCTCTAAGTTTGACCCGATCAATTTAATATCCATCCAGGAAACAAATAGGCAAAGCAGAAAAATTTGGTAGGAAAATTCATTACTTAACCAGCTGATTTATAAAGAGTTAGGGGATGTATGGATGTGTTTCAAGTCCATTTCCGGTTTAGTGTTGGAAAATGAATTTTCAAACTTTATTGGTTTTCGTGTGAGAATTGAGAATATGTTTGGTTTGTTGTGTGAATTTCTATTTAGAAATGAAAATATGTTTGTTATATTATTTTTGACATAGATTTGCATGATTCTAGTGTATTTTGACATCGATTTGCGTGATTGGAGTGTATTTTCACATAGATTTGTGTGATTATAGTGAAAACTTGTTTGGTTATATTTTCAAAAGAATCTTTCCATTGACTCAAAAAAAAAAAAAAAAAAAAAAAAAGAATCTTTCCATAAAAAATGAAAAGTGAAAATGACTTTATTTCTATTGAGAAATTTTTTAAACAAATATAAATTCATTTTCTGGAATAGTTGGAAATTGGAAAATTGCATTTGAAAATAATTCCATACATACCCTTAGCTTGTCAGAAGGTAGAGTAACATTCCAGAGTATTTTGAGATCTTCAATGTGATCTCCGTTAACGTACTCCAAGACCAAATCTTGTGGAATCTCATTGATTTGTCTAATTAAACATATGGCAAATGGCTTTTGCTTAAACAAATATAAGTTACCTGCTGGCAACAAGATTTTCATAATATTTGAGAATCTTGAGATTCTCAGTTGTCTAATTAATTAATCTGCAGCAGGAAAGTCAACTTTGCCGGCAGTATTTTACAATTTCCAGAATGAGTAAACAACTTACCACGATTTTCATGAGATTGATAAATATTGAAGTTACAGCCTCTACAATTTGCTTTCCACCAATAAATAGTGTTAATATTCCAAGAACTTCATAAAGATGAATTTACTGAATTTGATTCAAAGCTATAAAATGTCAAAAAGTATTTTACAAGATAGAAGGGCTCTGCTCTTTATAGAATTGATCTTCTAATATTAACCATATGATCTCCTATCATAAATGTGAACCGTAGGATATAAAAACTAACTTAACCATCCTAACTAACTTAACTAACTGAATATAGCAGCTGTTATGATTGTGAGTTTTGACACCCCCCCGCAAGTTGGGCATGTATATCAATCATGCATAACTTGTCATTGAATTGATGAAAGAGTTGAGGAGGTAAAGGTTTTGTCATGATGTCTGCAATTTGCTGGGATGAGGGTATTGGAATGACTTTGATCAATCCTTCTGCTATCTTTTCCCTTACAAAGTGGCAATCAATTTGGATGTGCTTTGTCTTTTCATGATGGCAAGAATTCTGAGTAATAAGGTAGGTGACTTGCTGTCATGTGTATAGATTTGTTGGTGTGTAATAGGAGCTTGTAAGTCTTGTAACAGGTAAGCTAACCATTGCACCTTACAGTAGCTAAAGCAATGGCTCTATACTCACTTCGATTGAAGAGCGGCTAATCAGGTTGTTTCTTGGCCTCCAAGAAATTAGGGAATCCCCAGGTAAATAGCAAAACCACTAACACTTCTCCTCGCGTGTCTTGACACCTTGCCCGATCGAATCTGTAAAGACTTGAAGCTGCAAAGAAGAAGATGAAGAGTAAAAAGGCCTTTTCCAGGACATGACTTGATGTATCTTAACACCTGTGTCTGCATCCAAATGTGTAGATATGGGATTAGACATAAATTGACTTAGAACATGAATACTATAAGATAATTCAGTCTTGTAATAGTAAGATATAGTAGTCGCCAACAAGCCTTCTATATATTGAAGGATCCGCAGCGGAGGAGTTCCGTGTTGGATAATTCTATTTTGGCTTCCATAGAGTGTTACTAGGTTTGCAACCCAAGTAACCTGTCTCTGTAAGTATGTCTAGAGCATACTTTCTTTGGCAAAGTGCAATTCCTTTAGTAGTTCTTGCCACCTCTATGCCAAGAATATATTTAAGTGTACCAAGATCTTTTATGGTGAAAGTAGCATCTAGATGAGATTTGATATGTTGTATCTCTTTGAGATTGTTCCCGCCAAAATGATGTCATCTACATATACACAAAGGACGCTTAGAGAAGTAGATGATGATTTAATAAAGAAATGGTCGATTTTGATTGAAGGAAACCATAATCTATAAGACAAGATGTAAGCTTGTGAAACCATTGTCTAGAAGCTTGTTTAAGACCATAAAGACTCTTAGTAAGCTTACAAACCATATTGTCATTGGGTAGATTGTAACCAGGTGGAGGTTTCATGTACACTTCTTCTCATAGAGGTCACCATGCAAGAAAGCATTGTTTACATCTAACGATGTAAAAACCATCCTTTTGCAAAGAGCCATTGCTAAGACAAGTCCTGATTTGTTGTAATTTTTGTGACAATTGAAAAGGTGTCAAAATAATCAATACCTTCTTCTTGTGTGTATCCCTTTGCAACTAAACGAGCTTTGTACCGTTCTATAGTACCATTGGACTTGTATTTGACTTTGTAAACCCACTTACATCCAATACAATGCTTGTTGGGAGGAAGAGTAGTTAAGATCCGTGTTATTCTTTTCTAAAGCGGTAATTTACCTTGCATACCTTTGTTGCCACTCAAGATGTTTGCTAGCTTGAGAATATGTTTTAGGCTCGTAAATATGGCTAATCTGTCTTTGTGAACAATTTATGTGAAGTAGACAATCTAGATGAGGAAAGGAAATTGGAAATAGAATAAGGTTTACTGAAGAAATAGAGTCGGTGAGGAGCTTTTAGTGTCACCGAGAGCCCTTTAGAAATTGAAGGAGGAATGTCATAGTTATATACCCGTAGGTAATGTGGAGCACTCTTTGTCTATGTGATCTCCTTATAGGAGAAGTGGAAGAAGGTTCTTTGAACCTCCTCTGTGACTGTGTATTTGATTCGAGTTCATATGGTGTAATAGATGTATTACTATCCTCTATAATAGGAACATGTTCAAGCCGAGTGTCATAGTTAGTGAAATCTATCTGTGGAAAAATTGGAGAAGAATCGAACTTTTCTCGAAATATTATTGTCAAAAGGAAAAATATTTTCAACAAATTGAACATGTCTTGAAAGAAAAATTTGTTTAGTCTCGAGGTTATAGAGTTTATAGCCTTTTAGTGCCCGTGGGAATAGCCAATAAAGACACATTTGATCGCTCGGGATCAAACTTTGTTCTCTGTCTGGATAATGTGGAGGCATAAGCAAGACAACCAAACACTTTTAAATGTTCATAATCGGGGAGGTTTTTGAAAAAGCATTTCATAAGGAGTTTTGTTTTGAAGTAAGTGGTGTAGGAAGTCTATTAATGATGTGTGTGGTGTGAGTATACATTCATCCCGAGAAAGAGATATGAACTTTTGATTGAAACATCAAAGCTCTTGCAACTTGAAGTAAATATTGATGTTTTCTCTCAACTAAACCATTTTGTTGAGGTGTTTCTACACAACTTGTTTGATGAATAATCCCATTAGAACTATAAAACGAGGCATTAAAAACTCTTCCCATTGTCGGACCTTAAGGTCTTGATTTTTCTATTGAACCCAGTGTTAACCATCTTAGAAAAATTTTCTAAATAAGAACAAGTATCGATTTGTTTTTGAGTAATTGAATCCAAGTACACCTAGAAAACAATAGTGAGGAAATACTTGTAACCATTATGAGAAGTAGAAGAGTAGGGACCCCATATGTCACAATGTACTAACTCAAAAAAGGTGCAAGCGTCTGAAATTGCATCATTAGAAAATGGCAATTTCTTTTGTTTGGCTAAATGACATACATCACAATCAACAAATTTTGAACAAGGAGGAATTAAACTAGACAACAAAGACAAGTTCTTATTGGAGGTATGGCCTAGTCTAAGATGCCAGATATAGGACTTTTCAGAAGTTGTTAAAGCAGCAGAGTGAAATTTGAGAAGATATAATCCATCTTGTATATCAGCTGAACCAATCATCCTCTTGGTTGTCAAGTCCTGCAAAAGACAATGTGAGGACAAAAAATGCAGTGTACAGTTTGAAGACTTAGTTAGTTGAGAAACAGATATAAGATTATATTCAAAAGATGGTACACATAAAGCATTATGTAGAACCAGATTTTCTGAGAGTTTGACTTCTCCTATGTGTGTTGCTGTGGCAATATTGCCATTAGGTAAGTGTATAGAAATCTGGGTTGGTTTTGGAGGAGAAGTATATAATGAAAAATCACAAAGCATGTGATCAGTGGCCCCAGTATCAATGATCCACTTATAAGTTGAGATTTGTGAGTTGGTAACCATATTATTACCTTCATTACCTGAGATAGTAGTTGCTACTGAGTGAGAAATATCATGAGAAGACTGAGAAATATTTGCAGCTGAATTAGCTTGTTGAGCTTTAGCAAAAGCAAGAAATTGTAGATGAAAACACGTAAGCATCGGTGTATTCTCGATTAATGCAAGAAATTGCGGAGAGTTGGTCACATTGAAAATTCTTTTGCATTTCTAGGACCCTTAGGGCCTTTCCAAAGTGGATAACCAATAATCAAAAACATTTGTCAATTGTATGCCCTGTGAAACCACAATGTGAACACCTAGCCCTTTTCTTGTCTTTTGAGGTAGAAACTTAGATCTGCGCAGTCTTTGGGCCAACATAGCAGCAGACTCAAGAGGATTGACCGATCAATTGAGTTGTTCAACCTCTTTGAGATTTTCTTGAAGCAAAAGTGAATAAACCTTATCCAAAGAAGGCAAAGGGGAGACTAATAGCAAATGACTCTAATGGGAGCATAGGACTCATGTAATCCAACAAGAAATTTAATTACAGAGTCGATTGTTGTTTTTGAGACATAGCAAGAGAAACATTGCATGTGCAAAGGCCACAAGAACATTTTGTGAGAGGCCTAAAACTAACATATTCATCCCATAAGGCCTTAATCAATTATAGTAGGTCAGAATCGAGGAATGTCCTTGAGAAATGGAGCTGAGTGATTTTTCCAAATGAAACACTCGTGGTCCATCACTTGAACGCACTCGACTTTCAATTCTTCCCATACCTCAAATGCTTTGAGTTGAAATATAAGAGGCTTTGGCGGATATCTTTAGAAATTGAGTTCAAGATCCATGACAATACCAGATTATTTGCTCTTTGCCAAGAAGAGTAAAGAGGATCAGCTGTGGAGGGAGAAGGCAGGGAACCATCAATGAACCGTGTCTTGTTTTTCACATTCAACGCCATCATGACTGCTCGACTCCAAGAAACATAATTTTCGCCATTGAATGGCTCATATACTATAATTGCTCCAGGATTATCACTAGGATGAAGAAAATATGGAGAGTTGAAATCATCCATGGGAGTAGGGGTTGGAGTCATTGGAGCCATCGAATTCTTGATTGGAAAATGATCTTGAAAATTCAAGAAGATCTGGATTCTCAAGGGTAGATTCAATAGATGAATCAATGAGAAGATGATTCAATAGATGAATCAAGGAGAGGCCGATTCAATAGATGAATCAAACTTGGTCATGATTTGAAGAAAAACCTCACGATACCATGTTAATATTCCAAGAACTTCATAAAGATGAATTCTATCAATTTGATTCAAAGCTATAAAATGTCAAAAAGTATTTTACGAGGATAGAAGAGCTCTGCTCTTTATAGAATTGATCTTCTAATATTAACCATATGATCTCCTATCATAAATGTGAACCGTAGGATATAAAAACTAACTTAATCATCCTAACTAACTTTACTAACTCGAATATAGCGAGTTGTTATGATTGTGAGTTTTGACAAATAGCATGGAAATGGAAGTCAAAATTATTGTTGTAATCTTCCAAAGACAGATGATTTTAAAAGAGACATAAATGTACTTAACAAAACTCGGGAATACGGAAATGACAAATACTATTTTTTATAATTATAAAAATTACCCACGAAGTTTAGGGTAATTACCAAAAAAAAAATACGAGGTTTCAAATTACGTAAACCTCCTCGAGGTTTGCTTTCCTCTTACATTTTTATATCAACCGATAGTTGAATCGATCAATTTGTTGACTTCATCAAATATTTTATAATTACATCCCTCAATTTACTAAATATTCAAATAACACCAACTTTTGTATTAAATTTCACAATTGCATCCAGGGGAGAGGTATGTGTATGGGAAAGGGGCTCTGGCCCACCCTCCCCAAACTATTTCCTTTTTAAATTTTTATATATAAATTATTTTTCTAAAGTGTTTGCCACCCCACCTCCGGAATGCGTAATTTAATATTTCATTGACCACCATCTGGTCCATTTCCTATAACTAAAATTAGTGGGCCTTTGCACAAAGCCACAAGTCTTATTAATAATTAAAAAAATAACAAATATTAAGGATATTGATCGGGATTCGAACCCTAGGTATCTTTTAGTTTATTTGAAATTTATTCTCTTCTCTTCAACCATTACTCCCAACTTATTAAAAAAAAAACATACGTATATATGCTATATATATATATATATATATATATATATATCGACTTTAATTTTTTTCTTTTTTTCCCATCAAAACTAACCTCGACCCGCACATAGAGAAAAGTTTAGACTTTCAATAGCATAAGAGAAAAAAGTTTTCTTAGTTTTTAATATTGAATTCTTGAAAGGGAAAAAGTGGAGAAGATTGTGGGTTAACTTACAACTAATTTATTTGACTCATTTTTAATTGGCTCAAAAAATGGTTCATTTTAAGAGATATTAGGCCAAAATTTGCAAGCCCTTTTTTAAGCTGTTCTAAAATTTGAGAATGAAAATAGTCTTTGAAATTTTTGGCAAACCCTTTTTTAATCTGTTCTAAAATTTGAGAAGTAGAAAGAATGAGATATTTGGCAGCAACAGGGATTGAACCCTTCTTTAAAGAGAAAGATGAAAGTGCACACCACCAGGTTAACCAACTTTTTTTGTTAAACATTATTGGCTGTTTTTAACATATAAACATATTTTAGACTATTAAATTTAAATAAAAAATCCCATTGGTGGGGCCCTCATCGGAGGGGGGCCTTGGGCGGAGGCGCCGCCTCGACCACTCCAAGTACGGCTCTAGTTGGCCCCCTTCCCTCCAAATACTATATCATGGCTCCGTCCCTGATTGCATCCCTCAATTTTTCTAAATATTACGAATAGTCAGATTAAAAGTTGGGTCTATTTGTAACATTTAAAAAATTGAGAAGTGTATTTGTAAAATATTTGATAATGTTAGCAAATTCTATTAGATCAACTAACTGTTAGAATAAAATTTAAGTCATAAATTAAACCTGAATGTGGTTTCTGTAATTTTGAAGTTTCTTTTTTTTTTTTTAACTATCACAAATCTCAGGGGTAATCCTTTTTTGTTTTAACATTACATGTTGAGAATTAAAAAAAGGAATCACTTTTCAAGCAATGATAACCATTCGTTATAGTTGACATGCTTTCTTTAAAATTTATTATATACATAACCATGTCATCATAGTTGGCTATATAAAATGAAGCACGAGATGGGCAAAATATTTTGTTATTGTTAGCAGATCCTACTCCTGCATTATCTATAGTGCTCTAGCTGTGATTCATTCACCTGCTGCAAGAAAGTCAACTTTGCCAGAGTTTTTTTTTTTTTATTTTTTATAACCGAGATATTTGGCTTGCACTCACTAATGTTGGACTTGTCAATACCAGTGACCCCAGCCCAGCACAAGATGAATTGCGAGATACGTGCGAGTGGTTAGGATTTAACCAAATTCCAGGATTAACCCGGTTTAAAGCTGAGGGGGCTGAACCCAAAATCGAACTCACACTTGCTGGAAAGTCAATGTAGATTACCAACTCTCTTTGCCACTGTGCTTTGGGCAGATCTGTATTTCAGAGCAGTGATGCCTCTATCATTACAGCTCCTACAATTTGCACTATACTAGCATTATTTATAGATTAAAAAATGGGGTAATTACAAAAAGTACCCTTGATGTTTAAGATAATTATAAAACACTCCAGTTAACTTTTAAAATTACAAAAAATATCCTAAAGTTTTATTTTGTGTAACATTTTACCCCCTTCATAAGCAAAAAATATTTCATAATCCCCCCTCATATGTATAAAGTATGTTACGGTTTGCCCCTTAATTTTAACACTGAATCAAACCTCAGAGGTATTTTTTGTAATTTTGAAAATTAGTTAGGTATTTTTGTAATTATGTCAAATCTCAAGGGTATTTTTTTTAACTATCCCTTAAAAAATTTATATAACAACCAAGAGAACAAGTCTTTATTACATAAGATATATCTAAGTTTCTCAATTCAGAATACTGGCATCAGTACTCAAATTCTAAGTTTTTGTTCAAGAATTGGGTATGGCAAAAGGTGATGTTCAGCTACTAGGAGCATGGTCAAGCCCATTCACAAACCGGGTTCAAATGGCTCTTAATCTAAAGTCTATTGATTATGAATTCATTGAAGTGAATTTCTATAGCAACAAAAGCGAAAGCCTTCTGAAAGCCAATCCGGTTCACAAGACAATCCCGGTTCTAATCCATGATGAGAAGCCGATATGTGAGTCCTTATAATCATTCAATACATTGATGAAGCCTGGACAAAAAATGGTCAGCCCATTCTCCCTTCTGATCCTTATGATCGTGCCATAGCCCGTTTTTGGGCAGCGTATATTGATGAAAAGGTATAATTTCATTTTTTGTCCTTTCCCAATTCTTTCCGGAATGATTCATGTAATTGTTTCATTTTTATTAGCTCTTCATGATGATAATTTTTGGGATAGTTAAAAGATACCCTTGAAGTTTAGTGTAATTAAAAATAGAGAGTTGTCTAATGGGCCCGGGCGATCTTTGGCCTATCGGGTCAAAGAGAAAAATTAGGCATGGCCAAGTTGAACTAAAATACAATTGAACCGCTATTTTGGAGCTCGGTCCAGCCCAATCCATGCTTTGAAAATACACACAAAATGAGTGGGGACTGACCGACCCAACTTTTTAGGCCAAATAGGTCTGCTCCCTTTTGAGTCTATAAATTACATCCCGGCCCGTCTTTTTCATTGGGTGGTCTTTAGTTTAAGCTCTAATTACAAAAAGGATCCAACTATTTTTCAAATTTATAAATACCCCCGTAATATTTGTTTCTTTCTACAAATTACACCCTGAAGACCGTAATATTTGTTAAGTAAATTAATACAAATCTCAATGGGATATTTGTAACACCCTAATACGATACTTGTAAGTTTGAAAGATAACATGAGTGTTTTGTAATTAGGCTAAACCCGAGAAGTAGTTTTTGTAATTTACCCTTATTATTGTTTTGTTTTTCATGTTATTGCAATTTGCACATGGATTAACTGAATTATGACATTCTTGAAATGTTTTTAGTGGTTTCCATTACTCAAGGAGCTTGGAAAGGAATCAGGAGACGAGACAAAAGCAGCGATTATGAGGAAAATATTTGAAGGAGTGGGGTTGTTGGAGGCGGCTTTTGTCAAATGTAGCAAAGGAAAAGAATTTTTCGGTGGAGATAATGTTGGTTATGTTGATATTGTACTAGGCTGCTTCTTAGGATGGATAAAGGTAACAGAGTCAATGGCTGGTCTGAAATTGTTTGATGAAACGAGGACACCTGGATTAGCAGGATGGGCTGAGAGGTTTGTTTCTCATAATGCTGCTAAGGATATTGTGCCAGAGCCTCATAAACTTATAGAGTTCTATATGATGGTCCAAGCCGCCAAAGCTTCTACTGGTTAAGGCATTTAATTGTACTTCGAATAAATCTCTGTTTATGTTTGGTTCGTTTTCCTTTTGTTTTTAATTTGGCTGAATATTTGCCTTTGAATCCAATAAATCAAGGCAAAAATGCAAAATTGGTCCTCTAACTATAGCGCAATAGCAAAAATGTCTTGTAATCTCACTTTGCAAAAACAAATCATGTAACTATAGCAAACTCTCGATTTTGGTCCTGTAAAATGCAATGTTTGCAAAGTAGTCTTGTTCTTATATGAAAATCTCATTTTGGTACTAATTTCACCGATTTCGATCCACGTGAGCGGCATATGTAGCTCCTAATTTCCGATGGCATTAGGACCAAAATTGTATTTTCATACAGTTACAGGATTATTTTGCAAACCGTGCATTTTGCATGACCAAAATTGAGATGTTTATATAGTTACATGATTTTTTTTTTGCAAAATTTAATTTTTACATAATATTTTTACTACCGCCCTATAGTTACTGAACTAATTTTGCTCAAGTTGAACTATCTTACTCTTTCAACTATGGGTGTGGACGGGACTCCTAGATTACCAAACCTGAACCGATATTCGAACCAAAAAATATCCGTACAGAAAATATTCGTGGACTTTTTTACTTTCTCGAATCGAACTCAGGGAGATTTCATGAGTACGGTTAAAAGATTTTTAAATATCCGTACTGAGAACCTGGATGAACCCAATATCCAAAACTAGAACCGATTTTAAATAATTTTTATATACACATACATAATATTTTATCTTATTTATATTTTTATAATGAATTAACTACACAATACTTTGAAATTCAATATTGTATAAACATAATGCTAAAACTTATCAAATTAAAAATTTGGCATATTTTATTAATATGTCAAATGAATAATTGAATATGAACCATAAAGAGCTACAATGTATTACTTATTTATCAAAAATTGGTTGCCATAATATTAATTTATTTAAATATACCTAATAAGTTAAATTATAAAGTCATATTTGATTTTTAGAAAATATTTAAATTTGATGATATTTTACTTATTAAGTATCATAATTAAACTCATCTTCTAATCAAGAAAAATAATTGAATTAAATCAGTTAAATGATTAGCGAATTGCACCTAAATTAGAATAATCCATAATCATATAATCAATAAATTGAGACTATAAACTTTCATTTCATATTAATTTATTAAAGCTTATTAATTAATTATATTATTTCTAAGTCAAGCGCTCATGACAATGGACTAATATTATATAATATTATTGTATAGACTACTAAATTTATCATTCAATGAGATACTAAACATTTTTTGTATGTGTTTATTTATGAATAATTTTAAATCTCCGTTTCTCCTAACCATTCCGCATCGTCCCGTCTTGTCCCATGAGAACCGAATCTCGTCCCGAACCATCTTGAAATTTTGGGGCGGTTCGGAGACGAGATTTTTTATGATTCGATTACGAGATTTAATTTTGGGATATCCGAACTTTGGGATGGTTACTCGAGATTTCTAAATCTACGAACCGGGTATCGACTTTGTGAACGCCCTACTTTCAACTAACGTTGAATCCCGAACTAATTTAGGGGTGTTCATTTTTCAAATCAATTCGAAATTCAATTAGATTGAATTTGAATTAGATTTTTGAATTTCAAATCAACTCGAATTTCGAATCAATATTCGATTCGAATAACGGATTGAGGAATTTTTTCCGAAAATCCTAATTCAAGGAGAAATTCGAGTAAATTCGATTCGAATATTGACTCGCATTCGGATTTTAATTCGAATTTGTGTATGATTCGAACTCAATTATAATCCAAAATTAATTTATATATTATATATTTTAAATATAACACAAATATTAATTGCATATCCGAATATAATTAATATAATTAGTTGATGTATAAACAACATATAATTTCACATAGCTATTATAATAAAAATTGTTGCAGTAGAATTACAGCATTGGTCATAACTAGTTTCACAGTTCAATCTCATTTCAAAGTCTAAGCACTTTTTGTGTAGTTTTTGAATTATCCGATATGTTTAAACTTAAAAGTACAATATGCTTTTATTTTTAAAAAGGAACAATATGCTTTTGATTTTAATATATTTCAACCTTAAAAGTACTTTGTCTTTAGTTTTTGTAATATCTTTGAAGTACAATATAGTTTTGATAATTCATATGATTTGCTTATGCTTTTTTTTTATATAGAATTTTTTTGTTAAAAATAAAATTGAAATTTTACTTGCAAAATATAGGTCTTGGATCTGGAAAAACATGGGTCTGAAACACAATCATGTCTAGTTTATTGGCAAATTTGGATTTTTGGATTGACTCGAATTCGATTCAAAAATCGACAAATCCTAATTCGATTCGAAATAATTGAAGTAGGATTGAATTTCGAATTGTGGTTTTAAATTTTTCATCCAATTAATTCAATTTGAGGAAGTCGAAAAATTCATAATTTGATTCGATGAACACCTCTAAACCGATTGCCTTAGACCCTAAATTGTTTCGGCACTAATTAATAGATATTTATACCAAGCCTAAGTGTAGCCCATTTGTGAACATTTTAGTGAACTAGTAAGGTGAACGTGCGTTACACGTGATCCAAATAATTTTAAGTAATTTTTAATTAAAAATATAAACTTAATTAGTTGCAATTAATATTGAATAAATTATTTTAAATTTATTGTGAATGTTGTTCATGCATTTTTGATCTTAACATAAAACCTACAAGATTAAAATTGAACTTATATATTGCATGAACTATATCTTAAAAGATATTATAATTAAACTAAATACAATGGACATTAAAATAACTTAAAATAAATACAACTAAAAAAGTTATTTTATGAAATCATTTTGTATCAATTATGAGTTTAGTGAAATATAATATAACTTAAAAATTTTACTTAACTAATATAAATTTAAATATGTTTAAAACTCTACCATGTGAAAATATTTTATTTTAGTTAAATAAATTTGAATGTGAAAGGTTATAGGCATATCTATCTTCATAGGACTTTTGTTTATTAATATTAATGACCAATACTTTGGTTATTATATTGTACTATTATTAAAACTAATCAGTTTGGAGTTACCATAAGAGCACTTAAAATTAACTATTTTATTTGTATATTTTATTTTTATTTTAAAACCATCTTGTTTCTTCTCTCAATTTAGTATATATTCATACCAATAAGAAAAATAAATATGAAAAATAAAAATATAGGTTCACAATGCATAATACTTACTTAAATGACTAAATTCATCTAAGGCAGAGTCCTCTATATATGTTGATAACATATAATTAGATTGCTTATCACCAAACCTACTTTTGATTTATAACCAAAGCTTCTATAATTAAATTTTTAGTACTATCTATTTTTCCATAAATTCACTCGTTTTCCCCCTTGAAGTCTAATAATAATATTTTTTATTAATCAAAAAATATATTGCATTAATACGGTTATTCATGTTGATTAAATTTTAAAGATTATAACATTATGAATTTCTTATATAAATTTTGAGATATATATGTTTGGAAGGGATTTGAGGTATAATTTAATATAAAATCGGTCAATTTTGTTTGAAATTTCAAGGTATTCAAATAGTTATGATAGGAAAAATAAAGACGGCCAATTTTTCAAAAGAATTTGGGATATAAAAAGTCACTCGAACTTATTCAAGTGATATTGTAAATAATAATTAACTAAAGTTAACTTATACCTTTCCTTTTTAGCTTTTTAGCACTTAAGTGGAAAATCAAAATAAGTTCAAGTACATAAGGAAAACGTTTAGTCAATTATATGTTTGAAATATATATAACTTTGAAAATACTAAGAGTAGTCATCTTTAATATTAATCAATTCTTACTATGAAGAGACGATATAAATTATTATTTATTTCTAACAAATACACATGAATATAAAAATTTGACAATTATAAGTTTATGAACCATGTATAATTTAAACATCCAATTTTTTTCTTATATATATATCACGTGAAAAATATAATTAACTCTCAATCTTATTTAAAAGTGAAATTTGTTTCTAGTTAGTACAAATTAAGTTAGGAAAATACTCTAACAGATAAATTAATCCTCTCTATTCTTTTTCTTAAAATTTCACATTAAAAATTAATTTATTTTATTTTAATTTCATTAAATAAAAAATATAGCTATCATATATTTTATTTTAAATTTTATTTTTCATATGATATAAGCATTTATATACTTTTTAATATGTGAACATTTTTTTAACCTTTTTGTATTTATATTATAACACCATTAATTGTATTTTCGTCTATAAAAAAATATGATTATGACATTTAGAGGGCACCATTTGTAAAGCTTTACTCAAAATCTCAACTTGGTGTTCCATTAAATAGCAGATTTGAAGCCCCCGAGGCATAGCTCAATTGGTAAATAATTTGAGTGACGTGTTGTCCGCTTCACTCACCCACATCGTAGAGGTTTGAGTCCCATCGGTAACAGTGTGAAGGAAGATTTCTTATATGGTGACTCAGCCTAAAACAACTCAGGACCCTGACTTGTTGAAGCACATCATGTGATTCACCTGCTCTACAAAGCTCTAAGGGTGGGGCAATAGGGGCCCTCAGAGATGAGGTTCATCCTTTTTTAAAATGCAGATTTGAAGTATTTATGACTTTGTGCCTTCCATTAATTCTGATCTACTATAACATAACCAAGCTGGGTGCTATAAAATGTTGGCAAAATTACTTGATTCGTCCCTAGATGAATGTTCTCATTTTTTTTTGGGATATATGTAGTTTTTCACTTTTAAAAAAGTTTTAGTTAACATGACTCACATTGATATTTAACCATAACGTCTACAAGAAAAACTACAATGATCTATCTGGATGGAAGGATTTGAACTATGAATTTCAAGTCCATAATAACAAATCCATTGAGATTATTTGGATGGGGTCATTCTATAATGAGTTTCAAATCCTTGAAGCTATTCTTGGATTCATTTTGGTGAATTCCAAATCCTTCGTATTTGGAGTAATTTGAAATCCTTTCCTAAATACTCTCTCCAAATCCAAACCCTCTCATCCATGCAACCTAAAGATACATAAAATCTCATCTCGTAATTCTATACCTCTAAATAAATTCATATATTTGAAGTCCATATTTCTGGGGTAATATCAGCAGTTCATGTTTTAAACAAACTGATAGAATCTGACGCCATAATTTTATTAATTTTCATTCAAAGCGATGTTATAACATTCCTTATTTAAGTGTTGGAACATTTTACTGTATGTTCAGTTAAGTTAATCAGTGTTATAATACCCAATTAAAGCATACACATCGAAGATAGAAATAACACTCAATTATAAATCGCACACATCGGATATAGAAATAACACTCAATCATAAAGCGCACACATCGGGAATAGAAATAACACAGAGATTTTTAATGCATCTAGATTCCTCAATCTTACTTTGTACGATGCCACGCCTAAAGAGAAAATATGCCACGATCGCGAAATTCTTACATAGCGCGTACGGTGTCAAGTTTTAGTATAGGTTTTGAAAGTAGGGCTATCATCTCCACAGGGATTGTTATCGAATTTTATACTAAATACTATAATTAAAATAGCTTAATTCTATCTAGAAATCGAAAAGAGATGAGTTTTTATTAAACTAAAAATGAAACTAAAAATAAGCAAACAAATTGGTTCAGACAATTAATCAAACACTTAGAAGATGAATTCTAGAGGGTTGATTTCACCTAGTTATCCCCTATGTTTTCAATCCAGTTTATTAATCACAAATTATCAATCTATAAGCCAATATTCTTATCGTATATCACTTCCTCTCTCGAGTGCCAAGTGATTCTAGGTTCCAATTTCGATTTCGATATCTCTATAAAAATCATAAATTAAACCCTAATACGCTCAATGAATATTCTATCACAGGCTTCAAAAGATTCATAAACCTCTCGATTCTATGAAACCCTAGGTTGTGCTATTCTATGGCCAGGCGTTCAATTACCTCTCTCAAGCGTCAAATCAAACACGCCAAACAATCTAAATTATTGATCGATAATCCGGATGCAATGAAATCAAATAGCACAAATTGATTAATAAACATGCGAATTTCATAAACTGGAAATCAAAATATAGGTTTAAACGTAAGTTACATCAATCCCCTATAAAGATGGGTTTAGCTCATATTGGATGTACAAAAATTCATGGAGAAATAATTATACATCTTAAAAATCGACAAAGAAAAGCAAAGAAAGAATTGAGAAGAAAAGAGAAGGAATTCTCTCTGTCCGAAGAGAAGTACCTCCAATTGTCGTCCCGAACCCTAGCTCTGTGTCTCTTGCCTTGCGTTGTGCTCAAAATAATGTCCGACCCCTCGTTTGTACGTTGTTTATCATATTTATAGGCTTGAAACCCTCAAAAATCCGTCAAAAATGGCCCAAACAAATAAAAGCCCACTTGATCCTGTTTCGGCCCGGCCATGCCTTGCCGCGGCGCACATCGTCGCACACCGCTTGTTGCGCGCTGAAGTCGTATGTTCTTCTTCTTTGTACGATCGCGCACTAATGCAGCTCGCTCGTCCCTCTTTCTTTGCTGAAGTCGCGCTGCTTGTCGTTCTCTGCATCGGTTGCGCATCGTGGCCCCTCGCTCAAGGCTGCAGCCGCTACTGAGTTCCCCCGTCGTTCTTTGTATGTATGTCGGTGCCGCAGCCTTTGATTGATTCAGCGCGCAGCCCCCATTTTCCCCTCTTTGTTGCCTGTTTGAATACCACTTGCACAGTCGATTGGGCGCTGCAGCCCTTAATTTGTAGCGCCCACTAGAAATATTGCTATCAGACGACCCCCGCACAAGGGCGCGGGGTTTTTTATTCTGCGCGCTCGTATGTGACCCAAATTTTCCCATTTTTCAACTTCTAAAATGCGATATTCACCGTCTAAACACGTTTTTCACCGTTTTTGCTCAATTTCGGCTACCAAGTCCAGTCCTGATTCTCGAACGACATCAAATGACATAAACTTGACTCAAACGACGCTAAAATTACCCAAAAACAACGCAAACTCCTAGTCTAAAATACTCAATACGTTGGTATAAAACCAACTTAACAAATACCCCCAAACTTAGACGTTTGCTTGTCCTCAAGCAATTACAGACTCTAAAAATCAACAAACATGAAGGAAGCAAAAACAAAGACAACACTCAAACAGGACTAAATGCAATACTTCACAACCAAACTCATTCGTCAAATTTCGTTTCACCATCAATCAAGCACGTATTTTCACAATATGATCATGAAGGTGGAATGTTCATGCCAACCCCGTTTTCATTATCCAGATAGATTCACGCAATCAAGTGTTTTCAAAATGATCCACTTTTTTGAATATAGAGGTGAGATGCTTACCGGGCTCCATAGGCTTGTCTTTTACACTAATCTCCACTAATGTAGGCTAATGTAACACAAGGATCAATAGGACTTTTAAAGCTTGTAATGTGGGCTTAGGGTAAGGTAGGAAAATATGGGATTAAGTGGCTCAAATCACCCAAACACACAATTATCACTTCAAATCATCAATAGGCAACTACCCTTCACTTTTTTGACATCCCCAATGTTTATGAACCTTCAATCCCGATTTTTTCTCATCATTTTTTTCACATTTTTTTCCGGAACCCCAAACTTATTCTTTTTTTGCGTACATGGGGTTTCATATTTTTTTCTTTTCTCGGCAACTTCATTCAATTAAATACATATCCTTCTCATTATACCCTCCTCAACCTTCAACATTATTCTATATTTTGTGTGTATGAGTGATAGGTAATTAGGATATTCACATTTAGGCTTTGGGTATTAGATTGGTTGCCAAAGAAACGGGTTTATAAGGCTTAAAGGGGGACACTAGGGAAAATATAATACAAAGGTAGGCATTTTAGGCTCGCTTGTTCAAAGATGACCTAAATCACTTCCTTAATGTTACTTCACCTAGATTTCACCTCGACTAGTGATCGGACAAGTTCTAGAATCCGGTGGGATCATAAAAGAAACTCTCAACCGCATAAATCATCCCCAAATAAATCAACAGTTAAGCACATAGATGGAATTAACGGAAAGAAGATTAAATCACGCTTCAACACATGCTCTCTTGACCGTTCAACTCATATTCAACAATTTCACTTAGTCATGCGGTTTCACGGTTTTCACGACCCGACCCGACACGACTCAAGACTCTATTTTCGGTTTTTTTACTCAAGACTACTCGAAGAATAAAAACGGACTACACTTCCCCAAACTTAAAACGACATTGTCCCTTATGGAGAGGTGGGAAAAAGGACTTTCTGGTAGCCGAGGAGCGAAGGCTCCTTGCTTAAGTCATGTGGTACTACTACGTGTATGAGGTGTCTCGTATAAGCTCACAATGCATCCTGGTGCGGTTTGTGGGTGTTATATGCCTCCGAGGTATGGTCTTGTTCTTCCCATTCGCCTTAGCCCGGTCCTCTTTGGTTTCGCATATTTGCAACCTATCAAGGTAGACAAAGAAAACAAAACTCGTGGAACCAAGGAATTCGGTTATGGGTGAAAAATCGAAAATCAAAGCACATACATAATGCACCCAAGTAGAAAATATAGTGTCATGTCAAAAAGATAATCATAGATATGCAAGATAACACTAAACAATATGAAATTGTCATTGGGGCATTTTATTAAACACCTCATATGCATGAATTTGGGCAAAGATAGTGAATGCAATGGATAACTCAATTCAATCCCAAAATTCAATATCATGCCTAAGTCTAACATGATCAACTAATCCACAATCCACAAATCAACAACAATTATCCTAGCACTACTACAATCCAATCACGCCAAAAATACAAGATGGGGAAAACCATGGGGTGGGGTTTGGAAGTTGCAAACTTACCAAATAATGAGTGGAGGGGATGGATATGGTGTGTGTGGTGTTATAATGCTCCTTTTTGAAGATGGAGTGGGATATGTGAGATTTGCACAAATAAGAGGGGTGGGATGTGATGCAACTTACTACTCCTAAAAATGCAAAAAATGAAAAAAAAAAAAACAAAAACAACTACTAAATTATATTAAAACTAAGAAAGCAATAAAAGGGGCTTGGGTTGCCTCCCAAGAAGTGCTAAGTTTACAGTCTTCAGCCAGACTATGTCAAATTATCCTCAAGTTGGGCCTCCAATAGGCATGTTATCCATATTGCCCTTAGAAACTTCCCAACCTCCAATGTCTTCAGCTATATTCCCAACCATCTGCTTACCATCATTTGATTCAAATTTCAGCCTGTTGGTTGGATGGATGGTGAATACAACTTTCTCCTGATTTACCCGCAAAGTCAGCTCCCCCGTTTCTACATCGATCAAAGCCCGTGTTGTAGCTAAAAACGGTCGCCCAAAGATGATAGGTATCTTCTGATCCTCATTTGCATCCAACACTACAAATCCACAGAAAAACAAATTTATTAATTCTTACCAACACATCTTCAATGATTCCTCACGGATAGGCGATGAATCGATCGGAAACTACAAAGTAATATTGGACGGCTTCACCTCCCGAGTCTAAACTTCGTCACATCGAAAGAGATATAAGATTCACACTGGACCCAAGATCACAAAGTGGTTTCTCAAAGAAAACTCCTCCAATGGTACAAGAAATAGTAAAACTCCCCTGGATCCTTCATTTTCTCGAGGTAGTTTACTATGGACTATTGCACTACATTCTTCACAAATAAACAGTCTCAAAATCTTCCAACTTCAATTTCTTGGATTCCACTTTGGTTTCGCATAAATAGGTGATTCTTCTGGAGCAGACTGAATTTTTGCTTCCTTTTCCACGTAAACCGCATTACGTGCTCTCTGGATTAACTTTTGTATCACTTGGGGAACTTTTCCTTCTTCGCAAATGAATTTACTGGCCAGAGCTAATCGACCCATTTGTGTCTCGATCGACCTAATATGCGTCTCCATTGTACTCATCTTAGTATTCAGACCATCAATCTGCGCCTCACTCCTATTCATTCGATTCCTAGTCTCTCCGATGAATGAGCCGAGCATCTCTTCAAGTGACTGCTTCTTTTCACCTCCGAGTGCATTGGAACTGGATGGGTTTGGATAACCCGGAGGTGGATTCAATACGTTCATGTTGTTGCTGTAAGAGAGATTCTCATGATTGCAAAGTCCCGGGTGGTAGTGAGTTGGTAATGAATTACCTCTATTATTAAAATCCCGGTTATTCACATAATTGACTTGCTCGGCCTCGTGAGTGGCGGCTGCGGGTGGAACTGCGGCTTGCTGTGGTGTGCTACTAGTATTCATGATTGCTAATTACTTTGTCAAACTCAAGATTTGAGCTGCCAAAGCTGACATTGTATCAATCTCAAGAACACCGAATCGGGCTTTGATCTCTCGGAGGGCCATTGATAGTTGTTTGTGGCCATTTCTTCAAGTAGAAGTAAGGCCTCGGTCGGTGTTTTTAGCCATCAATGTACCTCCCGATGCCGCATCTAGTATCGTCCTCATATGCCCATTCACCCATTGTAAAAATATTGAACCTCTGCCGATCTGCATAGCCATGCTTGTGGGCATCTCCACAACAGAGATCTTTAAATCGCTCCCAAGCTTCGTATAACGACTCAAAATCAATCTGTTGGAACTTGGCTATCTCGCTCTTTAGTTGGAGTGTCTTCTTGGGAGGGAAGAATTTTGCTAAGAATTTTTAGTCGAGATCATCCCGGCTAAGTAATACTCCTGTGGCGAACGCTATAACCACCGCCTGGCATTATCCCGAAGTGAAAACGGAAAAAGCCTCAATCGAATGGCCTCATCAGTCACACCATTCATCTTGATGGTGTCGCAAATCTCTAAGAATGTGGCGGATGTGTATTCGGATCATCCACCGGACCCCCAAATCGATTCTCGTTGAACCATGCCTATGAGGCCCGTTTCAATTCGAAATTATTTGCATTAATGGGCTGGCGCACAATTCCGGAGTAGTTCGTTCACGGTCGGCAAAAGTAATCCGGATTGCCCTTTCTAGTGCCTCGGTGAGGTGGCACATTCACGACCCGGTTTAGTTGTTCTCATCTTCCCGCCTTCCGCCATTGCTCGATTCTCTACTCGCTTTGCTTCTTGGATTGCTCGAAGTGTCCTTTCAATCTCTCGGATCAAAATGAAGCAAATTAATATCTTTGGAATCTCGCATAAATAGACAAGTCAAATGAGAAAAATGAAATTATAATTCCTATACTAGTCTAGATTAGGATTAAGACTACGTGGTAATAGTATTAGTTTAAAATAGGATAAAATAATCCCCGAAATGGCGCCAAAACTTGATCGCGAAATTCTTACACAAGCGTACGGTGTCAAGTTTTAGTATAAGTTTTGAAAGTAGGGTTATCGTCTCCACAGGATTGCTATCGAATTTTATAATAAGTACTATAATTAAAATAGCTTAATTCTATCTAGAAATCGAAAAGAAGTGAGTTTTTATTAAACTAAAAATGAAACTAAAAATAAGCAAACAAATTGGTTCGGACAATTAATCAAACACTTAGAAGATGAATTCTAGAGGGTTGATTTTACCTAGTTATCCACTATGTTTTCAATCAAGTTTATTAATCACAAATTATCAATCTATAAGCCAATATTCATACCGTTTATCACTTCCTCTCTCGAGTGCCAAGTGATTGTAGGTTCCAATTTCGATTTCGATATCTCTATAAAAATCATAAATTAAACCCTAATACGCTCAATGAATATTCTATCACAAGCTTCAAAAGATTCATAAACCTCTCGATTCTATGAAACCCTAGGTTGTCTATTCCATGGCCAGGCGTTCAATTACCTCTCTCGAGTCAAATCAAACACGCCAAACAATCTAAATTATTGATCGGATAATCCGGATGCAATCAAATCAAATAGCACAAATAGATTAATAAACATGCGAATTTCATAAACTGGAAATCAAAACATAGGTTCAAACATAAGTTACATCAATCCCCTAGAAAGATGGGTTTAGCTCATATTGGATGTACAAAAATTCATGGAGAAATAATTATACATCTCAAAAATCGACAAAGAAAAGCAAAGAAAGAATTGAGAAGAAAAGAGAAGGAATTCTCTCTCGTGTCCAAATGGTAGAAGTGCCTCCAATTGCCGTCCCGAACCCTAGCTCTATGTCTCTTGCCTTGCGTTGTGCTCAAAATAATGTCTGACCCCTCGTTTGACGTTGTTTATCATATTTATAGGCTTGAAACCCTCAAAACTCTGTCAAAAACGGCCCAAACAAATAAAAGCCCAGCTTGACCTGTTTCAATAAGCCCGCGGACTGCGACGACATCGTCGTCGCGCATTCTGCGTGCACGGAAGTCGCCTCGATGTTCTTCTTTGTATCGTATCGCCGCAAAGACCGGGGAGTGTCGCTGCTGCCGCTGCCGCCCCTCCCCCATCGGCCGCTAAGTCGCTGCTCTCGATGGGCGTCGTTCTTTCTTTGCATCGGTTCTGTGCTGCCGAGTTCCCCTTTCTTTGTATGTATGTCGGTAGCGGCAGCCGCTCCATTTTCCCATTCCGCCGCATTGAATACCACCGCACAGTGGTCGGCCCTTAATCCTGGAGCTGCAGCACTTCCACTAGAAATATTGCTCTTTGTGCCATTTTTCGACCCCGCCGCGGTGCGGGGTTTTGCACTACGGTGTGGGGTTTTTTAGCGCTGCGGTGCGGGGGTTTTTGCGCTACGGTGCTCGTATGTGACCCAATTTTTCCCGTTTTTCAACTTCTAAAATGCGATATTCACCGTCTAAACACGTTTTTCACCATATTTGCTCAATTTCGGCTACCAAGTCCAGATCCGATTCTCGAATGACATCAAATGACATAAACTTGACTCAAACGATGCTAAAATTACCTGAAAACAACGCAAACTCCTAGTCTAAAATACTCAATACGTTGGAATAAAACATGTAAGTCAAGCGGCTACGATAATCTAGAGGGGGTGAATAGATTATCTCCATTTTTTCGATTATGCCCTCTTTTTTTGAAACAAATACGCCAAGACAATAATAAAGGAGTGGGAAGTAAACAACACACGTCGATTTAAAGAGGTTCAACCCACCTGGGCCTAATCCTCTACCACCCCAAAGATATCCGGGATGGATTTCAAAAAAAGAATTTTATTAATTACCAAAATTAATACAAATTCAACTTACAACACCTTGAAGAGCACCACACTCTTCTTCAACAACACCTTTGGAGATTACCACAATCTCCCTTTGAAGATCACCACAATTTTCCTTCAACGACACCTTGTGAAGATTACCACAATCTTCAACCTTGAAGAATACCAAATTCTTCAACACCTCAATAAGAAGATCACCACAATCTTCTTGCACCTATCACCTAGATCATCCAAGTGTGTTTTTACCACAAGAACACTCACAAGGATATCTTGTGTTGAATGATAACCAAAAATCAAGATTACAACTCAATAATGAATAATACAATTTGAGTGCAAAGTGTAATCAAGAATAGCCTTGACCTCAAGGATGTGAAAGTGATAAGCTAGGCAAATTTACAACAAGAATAGTAACAATGAAAGACCAAGTATTTGCTTGAAGTGTATCTTGTTGTGTTGTATCTCAATTGTTGTTTTGGTTGCTCCAAAACTTCCTCTATTTATAGGAGATGATTGATCAAGCATAGGCTCCTCTTGGGGATTGAAAATCTACTGAGAAAAATACAATTAAAATCAAGAATATAGTCATTTGAAATCAATCCCACAATTTAAGGAAATGTGTCTCACAAAACGGTCATATTTTTTTGTCAATGCACAGGCGACGTCGCACGAAATAAGAAAATTTAAGAACACTTTGAAAAATACAACAGGGCGGCCGACGTGTATCTCGGCCGTCGACCCTGTCTCAACCGGTCCCCCTAAGCGTTTTTGGGGAGAAAAGAAAGTTACTGTTTAAGAAGAACGTTCGAGTGCACGGCCGACCCGTGGGCGGCCGACGACCTGACCATTTTTCACTTCTGTCTCATTTTTTTGTTTCAAACTCATCTTCAGGTACGGGTTGCCCTGTAGGGCGACCGGTCGACCACGAGACAGAAATGTTGTCCAATTTTAGTCGAAAATAAAACTCAAGAAATACTCCGAAAATTTAGTAAAAACATTTTAAACCAATCGGGAGTATTTAGACAACATTTAGGAACCTTGTTTTTAGACGTAACAACTCATTGACATAAAGTCATTAAAAGTGTTGTCCAATATTATCGAAAATAAACTTGAGGAAATACTCCGGAAAATATTAAAACCATTTTAAATCATTTAGGAGTATTTGGACAACCTTTAAAGACATTGTTTTGGTGACAAAATAAAATCATCAAAATTAAGATAAAAACATGTATCAAACAATCTCCCCTTTTTGATGATTACAAACCAAAACAATTTTTATACAAACTAAGAGAGCCTTTTAGAAAGGATTTTCCGGTAAAAACATTTGACCGTTTGGAAGCAACCAAAATTTCCAAAAATATTAAAGCTACTAAGTAGGGAGTAAATTTTTTTTTAAAAAAATAAGCACAAGCTCCCCTATCAACAAGCATATCAAAAATAATGTAAAAGTAATTATCCATAAGCTAAAAACTTTAGCTTTTACAATATGTTCAAGAGCTTATAAGCTCCCCTGTCACAAAACATCATTAAACAATATATAAGTCCATCAAGCAACAATTGGACTAAAAAGAATCACAATCTTATGGCTTTTATGAGCTATAGCATATAGCTTTTATGACAAGCTTTTATTAGCTTCTTTGAGCTAATGATCCAATGTCTGTTTCTCCCCTTTGGAATCATCAAAAGAATGTTAGAATGGTGAAAACACCATACAAAAATATCAAAGTGCGCCAAAGGGACGGTTTATCAACCGTGGAGCAACTTAAACTTAAAAATTCCAAAAATTGGAGAAATGTATCATAAGAAATCCATAAGCTAAAAACATGGTTTCAAAAGATTTTAAGACATTTAGAAGCAAGAGAATCATGTAGAAGTTGAAAAATTTCATTGCGACATTTCATCAAACACTTTGTGTGCGTGAAAAATAAAAGAGGTTGTATATAGCCCTTGTAAATGTTTCAAGCCAAAATTTTTCATAACATCATCAATCATCCTCATTATAAAGCTCAATAAAATCATATGCAACATACCCAATCATTTGTTCATCAAATAAAAGGCTCAACAAAGAGATTCTCAAGGGTTCAACCCGATTGAGATAATATAAGCCAAAAAGTATCAAGGCATTGCAAATGCCAAAAATTAGAGCATTCATCAAGTAATACAAGTCATGCCTTAAACAATACATGTAAGATATAACAAATGTCCCAACATATTCATCTAAGCATAATGATCAAAGCATTAAAAGAAGCACTTTTACCATCAAATACTTCATACCAATTATCAAACAATGCTTAAATTAGAGTATTTTTACCATCAAATACTCCATCAAAATCATGATCATCCACAAGTCATTATTAACTTGCAATTTTAACCCTTTTAAGAAAACAAGCAAATATCATTAGTACAAAAGAGTTTTGCAAAAGTTCATAAAAATACAAAGCAACATGAATGAAAATGCTAGAAAGTAAAGGGGTGGGAACATCATTCCTCATCCGAGGAGAAGCAAGATCCGGAATAAAGTCCTTGATGAATTTCTTCAACTTGCCGATAGACTTTTGCATTTTGGAGGTCTTTTGCTCCAAAGCCTCATACATTGTTTCATGAAAAGCCCTCATCTCATCAAATTCGGCTTGGGTATACCTCTGGCGGTTGAGCACCGGTATTACCCTCCCGGATTGCTCGGTTCACCTTTCTCCGCCAATCTTGCGGCCTCGGCGTCATCAAAGTAGTCATTTGGATCGGGGAATCTTGACCTCTTCTTCTAGCCATTTTAGTTGGTCGGATGTCCATATTCTTGCGCATCGTGACTATTTGGGAGATGTTATCAATGTCAAAGTCATTTTGAAATACCTCCGAGTTACACTCCGACGAAGGTAGTCCCGATTGAATAAGAAGTTTACAAATCCAATTTCCCATAACCAACTTCTTATTACCTTGAGTGATGGACTCAATTAGACATTGAATAAGTATGGCGCCAAAGTTAAGTGGTTCCCTCCTAGCAATCTTATAAGTCAAAAAGTAATCCATGTTGCTAGGCATCTTTCCCGACTTACCACAAATGCAATATGCGACAATGACCGATAAAATACGATGCTCAAGTGTCATTGCCAACAATGAATACTTTGGCCAAAACCCCAAATACGTCTTAACTTCTTTCATTGACACCCCCAACATTTCATCATTCCAAGTCCCACAAGAGAAATAGTCCCAACCTCCTTCTCTAACATGTAAAAGCCGGCAAATATCATTGGGAGTCCATCTAAAATGACGACCCCTTATAAGCGAATTTACGGCAATCGGCTTTCTCTCATTATCATATTGCACCCACATATTAGCATAAAAATGTTGGATAATATCATCATCATACAAAACATAAGCATGCTCCCATAAATACATCCAACCTTGCTCCTCAAAAAATCCTCTAATGGTTGGATATTCATTTGTAAATGAACTAAAACGACACATTTTAGTCCGAGCAATCGATTTTCCTCCCATCCCCGAATCCTCATAGTACCATTCCGCATACTTATTGATGAAATTAAGAACATTGTGGGAATTAGGAGCTTGAGGAATAAAAGATTTTTACCTTCCGCCCAACAATTTTGGAGCGAAATTGTTCCGCGAAGCTCGGCAATTTGGGCCCGAGAGAGAACGGGATTTTGAACATCATCACCTTCTTGAGCTACGTTTCTCTGGGCAGCTCGGATATCCCTTTGTTCGGCTTCTTCTTGCCGATTCCTAGACGAACCCTCTCCGCCTCCTACGCTTGGAGATGGGATTTCGACCGTGGAATTCTTTGGGGAGCCATATATGTAAGATTCTTGTGAAAATAAGAAGATTAGCAACAAGAATCGTGAAAAATGATGAAGAATTGAAGATTATAGGAGAAAGGGGAAGATTTTATTTGTTAAGGGTTTTGGAAATTTCTTTGCGTCTGTTTTAAGAAGAAGACAGACGGTTTTTACGTTGAGAAATTGCCCCGGGCGACCGGTCGAGTAGGGTGCAACCTGGCCGACGTGCGGGCGCGGCAGTCACCCCTGCTTTGACCGTCCCAAAGGCAATTTCTTTCCCGGAATTTTCAAAATTCGATTTTTCACCCCAAAAGTTTTAAAACTTTGCAAAAGATAATCTTGGATCAAGTCCAACAAATATGGGTTTCGGGAAAACATATATTCGAAAAAATCGAGACTTAACAAGTAGTGCCCTTTTAAGAGAATATTTGCAAAATCATTTAGGGGCACTTAAGGGTTAAAATGAAATATCTTGAAAGATATGTGCATAAGCATAATATCGAGTTCTAAGAAAAATACGAGTGAACATACCTTGATAGTTTAAGAAACTTGATGACGAAATAGCCAATGAGTATGAGATATAAATATCCTACACAATTTTTAAACAAAATTTGCACAAAAAGACACAAGTGTAGGCAAGTGATATGAGATATCAAAAACTTATGCTACACAAGTACAAAAGAGATAATAAACCACATAGGTCTAATTAAATGCACAAGAGTTTTAGAAATAACATGCAAGGTCTTCTTTTAAATATTTTAAAACCACAAATATATATTGAAGATCAGTATGACCCTTTTTACCGCAATAAAAGCATGTAATAATTCTAGGAGCATAATAACCAATGTGCTTAGAGACTTGATTCCTTTTCATGAGATTGACACCCTTAGGCTTATGATCAAGTTCTAGTTTCGATTTATCACAACAATCAATAATATCGGTCATCTTATCGGTACTCAAGTTGGATTTAGATAAATCATTTTTAAGCAATTTATATCCTCAACAAGAGTACTATTTTCTTTCTCAAGGTTTCTAACCTTATCAAGAGTGGTGGTGTGAGCACATGATTGTGATTCATAGGAAGTAAATAAACTATCCTATCATTTTTCAAAACAATGAATTCCTTTTTCAAAATTTTGTATTTAACAAGTAAGTTTTGGAATTCATCTTGTAGCTCATCATAATCATTTTGCAAATCACTATATTCATTTTGCAATTCATTGTCATAAGAAGTAGAGGTTTAGAACTTACCTCGTTTTCTTCTTTGATGCCCATGAGGCATTGTTCAACTTGTTCATCATGGGAGGTTGTAGAAGGCTTATCCCATGTTGTTGGATTTGATGTTGTATCCATTTGTGAAGTAGATGCTTTTGAGTTGCTCCTTTCATTTGCATATACTTCATAGATGGCTTCTAATTTTGCCATACTTCATGTGCCGATCGAATACCTACAACATGATCAAATTCCAAAGTGGTAAGTGAACAAAGTAAAATATTAAGAGCTTTACAATTTAAGGAGATGATTTTCTTCTCTTCATCATTGAGCTCTTTGAAGCCTTTGGAGGTGTGTGGTGTATCTTTTATCGAATGGATTCTCCATTTATGACGGTGTTCCAAATATCAAACCCGCATGAACCTTGTAAATAGCATTCCATTCTTTCTTTCCAAAATATAAAATTTTTGGAATCAAGCCGGAGTGGCTTGGTGGTGGAGAAGTCTTAGGAAAGATGAGCTTCGTTCGTAGCCGACGATCGTTTCTCTTCACTCGCGATGTGAAGCGAGCTTACCAAAGAGTTTGGCTCGATACCACTTGTAAGTCAGCGCTACGATAATCTAGAGGGGGTGAATAGATTATCTCCATTTTTCGATTATGCCCTCTTTTTCGAAACAAATACGCCAAGACAATAATAAAGGTGCGGGAAGTAAACAACATGCGTCCATTTAAAGAGGTTCAACCACCTAGGGCCTAATCCTCTACACCCGGTATATCAGGGATGGATTTCAAAAGAAAAAGAATTTTATTAATTACCAAAATTAATACAAATTCAACTTACAACACCTTGAAGAGCACCACACTCTTCTTCAACAACACCTTTGGAGATTACCACAATCTCCCTTTGAAGATCACCACAATCTTCACAAGGTGTCGTTGAAGGAAGATTGTGGTGATCTTCAAAGGAGATTGTGGTAATCTCCAAAGGTGTTGTTGAAGAAGAGTGTGGTGCTCTTCAAGGTGTTGTAAGTTGAATTTGTATTAATTTTGGTAATTAATAAAATTCTTTTTCTTTTTGAAATCCATCCCTGATATACTGGGGTGGTAGAGATTAGCCCCTGGTGGGTTGAACCTCTTTAAATGGACGCATGTTGTTTACTTCCCGCACCTTTATTATTGTCTTGGCGTATTTGTTTCAAAAAGAGGGCGAAATCAAAGATGGAGATAATCTATTCACCCCCTCTGGATTATCGTCGTGGCGCTGACTTACAAGTGGTATCGAGCCAAACTCTTTGGCAAGCCTGCCTCACATCGCGAGTGAAGAGAAACGATCGTCGGCCGGCTACGAACGAAGCTCATTTATTCGGCACCTCCACCACCAAGCCACCACTATTTGATTCCAAGAATTTTAATTTTTGGAAAGAAGAATGGAATGCTATCTACAAGGTTGCGGGTTCGACGCTTGGAACACCGTCATTAATGGAGAATCCATTCCGACGAAAGATACACCACACACCTCAAAAGGCTTCAAAAAACTCAATGATGAAGAGAAGAAAATCATCTCCCTAAACGGTAGGTTTTAAATATTTTGTATTGTTCATTTACTAATGTAGAATATGAACATATTGTAGGAATAAAGTCGGCACATGAAGTATGGCAAAAATTAGAAGCCATCTATGGAGTATTTGCAAATGAAAGGAGTCAAACAAAAGCATCTACTTCTCAAGATCATACAAGCTCAAATCCAAGGAACAAGCCTCTTACAACTTCTAATTATGAAGAAGTTGAATATTGCCTTATGGGCATCAATGAAGAAAATGAGGTATGTCTTAAACCCTCTACTTCCTATGATGTTGACATTCAAAATGATTATAGTGATTTACAAAATGATTATGATGAACTTCAAAATGAATTCCAAAGCCTACTTGTTAAATACAAAAATTTGAAAAAGGAATTCAATATTTTGAAAAATGATAAGGATAGTTTATTTACTTCCTATGAATCACTATCATGCGCTCACACCACCACTCTTGACAAGGTTAGAAACCTTGAAAAAGAAAATAATAAGTACTCTTGTTGAGAATATTGATTGCATGAAAAATGATTTATTAAAATCCAACTTAAGTACCAATAAAATGTCCAATATTGTTGATACTCATAATTGTGATAAAGGACTTGATCATAAGCCTAATGGTGTTAATCATATGAAAAAGGATCAAGTCACTATGCATATTGGTCATTATGCTCCTAGAACTATTACTTGTTTTTATTGTGGCAAAAAGGGTCATACGGCTAATTCTTGTCGGGCTAGAAATAGCTCTAAATATTGTTGGAGACCTAAAAGTCTCAAAGCTAATCCTAAAGGACCCAAACACATGAGGGTACCACAAAATAATGTGTTATTAGGTATCCGCAAAGCAAAAATCGGAGAAAATTCATGCCACCAAGAAAACATCAAATGAACATTTCATTTGATCAAAGAAGAAAAACTACTCTCAACAAAGCCAATTTCCAAGAAGAACGTATAATCAAATATGGGAAGAACAAAATCCTTGGAAATGGCAAAGACATCATCAACAAGATGATTTTCAAAGAAGAAAAACCATCAACAATGGGAAGGTAACCAACCTTTGAGATGGAGTAATCAAAGAAGTCATCATCAACAAAGTGACTTCTCAATGGGAAGATATCATCAACAATGGGAAAGACACAACCCATGGAAACGGCGTATGTGGTAAACCGTATCTCCCCATTTGTATATGCATTTCATTTCTATGCATACTTTTAATTGTGTCTTAATTGCAAAATGAATCTTCAAGTATTTATTTTTAATATAGGTTTCTTATATATTTATGAATTTCAAAATTTTTAAAAGAGACCTTGCATGATTTTCTAAAACTCTTGAGCATTTTATTAGACTTATGTGGCTTATTATCTCTTATGAAATCTTATAGCATAAGCTCTTTTTGATATCTCATATTACTTGCCTACACTTGTATTTTCTATGCAAATGTTGTCTAAAGATTGTGTAGGATACATATTTCATACTCATTGGCTATTACGTCATCAAGTTTCTTAAACCATCGAGGTATGTCTACTCGTATTTTTCTTTAAACTCGATTTTATGCTTATGCACATATCTTTCAAGATATTTCATTTTGACCCCTTAAGTGCCCCTAATTGATCTTGCAAATATTTTCTTTTAAAAGGCACTACGTGTTTAGTCTCGATTTTATCGTTTATATGTTTTCCCAAAACCCATATTTGTTGGATATAGTCCAAACTTATATTTTTGCAAAGCTTTAAAACTTTTAGGGTGAAAAATCGAATTTTGGAAAACTCGGGAGAAAGAAAAATCACCTGGGGCGGTCCAAAGCGGGGCGACGGCCGCCCGCACTCGACCGACGCCCACCACCTCGACCTCGGCGCCCGTGCTATTTTTCCTTGGTTAAAATCGTCTGTCTTCGTTTCTTTAAACAGACGCAAGAAATATTCTTAAAACCCTATAGCAACGATTTTTTCCCCTTTTCTTCAAAATCTTCAATTCTTCATCATTTTTCACGATTCTTGTTGATAATCGTCTTATTTTCACAAGAATCCTACATATATGGCTCCCCCAAAGAATTCCACGAGTCGAAATCCCATCTCCAAGCGTAGAAGGGGCGGAGAGGGGTTCGTCAAGAAATCGGCAAGAGGAAGCCGAACAAAGGGATATTTGAGCCGCTCAAAGAAACGTGGCTCAAGAAGGTGATGATGTTCAAAATCCCATTCTCTCTCGGGCCCAAATTACCGAGCTACGTGGAACGATTTCGCTCCAAAATTGCCGTTGGGCGAAAGGTAAAAATCATTTGTTACTCAAGCCCTAATTCCCACAATGTTCTTAATTTCATTCATAAATATGCGGAATGGTATTATGAGGACTCGGAATGGGAGGAAAGTCTATTGCTCGGACTAAAATGTGTCGTTTTAGTTCATTTACGAATGAGTATCCTACGATTAGAGGATTTTTCGAGGAGCAAGGGTGGATGTATTTATGGGAACATGCTTATGTCTTGTATGATGATGATATTATCCAACTCTTTTATGCTAATATGTGGGTCGAATATGATGTTGAAAGGAAGCTATAGCCGTAAATTCTCTTATAAGGGGACGTCATTTTAGATGGACTCCCAATGATATTTGCCGGTTTTTACGTGTTAGAGAAGGTGGTTGGGATTATTTCTCTTGTGGGACTTGGAATGATGAAATGTTGGGAGTGTCAATGAAAGAAGTGAAGACGTATTTGGGAGTATGGCCAAAGTACTCTTTGTTGGCAATGACACTTGAGCATCGTATTTTGTCGGTCATTGTTGCATATTGCATTTGTGGTAAATCGGGAAAGATGCCTAGCAACATGAATTACTTTTTGACGTATAAAATTGCTAGGAGGGAACCACTCAACTTTGGTGCCATACTTATTCAATGTCCAATCGAGTCCATCACTCAAGGTAATAAGAAGTTAGTTATGGGAAATTGGATTTGTAAACTTCTTATTCAATCGGGACTTCCTTCGTCGAGTGTAACTCGGAAGTATTTCAAAATGACTTCGACATTGATAATATCTCCCAAATAGTCACGATCTTGCAAGAACATGGACATCCGACCAACCAAAATGGCTAGAGGAAGAGGTCAAGAGTCCCCCGATCCTAATGACTACTTTGATGACACCGAGGCCGCAAGATTGGCGGAAGAGGGTGAACCGAGCAATACGGAGGGTAATACCGGCGCTCAACCGCCTAGGAGGTATACTCAAGCCGAATTTGATGAGATGAGGACTTTTCATGAGACGAGATATGAGGCTTTGGAGCAAAAGACCTCCAAAATGCAAAAGTCTATCGGCAAATTGAAGAAATTTATCAAGGATTTTATTCCCGGATCTTGCTTCTCCTCGGATGAGGAATGATGTCCCCACCCCCTTTACTTTCTAGCATTTTCATTAATGTTGCTTTGTATGTTGATAAACGTTTGTAAAACTCATTTGTACTAATGATATTTGCTTGTTTTTCTTAAAGGGTTAAAATTGCAAGTTGATAATGACTTGTGAATGATCATGACTTTGATGGAGTATTTGATGGTAAAAATACTCTAAAGCATTGTTTGATAATTGGTATGAAGTACTTGATGGTAAAAGTGCTTCTCTTATTGCTTTGTTCATTATGCTTAGTTGGATATGTTGGGACATTTGATACATGTATTGTTGAAAGCATGACTTATTACTTGATGGATGCTCTAATTGTTGGCATTTGTAATGCCTTGATCATTCTTAGCTTATCTCAATTGGGTTGAACCCTTGAGAATCTACTTTGAGCTTCTTAATTAATGGACAAATTGTTGCATATGGTGCATATGATTTCTTTGAACTTTGGAATGAGGTTGATTGATGATATGAAATTTTTTTGGCTTGAAACCTTTACAAGGACTATATACAACCTCTTTTATTTTTCATGCGCACAAGGTGTTCGATGAAATGTCGAAATGAAACTTTCAACTTCTACATGATTCTCTTGCTTCAAAATGTCTTAAAATCTTTTTGAAATCATATTTTTAGCTAAACTATGAGCTTATGGATCTCTCATGTTTCAATTTTCCCATTTTCCTTGGATGATTATGCTTTAATTGCTCAAACGGTTTTTAAACCGTCCATTTGGCATGCTTTGATATTATTGTATGGTGTTTTCACCATCCTAACATTATTTTTGATGATTCCAAAGGGGGAGAAACAGGATATTGGCTCATTAGCTCAAAGAAGCTAATAAAAGCTTGTCATAAAAGCTATAAGCTATGGCTCATAAAAGCCATAAGTTGTGATTTGTTCTTAGTCCAATTGTTGCTTGATGGACTTTTGTAATTGTTTTGTGACAGGGGGGAGCTTATAAGCTCTTAAACAAATTGTAAAAGCTAAAGCTTTTAGCTTATGGAAAATCGCTTTTACATTATTCTTGATATGCTTGTTGATAGGGGGAGCTTGTGCTTATTATTGATAAATATTTACTCCTACTTGGTTGCTTTAATATTTTTGAAATTTTGGTTGCTTCCAAACGGTCAAATGTTTTTACCGGAAAATCATTTCTAAAAATTGCTCTCTTAGTTTGTGTAAAGATTGTTTTGGTTTGTAATCATCAAAAAGGGAGATTGTTTGATACATGTTTTTATCTTAATTTTGATGATTTTATTTTGTCACCAAAACAATGTTTTTAAAGGTTGTCCAAATACTCCTAAATGATTTAAAATGGTTTTAATATTTTCCTGAGTATTTCCCCATTTATGTTTGATTATAATGGACAACACTTTTAATGATTTTACATCATAGATTTTTTACTCCTAAACAAAATTTCTAAATGTTGTCTAAATACTCTCGATTGGTTTAAAATGTTTTCACTAAATTTTCGGAGTATTTCTTGGGTTTTATTTTCGACAAAAATTGGACAACATTTACGTCCTCGTGGTCGACCGGCCGCCCTATAGGGCAACCCGTACCTGAAGATGTTTTCAAAACAAAAAATGAGACGGAGTAAAAAACAAGCAGTCGACCGGTTGCCCTGGCGTCGACCGTCGGTCGACCGGTGCCCAAATCGGCCGACGGTACTGCAAGTTTCGTTTGAAACAGAACTAAAACCTTACATTTTTGAAATGAGAGGGACCGGTTGAATTAGGGGTCGGCCACCTGTCGCCTTTGTAATTTTCAAAGTGTTCTCATTTTCTCTTATTTACTCAATGCGGCCGGTGCATGCCTGTGTATTCTGACAAAAAAATATGACCGTTTGACAAAGAGACACATTTCCTTAAATTGTGGGATTGATTTCTAACACTATATTCTTGATTTTAGTTGTATTTTTCTCAGAGATTTTCAATCCCCAAGAGGAGTCTATGCTTGATCAATCACCTCCTATAAATAGAGGAAGTTTTGGAGCAACAAATACAACAATTGAGAAACAACACAACAAGATACACTTCAAGCAAACACTTGGTCTTTCATTGTTATTATTCTTGTTGTAAAATTGCCTAGCTTATCACTTTCACATCTTTGAGGTCTAGGCTATTCTTGATTACACTTTGCACTCAAATTGTATTATCAATCATCGAGTTGTAATCTTGAATTTGGGTAATCATTCAACACAAGATATCCTTGTGAGTGTTCTTGTGGTAAGAACACACTTGGGTGATCTAGGTGTTAGGTGTGAGAAGATTGTGGTAATCTTCTTGTTGAGGTGTTGAAGAATTTGGTATTCTTCAAGGTTGAAGATTGTGGTAATCTTCACAAGGTGCCGTTGGAGATTGTGGTAATCTTGAAGAAGAGATTGTGGTAATCTCAAAGGTGGTGTTGAAGAAGAGTGTGGTGCTCTTCAAGGTGTTGTTGTAAGTTGAATTTGTATTAATTTTGGTAATTAATAAAATTCTTTTCTTTTCTTTCGAAATCCATCCCTGATATCTTTGGGGTGGTAGAGGATTAGGCCCTAGGTGGGTTGAACCTCTTTAAATCGGCGTGTGTTGTTTACATTCCGCACCTTTATTATTGTGTTTGAGCATTCGGTTAAAAAAGAGGCGAAATCGAAAGATGGAGATAATCTATTCACCCCCTCTAGATTATCGTAGCCGCTTGGACTTACAAGTGGTATCGAGCCAAACTCTTTGGCAAGCTCGTCTCACATCGCGAGTGAAGAGAAACGATCGATCGTCGTCTACGAACGAAGCTCATCTATTCGCACCTCCACCACCAAGCCACCACTATTTGATTCCAAGAATTTTAATTTTTGGAAAGAAAGAATGGAATGCTATCTACAAGGTTGCGGGTTCGACGTTTGGAACACCGTCATTAATGGAGAATCCATTCGACGAAAGATACACCACACACCTCAAAAGGCTTCAAAAACTCAATGATGAAGAGAAGAAAATCATCTCCCTAAACGGTAAGGCTTTAAATATTTTGTATTGTTCATTTACTAATGTAGAATATGAACATATTGTAGGAATAAAGTCGGCACATGAAGTATGGCAAAAATTAGAAGCCATCTATGGAGTATTTGCAAATGAAAGGAGTCAAACAAAAGCATCTACTTCTCAAGATCATACAAGCTCAAATCCAGGAACAAGCCTCTTACAACTTCCAATTATGAAGAAGTTGAATATTGCATATGGGCATCAATGAAGAAAATGAGGTATGTCTTAAACCCTCTACTTCCTATGATGTTGACATTCAAAATGATTATAGTGATTTACAAAATGATTATGATGAACTTCAAAATGATAATACATCTCAAATGATAGATAAGAATCAACAAAGAAGGAATTCAAGAGATTAAAGAAGAATCTTATCTATTTCTAGATGATAGATGTCTTCCATCTTCTTTTCCAACTCTTTCTTTGCGTCTTCTTGGTGTTTATTCTCCTCCCCAGCGGTTCTAGATGCCCTTATTTCATTCCCCCAAGGTGTCTATTATAGTCATTTCTATCTAAAAATAAGCATTTCTTATTTTGTCCGCCTGCAGGTCTTTCGCAACGCTAGAAAATGAGCGATGTAGCGCCACAACACAAAAAGTTCATTGCCTTTGGGGCGCTGCAGTTGCTACCCAAACTTACGAATTTGCTTTTCGAGTCTTCATAAATGAGACCTATCTCTTAGCTTTCCATAGCCACTTGAATCAACTCAATATCAATTTTGTAGAGAACATTATGACCAAAATACTAAACATTGCATCTTTGGAAATTCCGGCGCGGTTGGACATTTCTTTAAATCAAACTCTCATTGTTTGATCATTTATTCTTTTTTCTCGATACACGATTCATTACTATGACTATAAACTCAATATAATTGGCCCTCAACATGGCTTTGGCCACTCAAATGACTCAAAACAACGGAAACTAAGACCTAACTTTTGTGAGATATAAATCAAAACGACTCAAAATACTCAAAAACAACAGAAAATTCTAGTCTATGAAGCCCAAATCAATGGTATAAAACCAACTGAACAGGGTGACCAAAATCCTTTTCCCGATAGGGAAGTCTTCACGCTAGTCCTCTTCCCGAGGGAGAAGTCTTGTACCCTTGAACCGTAACTCCCGCAATTGGGAACTTGAATGCACACACACGCAAATATTAGAGGTCCCCGGGGGTTGTCCCGAGAGAGGCCCGTCGTCGACGCTCAAGTCGAATCGGTGAATGAGAGAAAAAAAAGCGATAATTTGAATACTATAAAAAAGGCGTAGGAGAATCATGAATTAATTACTTACAGATAATATGAGGGACCCTTTTATACCTAGGAGATGGGTCATGTGAGCCGTGTAGGAGAATTTGGTCTATGGGCCAGTCCACGTTGGAGAAAACGGCCAATTGGGCCAAACCCAGACTCTTTTGGGTCAATTTAATTACTAAAAGCCCATTAGGCAATTAATATTATTAAATAAACATATATAAAATGAATTATATATTTAAATTATGAAATACAATTTTTATCCCTAACATAAGCCCCCCAACTCCGGTGCTGCGGAGGGACAAGCAGTGTGGGAGCTAATCCGGTGTAGAAATATATGGCTTGGCTTGTAGAATATGTTGTCTTGTCTTTGGAGAATCTTTGACCATTTTTTTCACAATGACACTTTGGAGTGTATGCTTGCGAGCATCTCTTCCAAATGTAAATTCTCTCTCTCTACCTCTCAACTTTTAAATTTTTTTGCTTTATAGAAGACTTAAGAAATTTCCTACAAGTGAGAGGTGAGATGAGACTTGATGTGAGATTTCAGGTGAGAGTTGATGGAGAGGTGGAGTGCATCGCGCGGAGAGAGAGATGAGAGCCATAGAGGGTACCCCAGGGCGCCTCCTCAGAGTGGGCAAGGGAGCCCCCTTGGCGCCCTCCCCGGGAAGCATACAAGTGCGCGCCCAAGTGCCCTCCCCGGCGGAGGAGGGCGCGCCCCTAGGAGACGTCCCGAGCCCCCCAGTCCATTTTTCTTCCCAATTTTCTCCATCTTGCCTGCGTTTTTGTACATTTCGAGCTATATCCCGGATTGCGATTTCTTCCATCCCACTCGAGGCCAAAGTGTTCTACCGGCATTGTGTTTCCGATTCGATTATTCCATGTCCATGTTTCTCCATAGAGTTTGATATTCCTCACCTTGATCCAGTTGTGTTTCGATGGTGATGAGGAAGTAGAGCTTGAGTCGAATGTGAGCTCAAGTGATGAATCGTGTGGGCGGAGTCCAAAAGATATAGTCCTAAAGAGGTCCGCCCCTCCAAGTATCGGATAGGCCCCTTTCGAGAAATCGTGCCGTTGTCCCGAGAGAGTTGGCTAGTTGAGTGACTTCCACTTGTCTTTGTAGGCTATGCGAGTGGCTTGAGCCTCCTTCGACATTTATGATGTAGCCCTGGGTTTGGGCACTAAGCTCACTCATCCACCCGAGGGCTTCATCACAAGATATACATTTACAACTTATTAGTTGGCCGTGTTTTCTCCGGATGCTTTCCTCATCTCGATCCTTAGGTCGGTGGGAGCATGTGTTTGTCGATTGATCCCTTAGGCATATGCTTGTATTCGAGATTATCAAAGACGCTTCGCAGCCGATTGGGCTTAACTCCATTTGTAGATGGATTTCATTCGTTGTTCTATGCCCTAAGTCTCCGGTAACTCCTTCTTCCACTTCTTCCCACTCAATGCAAGTCCCTTGATGGATTTCCTTCTCCTGGTGGGTTGTGGAAGGACGATTTCTTCTATGTGAGGGATTATGGTTGGGAGATTTCTTCTCGCTTCTCGAAAGGAGATGGCGGAAGCTTATAGGTCTCGGGCTTGTTTAAAAATCCTCTGGATATTAGGGAGTTCTTGAGTATCCCGCCTTGCTTTACTTCTTTATATTGTTTCACGCTTTACTTGTATATTTTGACTTGTTTCCTTTTACGATGTTTGCTTCTACTTGCTTTTGAATCGATTGCGAGTTGATGGATTTTAAGAAAAAGGAGAACGAGAAGGCCAAGGGAAAGTCTGCTGGCTTTGGCGGACGCTCGGCGTCCCACCTTGGAGTGATAGGCGCGCCCTTCTCCCGGAGAAAGAGTGACATGCGCTCTTCCCACCATGAGGTGATAGGTGCCCTCGATCCGCGGTGATGTGTGTAAAATATACGTGCATTTTGGGACTTAAAATGATATATATTTGGTACATTTGCACGCATATTTAGGATGTTTTTACTTGGTTTCCTTAAAAGGGCATGATACTGTGTATTCTTGTAATTCTTCTTTGGAAACGGAGTGAAATCGAAGAAATATTAGTTGGAATGCCGGACTAAGATTGACGTATGCAAAGAGAAGATCAAAATGACGAAAGAAATGGATAAAAACACTTCACACGGTCGTGTGGAAATGTCGATGTGAAACAACACAACCGTGTGAAGTTGGGCAAAACAGGGGATAGAACCGTGCCATACGGCTGGCCTATGGACTCACACGGGCGTGTGAGAAAGGGCCACACATCGCACGGACAGGCCGTGTGGGCTCACACAACCATGTGAAGAAGGGCTGAACACAAGACCACACGGTCGTGTGGGACTCTGCCAAGATGCATTTTTCGATGTTTTTTCTTCCCGTTCAACTATACAAGTGATCTATCCAAGCATCTATAAAAGGGACCCAAGGCTTGCACAAAAATATACAACTTCATACAGAGAAAACTTATCAAATAACACAAGAACACAAGAATCGAAAATCTTCTGAGAGTAGAAGGCTAGGTCGCCAAGAACACCACAAGGCTTTCGCATCTACGGGAGCACAAGAGCTTCGAGGGCTTAGGAGGGGAATCCATCCTGACAAGAAGGGGTTTTCTTTCTATATCTAAGATCTCTTGTCTATGCTTAAACGATGTCATAATATTGATTCGAATTTGTCTATAGGTTTGTAATCAATGTTTGGCATATCTTTCGGATCTTAGGGCATAATCAAACTGTGAATTCATGTTAAATATGATTATTTGTTTTCTTAATTAATTCATGCTTTCTATTTTATAAATTCGAGTGCTTATTATAATTGCTTTTATTTGCGGGAATAAATTGCATGCCATATTTGTTAGTGCAAAATTCGGAAGAGGAGTTCTAACAAAGACGGAAATTGAATTCGGACATAAGCGGGTGTATCGAGTCGGAGACCTACAAATCGTTTGTTTGTGGGGAGTCATTCAATTCATAGATCTTTTGGGAGTTGATAATAATTGTATCGAGTCGGAGACCTACACTTGTTATTAATCTACTTTTATGCGCCACCCTTGGGAGGGGAATAGACTAACTTAGGAATTGAACCCATAGAATTGCATAAATTTGTTTTTAAAACTTTACTTGCATTTAATATTGAAGAAACATGTTGAGATTATGTGCCTAAGGTTGCTCCTATAGATGTTGAAACTATTTGTGGGGTTCACAAATTTATTTATTTTTCTTTTTAAATTTTTGATTTTTATTATTAAAACTTGATATTCGGTCGCTTCAATAAAATTGGAATGCGGTGTTATTATAGCTTAAGTGTTTCGCATATCAATCCCCTCGAGGAATACGACTTTGCTTGCCATTATTCTATAAACTACACTTTGTACACTTGCGGTTGTATGAACCAAAATATTTTGGCGAACATACGCTCTAGTGATCTTGATGATTTTGCTTCGACTCCTCGTCCTTGCGAGGCCGCCGGGAGAGAAGAGGGCGATGATGGAGCCCAAAGTCGGCTTCTTAGAGTGTTGGTCCCCAAGCTATTTTTTTTTACGGTGGAGTGAACCATCACGAGGATCGATCCCATTGGGACTACACGATCTCGGCTTGCTATGTCGGTGCAGGATCTCTATTGACCGATGACTGTCTGCCTTGGGTCTTTGTCCTTCAAGGACATTGAGACTCACCTTTGTGGGGACCTTGCTCGGGTAAGGTTCCGTAGTTTCTTCCACTTCCCATCCTTCATGTTTTGTCTCTTTACTTGGCTAAGACACCTAAAAATTATGTTGTAGGCCACTAAACCTCGCTGCGGCTTGAACCGTTGAGGTGAGATGCCTCGAGGCGAGAACGTCGGCTTCGAGATAAGGTGAAGAGCATGACGAGATGATGCGGCATGGCATGGTGGTAATATGTCGAGTTGTCAAAGGAGCTTGAGTGGGCGAAGGCCCATCTCGACCACGAGTTTAAGGCGGGCGAGTCCTTCTCCGTACTTCAGTCGACGCCTATATGCCAGCTCAGGAGAGGTCCCACTCGATTGAGGCTTACAGAGCTTCTCTGGAGTATCACTCGTAGTTGTTGCAGAAGTCTTCAGTCTAATTTGACAGAGTCGTTCGCCATTGCCAGAAACTTTTACGACGAAGTGGGAAGGCTTCTAGCGAGTTGATCGACCTGGACTACTATGTATCAGGTGAGGAGGAGGGAGAGGTTGAGGTATTGGCAGATCTTCCTGACGAAACCGGTGGTGATGGAGTTGAGCCTAGAGAAACGATGTTCTTTGCCGCGGAAATGAAGTGTCTCCTTCTTGATTAGTGATAGTATTCTCCTGGCTTGATGGCCTTTGATTTTACGCCCACCTATTTAGGGCTTGCTTTACGCATTCGGATGTTTCTTTTTATGCATTTGAATATTTCTCCCTTCCTCTTGACCTTAAGATGTTTTGTTTGTCCTGTGGGGCTGGATGATTCTTCTATTTTACTTATGCATATTAGTTTTTCTTTGTCATGCTTTACTTGTGATATCTGCGTATGACTTATTGTGGGAGATTAGATTTTACATTACATTTTAACATCACGGGACATCCTTTCAGAACTCGGAGTAGGGCGTCCTCTTGAGGTTCCCAAGGCACCCTTCCGGAACTCAGAGGAGGGCACCCTCTTGAGTTTCCGAGGGCATCCTTCAAGAGCCCGAAAGGAGCTTTCCCCTTGGATTTTCCCCAAGTCATTTCTTTATTATTTGGATCTTTTTCTACATCTGTTAGAATTTTTTGCCTTCTTTTTCTTGCATATTTTCATCGAGGAGAAAAATTCATTGGGACTGTTGTGAGGAGGCCCCTTCCTCCGGGGTCTTAGCCGAAGGAAAAAGAATTTTTACTAGGACTCCTTGTGAGGAGGCCCCTCCCATCCTGGGTTTTAGCTGGAAGGGGTCATCCCACCTAGGCTCTTAGTGTGAGGCCATCCCTTCCAGGGTCTTAGCCGAAAAGGTTAATTACTAGGACCTCCATGAGGAGACCCCTCCGATCCAAGGTCTTAGTCGGAAGAGGTCATCCTACTCGGGGGGCTTAGCCGGATGAGTCCATCACCTACAGGGGTATTAGCCAGATGAGGTAAATTACTAGGACCTCCATGAAGAGGACCTTCCCATCCGGGGTCTTAGCCGAGAAGGGTCATCCCACCTAGGGTCTTAGCCGGAGTGAGGCCATCTCATCCGGATCTTAGCCGTAAGAGATTATTTATGAGGACCCTTGTGAGGAGGCCCCTCCCATCTAGGGCCTTAGCCGAAAAGATGGGGTTTGTTGAGGAGAGCGTTCAACTGGTCATTGACCTTGGCCATGTGTGGCCATTAATTGCACCCTGGCCATGTGTGGCCATTAACTGCATTCATCGCATCAAAGTAGAAAACGTGAAAGCACTTTTATTCATTATAATGAAAAGTTTTATGCCTGTAGGCAGAAACATGACTGAAATGTAAATAAATATTTAACAACTCTCGGGCAGAAATGAACTAAAAACAATAAAAAATACTAATATAACTCGGAGTCTAGGGAGAGTTGTTGTTTATGATGTGTGGTGCTTTCATCATTTGGTGTTGGTAGCTTGCTCATCTTCAAGGTGACCACGTAGCATTCCCAAGTCATCTTGATGTCTTTGTGATCTCTCCTACCCCGATTCTATAACGAACTTGACTTCAAGTGAACCGCGAGAGAGATGGCCCGAATGGGGTTAAGCTTAGCCTTCCCAAAATCAAATTGTTTGGAGATGGGGCGTCTACTATGAGGAAGCGGACTATCTTCATGACCTGGTAAGGGGCGTCCATGTTAGATAAATGTTTTTATTGTAGTTTTAATGATTTTATTTAACTGAGTTTTTCACCAAAACAATGTCCCTAAATGTTGTCCAAATACTCCTAATCGATTTAAAATGTTTTTACTAATTTTTTGGAGTATTTCTTAAAGTTTATTTTTGACAAATATTGGAAACACTCGTGTCTCATGTTCAACCAATCACCCTAGAAGGCAACCCGTGCTTAAAAGTTTGATTTCTGAAAAAGAAACGAGACGTACGAAAATCCCTAGGAGATCGACCACTTTGTCAACCGGTGCATGGAGAGATTTATTTTTGTCAAACTCTCCGTATTCGTTTTTCGGGGCATTGGACCGGTCACCATGGGGTGGGCCGATAGAACGGAGAGGTCGACCAGGTCCAACCCCCCGGCCCCAGTCCAACAGGGTTATATTCGAATTCTTTCATTTGTGTTCAACCGGTCGACCTAATGTTTTATCAACAAACTATCGATTGAAGCGTGAGACAACTTTTTATGATTTTAAGAGATTGATTTCTAACTATAATCTCCATTTGATTTGCATTTTTTATAGATTTCAATATCGAGGAGGAGCATGTCGAAAATCAAATCCATTACCTCTCATATAAATAGATGAAGGATTGAAGCAACAAGACATAACAACACAAGCAAAACTCTTGTTCTTCACTTTCATATTCTTGTTGTAATAAGTTTAAGTCTTTCACTTGCACAACTTGAGTACTAGACTTTATTCTTGATTACACTTGCACTTCAAAATTGTATACTTCATATCGAGTTGTAATCTTGAATTTTTTTCTATCATCCAAAGCAAGATATCCTTGTTAGTGTTCTTATGGTAAGATCACACTTGGGTGATTTTAGGTGTTGAAGAGTGTGGTACTCTTCATAGGTGTAAGAAAATTATGGTAATCTTCTTGGTGGTATTGTAAGAAGAGTGTGGTGCTCTTCAAGTGAAGGTGTAATAGTTTGGTGCTATTAATAAAATTTCTATTTTTTTCGAAATCCACTTGGATATCTTAGGGGTGGTAGAAGATTAGGCCCTAGGTGGGTTGAACTTCTCTAAATCATCGAGTGTTGTTTATTTTCCCGCATTTACATTCTTGCTATTGTTTCTACATTCGGAAAAGAGGGTCAAATCGGAAAAATCGGCATAATGTATTCACCTCCCCCTCTAGATAATCGCAGCCACTTGGACTAACAAGTGGTATCAAAGCCAAACATTTTGGCAAACTCGTTTCTTCATTGCGAGTAAAGAGAAAAGATCCATGGCTACGAGTGAAAGCTACCTCACCACCGGCATCTCCACCAACAAGCCACCACTATTTGACGCCAACAATTATGCTTTTTAGAAAGACCGAATGGAGTGCTTCTTACAAGGGTGAGGGTTCGATATATGGAATGCAGTTATTGAAGGGATAGCTCAACCAACCAAGAAATTGGAGGATGGCACCTCGGTTCTCAAAACCTTCAAGGAATTTGACGATAATGACAAGAAGTCGTTTTCTCTAAACGGTAAGGCATTAAATATTTTACATTATTCTCTTACCGCCACCGATTATAACCGTATTAGAGGCATTAGATCCACACATGAAGTTTGGAAAAAATTGGAAACCATCTATGAGGGTACAAAGAAAGTCAAGCAAGCAAGAAAAATCATGCTTGTTAAAGATTTCGAAAACTTCATTATGCTTGATGGAGAAAATATTTCAAAGATGGTGAAAAGGCTTGACAACATAGTCAATCCTCTTGTGGCACTTGGGAAAGTCATATCCGAAGAAGACAAAGTCGCCAAAGCTCTAAATGCTCTCCCGAGTTCATGGTCGGAAAAGGTGACAGGCAATCACGGAAGCTCAAAATCTCGAAACACTCAAATTCGATGAGCTCATTGGGAACCTCCTCATCTACAAAGTATATCTTAAAGAGAGGAAAATTTCAAACCATCCACCTCTCAATCGAGTATGCAAATTATTCCTAAAGGCATATATCATCTTCTTCTAATATTTCATATTATGGTAGTGACGAAGATGATGAGGAGACGGCAGCTCTTGTTCGAAAATTTGCGGTTGTGAATAAAAATAAGGCAAGAAAATCAAGAGATAACTCGTGTTTCGGATGTGGGAAACCCTTAGGACACTACATAGCCGATTGCCCGAATTAGCGGAGGATGATCAAAAGAAGAAAAAGCCTTTTCCCAAGAAGAAAGCTCTAATACGGAAGCAAAAACTTGGGATGAGCTACTTGCCTCATCCGACGAGGAAGAAGAAGCCAAACATGGTCTCATGGCCCACAGACAATGAAAACAACGAGATACGCTCTAACTCTTCATCCTCTTCTTTAGTTGATGAATTTCAATGTGATTATGATGAACTCCAAAATGAATTTAGAGATATGATATGTAAATACAAACTTTTGAAAAATTAGTTTAAAGAGCTCAAATTGGAAAAAAAAATTATTTACTTCTTATGAATCACTTGATCGTGCTCATGCTATTACTATTACTAAAATGCATGCTCTTGATTCCGAAAAATAAATGCTCACAAAAGAGATTGAAATTTTGAAAAAGGATGTGCATCATTTTAATTTAAGCATAGATAAGGTTACACAAATTCTTGATGCACAAAAAGTGAGCATTCTAAATTAGGACTTGGCTATAAACCTTTTCAAAATGTTTCTAAGAAAAATGACCAAGGTCCGACTTTTATACGTCTTTAGTAGTCCTAATAATTTTATTTAATTTTTATTGTGGTAAAAATGGACACTATGCAAATAATTGTAAATTGTAAAACAACTTTAGCTATTTTTGGAGACCCAAAGGTCTCAAACCTAACCCCCATGGACCCCAAAATTATAGGGTACCTGAAAATGATTCATTTGTAAGTGCTAGGGGCTATAACCATTACGGAAGATTCAAAATGGCTCGTGGACAGTGGGTGTTCACGCCACATGACTGGCAAGAGAGATCTTTTTACCAACATCAAGCTCCAAGAAGAATGTGTGATTATGTTCAGGAATGGCAAGGGAAGAATTCTTGGAAATGGAGAAATTGGTAATTCTTCTTTCTCTCTTAGTAATGTTTTATTAGTTGAAGGGCTTAAGTTTAATTTGATAAGTGTTAGCCAACTTTGTGATTCAAATTATAATGTTGTTTTCATAAAGAAAAATGTCTTATTCTTAAAAATGATAAAATTATTTGTGAAGCAAATAAAAAGGCAATTTTACAAAATTTGTACAAATGATTTTGTTAGTCAAAATGTTTCTTGTCTTGTCGCCAATAATGATTTAACTAGTTTATGGCATAGGCGACTTGGACATGTTGGAATCAAAAATTTGCAAAATATTTACAAAAACCAACATGTAAAAGGACTACCCAAATTGAGTTTTGAAAATCTTGGCTTATGTGACACTTGTCAAAAGAACAAATTAGTTATAAGTAGTTTTAAGCCCAAAAATGAAATTTACACAACCAAGCCTCTACAATTACTTCATCGTGATTTGTACGGGGATATTGATACGACTAGTCTAAGTGGAAAACATTACACTTCGTTATAGTCAATGATTATTCTAGATATACTTGGGCTATTTTTCTTGCCAATAAAAGTGATGTCGTTATTGAGTTTGCTAAGTTATGTAGACTTATTGAAAATGAAAAGGAAGATACCATTAAGTCTGTTCGAAGTGATCGAGGCGGTGAATTTGATGGTGAATTTAAAGTCTTGTGTGAAACTAAGGGATATGCTCATAATTTTTATCTTCAAGAACACCACAACAAAATGGAGTAGCCGAAAGGAAGAATCGGACTCTTCAAGAAAATGAGCGGTCAATGCTCAATGAATTTTCTCTTCCGAATTATTTTTGGGCGAAGCGTAAGTAGCGCATGCTATGTTATTAATCGTGTTTACTTTCGTCATAAGTTAAATAAAACATCATATGAGCTTTGAAAAGGAAGAACTCCAAATATTAGTTACTTCAAAATATTTGGGTGTAAGTGTTTTATTTTGAATACTAAGGATCAATTGGACAAACTTGATCCTGGGGCGATGAAGGAATATTTATGGGATACTCTACTAAGAGCAAAGCATATCGGGTTTACAATAAGACTAGCGTGGTGGTTGAAGAATCTATTCACGTCAAATTCAATGAAGCTTGGGTGTTGAAAGGATACCCAATGATGAAAGTGATGAGGAAGATGATATTGAACCAATTATTCCAAGTGATGCTCAAAATGATCAACCTTGTACATCAAATGATCAACCTTCAACTTCAAATATTCCACAAGAAGAAAAAGTGATAATTTGGATCTCCCCGTAGCTCTAAAATTCAAAGGAGATCATCCTAAAAATATCATAATTAGAGACCCTCTAGACAAGGTAATGACCAGAAGGAAATTTGCGAAAAAACTCTTATCTCTCAAAAAGAGCCTAAAAATGCAAAGGAAGCAATTGAAGATGAGGATTGGTTTTAGAAATGCAAGAGGATTTGAATCAATTCAAAATGAATGATGTTTGGGAATTGGTACCTTGTCCTTCTTCACAAATAATTATTGGAACAAAATGGGTATTAGGAACAAACTTGATGATCAAGGCAATATTGTTCGAAATAAGGCGAAATTTTCCAAGTTAATGCGAGGTGAATTCGAGTATGATGGGGAGCTCCATTTTTTCCTTGGACTCCAAATTAAGCAAAGTCAAGAAGATATCTACATATCACAATTAAAGTATACCAAAGAATTCCTAAATAAGTTCGAATTGAAGAAGGAAGAATCGTCACTACTCTATGGCAACAAATGTCAAGCTCAACAAGGATGAAAAAAAGACAAGTCGCTTGATGAATCAAAATATCGGTATAATTGGTAGTTTACTTTATTTAACCGCAAGTAGACCCGATATTCTTCATGATGTATGCCTATGTGCTCGTTTTCAAAGCAATTCCAAAGAATATCATATTAGTGTCGTTAAAAGGATTTTTCAATATTTAAAAGACACTATTTCATATGGTTTATTTTATCGAAATAACAAAAACAATTCTCTTAAAGGATATGGTCATTCGGACTATGCGGAAAATATTGATGATCGCAAAAGCACCTCCGGATCATGTCAATTTTTAGGCGATTGCCTCATATCTTGGTTTTGAAAAAGCAAAATTGTGCATCCTTATCTACGGTGGCGAATACATTTCCATGGCCTTTTGTTGCACTCAATTACTTTGGATGAAACAAACCTTAGCAGATTACAAATGTTCTTTTTGAAAATGCTCCAATGTTTTGTGATAAAACGTCCGCTATAAATATTGCTCAAAACCCGGTTCATCATAGCCGAACTAAATATATTGAGGTTCGTCATCATTTTCTAAGAGATTGCGTTTCCAAACAAAAAATTGAGATGTGTTTCATTCCGTCTCAAGATCAACTCGCGGATATTTTTACAAAACGCTAACCGTCGAGTCTTTTGCTTTAATTCGAGCTTGTTTAGGCATAATGCATATCGAATAAGGTCTATGTTTGTATTTTGTGCATTTTTAAAACGTAGAGGTGGAAATTGAATTTTTACTCAAAATTTGGACAGAGATCAAACTTTGCTCCACAGACTTGGATGACCAAGGGGGTCGACCGGCTGACCAAGGGCCTGGACCGGTCGACCACCCCTTGGACCGGTCGACCTAGGCCAATTTTTGGTTAAGGCAGTCTTTGTTCTCAAACTTCGTTATTTTTCATAATTTTCACTACTTTCGCACCCCTTTGCAAATTTCACACACAATTCACTCCAAATGATTTCTTTCTTGTAAATTCTATATTTTTTTTACTTATATTATTGGTATCTCATCATTATTGCCCGACGTCTCTGATTAATTGGTAAGTTTAATTCCTTTTTAATCTCAATTGGGTAGAACACTTGAGAAAATGCTTATATTTGGGTATTTCGATGAAATTGTTGTATCATTGTGTTGGGCATGTAGATTGTTGATGGATAATTTTTATAGCATTGCATTTGGTGATGAATTTTTGGGTTTGATTACATTTACAAGCGTTATATATATCTTCGTTTTTATTCTATGCATGCCAAGTGTTCGACAAAATGTTTCAATGAAATTTCATTCCAAACATGATTCTCTTGATTTCAAAAGTCTTATCAGTTTATAGAGATCATGTTTTGTTATTCATATGAGCTTTTACAAATCATCTTCTCGAATATTTCCTTATTATTTGGAATTTTAAGCTTTATGCTCAAAAGCTCGATCATTCGGTTGAATTGCACACTTTGATATGGTTATATGATGTTTTTATCGTGCTAACATTCTTTTTGATGATTCCAAAGGAGGAGAAACATGAAATAAGCTCATAAGCTCAAAGAAGCTAGAAAAAGCTCGCGAAAAAAAGCTATAAGCTATGGATGAAAAAGCCAAAAGCTGAGAATATAACTTAATCCAATGGATGGATTATGGACTTTTATACATGCCTAATGATTTCTTTTTGACAGGGGGAGCTTCTAAGCTCTTGATATCTTAGCTCAAAGTGTAAAAGTTGAGCTTATAGCTTTTAGTAGTTTGCTTCTACAATTACTCTTGTTGTGCATGTTGATAGGGGGACCTTTTACAAAAAGTTTTGAAATATTTTTACTCCCATCCTTATGATTCTTTTGCATGAAAAGTGTCGCTCAAAATGGATAGTTACTTTAGACCGGAAAAATTTGTTTTGTTTTCAAAATCGACCTCTTAAAATTGTTTTGGTTTGTAATCATCAAAAAGGGGGAGTTTGTTAGATAAATATTTTTATCGTAATTTTGATGAATTTATTTAACTAAGTTTTTACCAAAACAATGTCCCTAAATGTTGTTCAAATACTCTCAATCGATTTAAAATGTTTTTACTAATTTTTCGGAGTATTTCTTAAAGTTTATTTTTGACAAAAATTGGACAACACTTATGTCTCGTGTTCAACTGATCGCCCTAGAAGGCAACCCGTGCCTGAAAGTTTAATTTATGAAACAGAAACGAGACGTACGAAAATCCCCGAGAGGTCGACCGGTGCCTGGGGAGATTTATTTTTTGTCAAACTCTTTGTATTCGTTTTTCAGGGTGTTGGACTACCGGTCACCATGGGGTTGGACCGGTCGAACAGGAGGTCGACTGGTCCAACCCCCTTGGACCGGTCCAACAGGGTTATTTTCAAGTTATATTAGAATTATTTCATTTGTGTTCAACCGGTCGACTAATGTTTTATCAGCAAACTATCCGTTGAGCAACAGACAACTTTTCATGATTTTAAGGAATTGATTTCTAACAACTATAATCTCCATTTGATTTGAATTTTTTTGTAGATTTCAATCTCCAAGGAGGAGCCTATGTCTGTAAATCAAATCCAAGACCTCTCTTATAAATAAATGAAGGATTGAAGCAACAAGACATAACAACACAAGCAATACAAACACAAGCAAAACTCTTGTTCTTCACTTTCATAAGCCTAAGTCTTTCACTTGCACATCTTGAGTACTAGGCTTTATTCTTGATTACACTTGCACTTCAAAATTGTATACTTCAAATCGAGTTGTAATCTTGAATTTGTTTCTATCATCCAAAGCAAGATATCCTTGTTAGTGTTCTTGTGGGTTGTTTTTGTAATTATCCCTCTAATTAATGAACCAGCTGCTACCTGGATGATAGAGGTGTGCATGGGACTTGGAGATCACCGAACCCGAACCGATATCCGCGAAAATATCCGTTGACTTTTTGACTTTCTCCGAACCGAACCGTCTCGAGAAATTTACATGGTACGATTTTGGAGATTTTTCAAATATCCATACCGTGAACCGTCTTAGAACCATCTTGAACCGCAAATCAAACCAAATATCCGAAACTAGAACTAATTTTAAAATAATTTTTATATATATATATATAATATTTTTATCTTATTTATATTTTGATATTGAATTAATTAAACATTCTTTTGAAATTCAATACTATATAATACTAAAAATTATCAAATTAAAATTTTGGCATATTTTATCAATATATCAAATGAATAATTGAATATATATTTAATTCACTAACAGTTACGTCATATTAATTTATTTAAATGAACCAATAAATGAAACTATAAAATCATATTTGATTTGTAGAAAATGTTTAAATTTGATGATATTTTTCTCATTAAGGATCATAACTAGACTCATCCTCTAATCAAGAAAATTAATTGAATTAAAATTAGTTAAATGATTAGTACATTGCACATAAACTAGAGTAATCGTCTAACAAGAAATTAAGACATTGAGACTATAGATTTTTGTTTCATATTAGTTTATCAAAGTTATTAGTCAATTAAATTTTTCTTAAGTCAAGAGCCCATGGCAATGTGCCAAGATTATATAATATTATTGTGTAATAGAGACTACTAAATTTGTCATTCGTTGAGATTCTACACTTTTACTACTATTACGAATAACATAATATCTGAAACATATTGTGTGAAAATCCAAAAAGAAAAATCAAAAAGATTAAATATGAATTAAAGAAATTTTATGTACAAGTTAAATATAAAATAATAAAATATCAAAATGTTAAACTCGTATAGTACTAATAGTTTTAGTATGTATTTTTGAAATTGCACTATAAAAAAGATTGGAAATATAACCGTTTAATGATTTTTACACTTTGGTTTTTCTTTTCACATTTTTTGTGTGTTTTATTTGTGAAATATTTTAATCTCCGTTTCTCGAACCATCCCGAACCGTTCGAACTTTCGGGATGGAGACTTTTTGTTATGGTTCCGTTCGGAGATTTAAATTTGGGATCTCCGAACTTTGGGACGGTTCGAAAATTTCTAAATCTCCGGACCGGACCGGATCGGACCGTGCACACCCTTGTTCTTCATTTTCATAAGCTAAGTCTTTCACTTGCACATCTTGAGTACTAGGCTTTATTCTTGATTACACTTGCACTTCAAAATTGTATACTTTAAATCGAAATGTAATATTGAATTTGTTTCTATCATCAAAGCAAGATATCCTTGTTAGTGTTCTTGTGGGTTGTTTTTGTAATTATCCCTCTAATTAATGAACCGTGTTAGAGAATTTTCTAACCGCAAGTCTACGGCGTCAAATTTTAATATAGTGATATGAGTAGGGTTGTCGTATCCATAGGGAATGCGTGTATAAGTACCAAGTATAAATTACCTATGCTATATTTAACAGAGATCAATAATAGGTGGATATCTCAATTTATAAATAAAAACAACTAGATGTAACTAATCAAAATCTAAACATCTAAGTTTATGGGATAATGAATTCTAGAAGTGTGATGAATCTAGTTTTCCTTATATTATCAATATGGTATACCAATCACAAATTACCAATTTATAAGTCGAGATTTCTACAATAATCATTTCCTCTCTCGAGTGCCAAATGATTTTAGATCACAATTGGAAAATCAATATCTCTATAAAAATCACCAATTGAAATCTCAATAAAACTATGAATCTTGGTTGATGACTTCAAAGGATTCACAAATCTCTCAATTCTATGAAATCCTAGGTTATGCTATTTCAAGGCCATGTATTCAATTACTTCTCTCAAGTGTCAAATCAAATACACCAAACACTCTAAATTATTGATCAAATAATTTAGAAGCAATAAATCCAAATAGCACAAATAGATTGGGAAATCTAGATTGACAAACCACAATATCAAAACATAAGTTCAAACATAGATTACATCATCCCTCTAGAATTATAAAGTTTAGCTCATGATGAAAATACAAATACCCATAATCAAATGAGAATGCATCTCAAATGATATACAAGAAACAACAAAAAAGAATTAAAGAGATTAAAGAAGAATCTTATCTATTTCTAGATGATAAATGTCTTCAATCCTCTTCCCCAACTCTTCCATTGTGTCTTGGTGGTGTTGGTTTTCATCCCCAAGTGTCCTCCATGTCCTAGATCAAGCCTCCCATGTATCTATTTATAGTACCCTCCTTTTAGATCCAAAAATCGGACTTTCATTGTTTTGTCCGCCCACGGCGCTAAGCAGCCCCCCGCCAGCGCCTGCAGCCCCGACACTAGCGCTGCGGCGCAAAACGCCACTGCACAATTTCTGTGCGGCGCTGCGGTGCCCCAGCAAATGTTCGAATTTGCTTTTGCTCCCTTCATCAAAGTTGTAGCCCTATCTCTTAGCTTTCCATAGCCACTTGAATCAGCTTAATATCAATTTTGTAGAGAGAGTTATGGCCAAAATACGAAACTCTGCCAGTGATGGAAATTTCATACGCGTTTGGGCATTTCTTCCAATCAATCTCTCGTTGTTTGATCATCCTTGCGTCTTTTGACATACGACTCATTACAATGACTCTATACTCAATATAATTGGCCCTCAACATGGCTTAGCCACTCAAATGACTCGAAACAACGGAATTTAATGCCTAACCTATGAGATATAACAAAAACGACTCAAAATACTCAAAAATAACACAAAACTCTAGTCTAGGAAGCCTAAATCAATGGTATAAAACCAAGTGAACAAATACCCCCAAACTTAGAATATTGCTTGTCCTCAAGCAATTACAAACTCTTGAAGAATACGAAGTATCCAAGACACAAAAATATAGAAAACTTATTCGACCCGACTAACTGCAAAACTTCACGACTAAAATCATTTGTCTCAATACTCGTTTCACTACCAATCAAACATGTGTTTTAACATTGTGATCAAAAGTGTGGAATGTACATGCCAACTCCGTTTACCTTATTCAAATAGATTCACGCAATCAAGTGTTATCAAAATGATCCACTTTCTGAATATCCAGATGAAATGCTTACTTTGGATTCCATAAGCTTGTCATTCACACTAATCTCCACTAATGTAGGTTAATGTAACACAAGGATCAATAGGACTTTCAAGGCTTGTAATGTGGGCTTAGGGTAAGGTAGGAAAATATAGGATTAAGTGGCTCAACTCACCCAAACACACAATTATCACTTCAAATCACCAATTGCCAAACAAAATAGCTACCTTCACTTTTGTTGAATTCTCCGTTGTTCTCCTTTTATGAGCCTAAATTCACTGGATTTTTTTCAAACCCCCAAACTTATTCTTTTGCATATTTTTACACATGAGAGGTGGTATGGTCGGAGGGTCGGCGGCATCGCAGATGAAGAAGAAGGTGAAAATAAAAAATTAGAAAAATAAATATTTGGTTATACCATTTTCATATTTTTGATCTAACTAAAATATGTTAACATAATAGAGATTATTTATTAATTAATATAAAAATATAAGAAAATATAAATATAAATTTCAGAAAAAAATCTATATATGCTTTTTATATGGTCATAATATATTTTAACACAAGTTATGCTTCAAATTTTTATTAATTATTTTATCGCTTATTATATAATTTTAATTTCTATTAAATTAGCTAACTAAAATATTATTCATTAATTTATCTTAGTTGATCATTATAATTTAAAATTAGTCAAAAAAATCCCTCATTTATTAGTTAATTAAAACACATTTAAATTATTTTTAAAGTTGTATTCTTCAAAGTTAAACATAATTTCCAAAATAAGTACTAAAGAATTTATATTTTTTAATTAACAAATAAAACTGAAACAAAAGACATGTGTAATATATAATTCCATGTAAGAGCTATGTGTGCACTTCTAAAGTATGTCATCATCCCACCTCATCAAATTAGAGTCTACATCAGTAGTCTTGGCCCATAATGAGGACACGCTGGATTTTTCCGGCCAATTTCTCAATTTCCGGCAAAATTAGGACTAAAATTGCGAGTTTTTTTAGTTACGGACTAATTTGCAAACCGTGATTTTTACAGGATCATTTTGCGACTGGCCTAAAGTTATAGGACTAATTTTGTAATTTTGCCGTACAAATTTTTCAATTTTGCGGTTCAAATCTTGTATCTGGAAAAGAAAAGTAAACAACTTTCAGATACCTGTCACTTTTGATACCTAACAATAACCTATTGATGTCAATGCTGCTCAAATGCTTTACAGAATATATGGTACATTAATCGGCACAATTGGGCTAATCTCATTCAGATACTCAGTGAAACAGTTTTGCTCTTTGGCTAAATTTCAATTTTAACTTGTAGCTACAAGGGTGGCAATAATGGTGCCGTAAAAATAACAATTTGCAAAAAAAGTTTTTTAGTTTTTAAAAAACTCTCGAGTAAGCTCATAAAAGCAAAATTGGATTCCACAATAGCAGGTTGGGCGAGAAATGTGGATACATGGATTTTTCCAGTAAATTTACTAATTTATGGAGCATAAATTAAGACTAAATTGTGGGGTTTTAATATGAGAACTTCTATACATGTGACAATCATCCGTACGGTGGAATAGGAGGTGAAATAACATCTTGGAATAGAAGATCTCATCCGGGCAACCAATGACTGAAATCGATAATTTTTTGAAAGTTAAAAAAAAATTATAAATCATGATTTTTGCTGGACCATTATCGCCAACCCTCTATAGCAATAGGACTAATATTGCATAAGATCCTTTCTCTTTTTAACTCAAGTTGTTGATCTATTCCAATCACTTACTGTTTCTTTACTCATCGGTAAGATTCAATGGAAATAAATGTGCTGGGAAGCTGCAGTCACTACCATTTGAGAGCGTCAATAGTATATATTTGATGTACATTGTAAATTGTTGTACCGGATAAAACACCAAATTAAATGGGAGATTCAAATTATTTATGGCTTGCGTTATATCACTTTTGGCATTCAATTCTAGTCTATTCTAGTAATAAACAAGTTGTGTGCAATATAGGGTTGGCAAAATACTCAGTCCCTTAAATGAACGTCTACAGATGTGTTTGGACAATGTTCGCTTTGTTAGAGTTTGTGTTTGTCCCACATTGCATATTTGCTGGATTGTTATTATGTATAAATGTGGGTTGGGCACCCTCTCTCTTTGAGCTTTTTGGAGATGAGTTCTACCCAAGCCCATTTAACATGGTATCGAGCACCCAAGTTTGGTTTGGAGCGATGGTGGGGTGGACCCCGACCCATTTGATTTGGCACGCTTGGCGTGAGGGCGGGTGTTAGAGTTTGTGTTTGTCCAACATCGCCTATTTCTTTGGATTGTTATTATGTATAAATGTGGGTTGGGCACCCTCTCTCTTTGAACTAGCTTTTGGAGATGAGTTCTACCCAAGCCCATTTAACACGCTTTACCTTTTAAAAATGTTAACAGGACTCGCATAGATATTTAACATATCGAGCATAACGTCAACAGATTAACTATAAAAATACATTAAATTGATCATAACTCAAAACTTCCAAATAAATTTGTACTTAAAACAACTCCATTTTTCTGTAGATGGTAGCAGCAGTTCAAGTATTCAACAACCGCATGACTTAATAATACAAAGAAGGGATAGTTACAAAAACACCCCTCAGGTTTGGGCTAATTATAAAAAGCCCAAAGATCGATGTTTCAATATTACAAAAAAAAAATTCGTAGGTTTGATGTTGTCTTAAATTTAATGGGGTAAGTGGTAATTGTAATATTTTTATAAATGTTAGGGGGTTATTGAAATATTTTTTGCTTATAAAAGAAAAAATATAAGACCAAATCAAACCTCAAGAAGATTTTAGCAATTTTCAAAAATCTCTGGATTGTTTGTAATTAGCCCGAACCTTGGGGGTGTTTTTGTAATATCCCTAAAGAATACATAATATATAATTTCTTTAAATACTTCAATACTGCAAATAGGATTTCTTTTATTTCCTACATTGTCTCATGTGATATACTGATAATTTCATCATATAAATGTATAAGATAATTAATGTACATATTGTACACCTGACATTCATTTTAGAGTATTGAAACACAAGATGAAATTCTATTATAAGAATTAGCGATAATTACAGCAAGAACCCTTGAGGTTTGACCTAATTACAAAAAACCTCAGATAATTTTTAAATTACAAACATACCCCTGATGTTTTATTTTGTCTAAAATTTACTTCCTTCATAAGCAAAAACCATTTCAAAATCCCTCTTCATATTTATAAAAATATTGCAGTTTACCCCTTAATTTAAACATTCAATCAAACATTAGGGGTACTTTTTGTAATTTTGAAAGTTAGATATGTTTTTTTGTAATTAGATCTGACCTCAGGGGTACTTTTTGTAATTATCCCTAATAATTAAGAGACATTCAATTGTAAGTTTCCACGTGGGCATACCTATTCTTGATTTCTGTGTTTTATCATCAAAACTGGCTGGAGTAATCTGCCCTCCGGCTCTATCACATATCCAAGTTGACAAAAACCCTTGAAAATTAAGTCCACCGTCCAAAATAGGATTAAACTTACAACCAACAACAATGATCGAGTTAATTAATCTAATTAAACTACTCTTGAAATTCCACAAGTCCCAAATAAGTTTTTCGTGTTTCAAGTGCCTAAAATAGTATTTTCATTGGCAATCCTAACGTTTAATTGTGAACAAATAATATCGTATAAAACATATCATATAATTTAATTTTTCTTATCTATCTATATATATATATATATATATATATATATATATAACTCTTTAAATTTAACAACTCCCAAAATAATTTTCATATTTCAAGTGCTTAACATATAATTTAATTTCAGGGTGTGAAAAAAATAATTAAAATGTGATTGGTTACTCTTCCATTTTTTAAACTATGTCATTTAAGGGAAAATAGAGAAAAATAATATTTTTTTGAGCAAAAAGAAAAAGGTTATTGATTTTTTAGTACCTGACCTATAGGTATTTTGCTAGTTTGATACTTGACATTTCCGAGTTACCAATTTAGTACTCATACTTCACATTTTTTTTTTAAATTGGTACATATTCACTTTTAAGGACGAAAATGCCCCCAAGAAACATAATTTTTGAGTATACTTATTTAAATTATAAAATCAATTAAAATTTTAATTAATTTAATTAATAAAAAATAAAAAGAAGTTTCTAAAAATATTAATGAATTTTTAGTAAATTAATAAATATAAATTAAAATCTAATTAATCAAAAATAAAAATTAGTTTAGTTAACTAATTTTAAAAATTAAAATGAAAATTAAATAATTTAAAAATTAAAATTAAGATAGTAAATAAGAAAATTATAACAATTTTTAATTAGTTTTTTAATCAAATTTTAAAAAAATAATTAATTTAATTTATTTATTTTTTACAATTAAGAATTTAGTAATTTAATTTAAATAATAATAAGTTACTTATTAATTAAATTTATTTTTAAATTTATTAATTCTAATTAAAACTTAACTTTTTAACAAAAATTAAAAAAAAATCTTGGGGGCATTTTCGTCCTTAAATATGAATAGGTACCAATTTATAAAAAAATATGAAATATGGGTACTAAATTGGTAATTCAGAAATGTCAGGTACCAAAACAGCAAAATGTCTATAGGTCGGGTATTAAAAAATTGATAAACCAAAAGAAAATTGATAAGTTTGGAGGTGACATGAAAATAATAATTGCAATTGATGCATGTGATTTAAAAATGAATTGGAAAACATAATGACTAAAATGGTGTAATGTTTAAGGTAATAAATAAATAAAAAATATATATATAGGGGGAGAGTTATATAGGACCCAAGCATTATATGAGTACATAGGACCAAATCTAGATCACACATCTACCTAATTCAATGGCTAGTATTAAAATCTGTTTAATGTTTATAAAATATTTAATAAAATCGAATGGGGCAAATTAGTCCATGTAAAAAATAGGGGAATTGACTAAATCTAGTAAATCCCATGAAAATAGGAGCAGTTACCCATAATTGGTTCTATCTTACCTTACGGATCATGGTATTAATCTTGATAAATCAATTAAATCCCATGAAAATAGGAGTAGTTACCCACAATAGAATGACGATTACCCACGATTGTTTAGAATGTTGCTTAGTTGTGCATAAACAATTGCTTGTGAATATGGAAAATGTTGCTTATTTATTTATTGTATTTTGCGTTTTGACATTAAATATAGTTTGCTGAATAGAAACTGTGATGTTATGCAAAAAGAAAAACAAAAAACAATATGCTTATCTATATATATAATAGCAGAAGTCCAAAACAAAAATTTCTCGCTTTTTTTACTTCTTATATTAGGAAAATATTATAAATTGTATTCCTACCTTATATATGTATATAAATTAGGAAAATATTATAAATATTAAATTAGGAAAATATTATAAATGATATTCTTATTTTATTTTATATATGTATAAAAATTAAGAGTCTGAAACAAAAAAAAAATTCCGCTCTTTTTATTTTTTTATATTAAATATATTTTAATTTAGGAAATTATTGTAAATGTTATTCCTAATTTTTATATATATTAGGAAAATTTATATAACGTATTCTTATTTTATATGCATAAAAATTAGGAGAATTTTATAAATAGTATTCCTACTTTATATGAAAAGTGAGTAAATTCTATCAATTACATCTATATATATTATTCATATTTTAAGAATTATATAGTCTTTGATTATAATTAACTAATTAATATTATAAATAGTATTATTAGTACTACTATGATAACTACGATTCTATACATCATTTATATATTCATATATATTATTCTTTGTTTCAACGGTGGACGTTATTTTTTTGTATACTATAATATTAATCAAGTTCTAAATACTAATTGACTATTCAAACTTTCTTAAATTGTTCACTAATAGTAAAATAAATGAATTTTCGGCGGAATATTTATAGGAATATTTTATGTATCTTTTAACATTGAAGTATCTTTTACTATTGAAATTAAAAATTGATTTTTTGTTTCGAGATTTTTTTGGCAGCTTATTGTTTATGCTAAATTATCTTATATTTATACTACTTAATAAATTGCTTTAAAGAGGCACTTCGATATTGTTGATCCTAAATTCGAAGCATAACCACCAAATATGATTTCATCTTCACATTCCCCCGATTACCGTATTCATCAAATGTTCCGTCAACATTTTATTGAACTTGGATTCTGCACTAAACAAGAGTGTGCATATAAACTATATTATAGATCTGTACGAATGTTATTTGGTGAGTTTAATAAGAAAACATTTGTTTCTTTTTTGATTATTCCTGATAGTTTTTTTATATTTTATTTAAGTTGTATTTTGAATTATGATTTGTTTATTTTTTATTATTTCTGATACTAAATCTTTGATTACGTGAAACTAACTGAAAATTAAACACGCCGATCACTTCCAGAATTTCTTCTTTTCGTGTCGAATAATCTATAGAAATATCGTCTTTTTACGTATTTTTTTTAGTACGACTTTTTATATAATTAAGTTAGTTATGGCAAACAAAATTCTTTCAGAATTGAAAAATAGTTAAACAAATACTTGGTGATAAAACCAATGCTTACCTTGTCAGATGCCCATAAGGATGATAATTTGAATTAAATACCGATCCGGTGATTAGTTTTATAATTTTGATTTTTTCCTATTATTTTTGTAAAAATATTATTGGAATAACTTATTATATTGTTCCATTAGAAATTCATTACAAAGCTTCACTAAATATGTTGTCATGTCATTATCTATTCAAATTGTAATTACATTAACTTTTTTGTGTCAACGTCTTCCATCCAAATTCGCACGTTATTTTAATGGTTTTACACATTTAAATTGTGATATGCATAATGTGAACAAACACACTTGGGCGTCAAAATGATCAATCCCTATAGCGCGTTCTTTTTTACGGATAGATGGAGCAAATTCGTTCATGATATTCCAGATGGTGAGTGTTGATTTTCTCATATAATAGCATAAGTTCGAAACAGAAAATTTCCAGCTCTTTTTACTTCTTATATTAGGAAAATATTATAAATGGTATTAAATTATAAAAATATTATAAATGGTATTCCTATTTTATTTTATATATGTATGAAAGTTAGAGTCCAAAAAAAAAAAAGTCTCGCTTTTTTATTTTTATATTTGATAACATTTTAATTTAGGAAAATATTGTAAATGGTATTCCTACTTTATATGTATATAAATTAGGAAAATATTATATATGGTATTCCTATTTATATGTATAAAAAATTAGGAAAAATTTATAAATGGTATTCATACGTTATACCAAAATTGAGTCTGTACTATCAATTATATCTATATATTATTCATATTTTAAAAATTATATAGTCTTTGACTATAATTAATTAATTAATTAATTAATATTATAAATAGCATTATTATTATTATTATTACTACTACTATGATTACTACGATTTTGTACATCATTTCTATTCATATATATTATTCTTTGTTTCAATGGTGGATGTTACTTTTTTGTATACTATAATATTAATCAAGTTTGAAATACTAATTAATTATTAAAACTTTACTGAATTGTTCAATAATAGCTAAAATAGACGAATTCTATTTGGCGGAATATTTATAGGAATATAGTATGTATCTTTTACAATTGAAGTATCTTTTATCATTGAATTAACAATTGATTTTGTGTTTAGAGATTTTTTTGGCAGCTTACTATTTATGCTAAATCCTTTTATATTAATACTACTTACATTATTTTAGAGAGACGCTTCGATATTGTTGATTCTAAATTCGAAGCATAACTACCAAATATGGCTTCATCTTCATGTTTCCCCTATCATCAAATGTCCCGCCAACATCGACAGTATTGAACTTGGATTCTGAACTAAGTAAGAGTTTTTATTTAAACTATGTTATAGATCTGTACGGATGTTATTTGGTGAGTTTAATAATAAAAAAATATTTCTTTCTTTTTTATTATTCCTGATAGTTTTGTTATATTTATTTAAATTGTATTTTGAATTATGATTAGTTTAATTTTTTATTATTCCTAATACTAACTCTTTGATTATGTGAAACTAAATGCAAATTAAACACGTCGATCACTTCCATAATTTCTTCTTTTTATATCGAATATTCTATTGAAATACCGGCATTTTACGTATTTTTTTAGTACGACTTTTTACGTAATTTAGTTTGTGATGGTAAACAAAATATTTCAAAATGAAAAATAATTAAATAAATACTTAGTGATAAAATTGATGTTTACCTTGTAAGATGCCCATGAGGATGGTAATTTAAATTAAATACCGGCTCGGTGATTAATTTTAAATTAAACCTGCATAATGTGAATGGACACAGTTGGACGGTCAAAATGATCAACCCCTATGATGCGTTCTTTTTTACGGATGGATAGAGCAAATTCGTCCATGAGAATACAATTCGAGATGGTCAAGTGTTGGTTTTCTCTTATCGTGCCAACCATGTTTTTGATGTGTCAATATTTTCTTATGATGATGCATGGGAGAGAATCGATGTGTACCCGACTATAAATAAATTTTGTTTTTATTTATTTTATATGGAAATTTTATTATTAAAATAAAATAATAAATACCAGCTTATGTTAATACATATTTTCAGTATAAACCAATAAAATAAAATAATAATACACGTGAATAATAATAAAAATAATGATGTGTGAATAATAATAAAATAATAATACACGTGCAACGCACGTGCGGGATTACTAGTATATTATACTCATAATGCTTGCCTATTGAGTAATTGTTGCATATGGACTACAAACACCATTAATGTTTGTCTGTGTTTAAGAGAGAGCAATTTGGGGTGCTGCTTATTGACATATTAAGTACTGCTTATGTGTGCTTGTTTTATTGTTTTTTTATCAAATTGTTCAGGAACCAAAAAATTGTTTATTTAGTCCATATGTTTTACTGCTTATTGACGCATTAGGTACTGCTTATGTAAGCTTGTTTTACTGTTGTTTGAGCAAATTTTTCAGGAACCAATCAATTTAATTGATGTCCATATGTTTTACTGCTTATTAACGTATTAAGTACTGCTTATGTGCGCTTGTTTTATTGCTTTTTGAGCAAATTGTTCAGGAACCAAATATGTTTTACTGTTTATTGACGTATTAAGTATTGCTTATGTATGCTTGTTTTACTGCTTTTTGATCAAATTGTTCATGATACCAAACAAAAAAAAAGAGGATGTCCATGTACTCAACTATGATGAACACATCATATGTTATACCAAAAAACTGAACATTCATCAAAGAAAATACGTAACTAACTCAAAACATTCCTATAGCAAACTACGCATGTATATCAACTACTCAAAACCAGCCATAAATATAATTTCAAACAAAAATACTATAATATTCAACCATTTGATCAAAAACAAAAAGCATAATCGTTTCGTTATGATCCTACGTCATTCCAGCAAACTTCTTCGCCTCTCCCAAATTCAACTCCCTCTGCTCATTCATATCATACAAACAAATTGCAGCTGCATATTTCCTTGCGCCCTTTCTTTTCCTACTATCTTTTACCATTTCCAAACCAAAATCTATCAAAAAAAAAAAGCACAAGTCAACTATATGGAAATAAAAAGAATATAAAACATACATGAGCATTAAAACAAGCATATATAAGCATAATTAAAAGCATAAATGAGCAGTCAAAAGCATGTTTAAAATATATAAATAAAAAAAAAAAAAAGCAATCCAAGTTTAACCATATTTCACCAATTAATATAAGCAGAATATAAAACATACATAAGCAGTAAAACAACCATATGTAAGCAGTGAATATAAGAGAAAGAGCAATCATATTTAACCCATGTTTCACCAATTATTTTAAGCAGAATATAAAGCATACATAAGCAATTAAACAAACTTAATAAGCATTGCTAAAAACCTCAATAAGCAGCTTCCAACTTTGTTTATGTGTTACCCAGCCTTGTTTCCCAACTTTGTTTTTTCAATTAAAAATCTTATTCACTCATAAAAAACATTAGCAACATCCTATTAACTACATAGCAATATCCTAATTACTATAACAATATCAACATCCTAATAACTACAACAATACACTCTAAAAAACCCAACAAAAGTGAAAATAAAAAATCAAACCCACAACAGAGCCTAGTTATGCAGTTAGAAGAACATAAATAAGCAGTATTACGGAAATCAGTAAGCATTTGCACGTACTTGAACAAAAACAGAGCAATTTAAACCCTATTTCCCTAAATTTTCGTCGTGTTACATCAAAAACTAAAAACAAAAACACATCAATTCACCCCAACTCAAAAACAGAGAATTTTACCAACAAATAAACTTACACAAACTCAAAACTAAAATCAAGAACATATCAACATCCTAAAAATGCAAGAATACACCCTAAAAAATCAACAAAAATAAAGTAAAAAACAGAAACTCACAATTATTCTAGGGTTCTAGGTTTTTCAAAACTGCAACAATAAAATAAATATAAAAAAATAGAAATCCAGACATTCTCATATGCTTTGTGCAAAAGGACTTAACTTAGAAATTCTCGAAAAAAATTCCGAAAGAAGAAGAAGAAAAAAAAACCTTTTTCCACCTACAATATGGTCGTCGACTCGGTGAAGAAGGTGAGGCCGTTCAGACCAATCGGAGATGGTGCCGTCGAGTTGTTGCCGCCTCGAAGAACAGCCGTCGAAAGGATTTTTTTTAACACCAATCTTTTTTCACCTTTTTATTCTTTGACATCCATCATCTTTTTCAAAGATGAAGCACAAAACAGAGGCCGTTCACAAACAAATATATGAAAAGAAAACCATTGGTTTGTAAAAATTTAATGAATGACCATCTGCGATGCCAAATTGTAAATGAGATGTATCTACTAAGACACAAGGCCACAAAAATCACATGTACTTTCAAATTGTTCTCTCAGTTACTTCGCCAAACTTTCTCCAGAGGATGATTCAAGGGTTTTTCGCGAGAGATGTGAAGAAATCTTTAACAGAGAGAGATGGAGTTTCGATCGAGAGTTTGAGTGAGAGAGAGTTTGAACTTTTTTAGTTTTCCAAAAGAGAAAATTTGGGAGAGAATCATGCTGAAAACCGATCCCTTAATTATAGGAATGTGAAAAGCCACTACCAAATATAATCGCTCCCTAATAATTGATATAAAGTTGAATTTACCAAAAAATCATTTTCTTCAATAAATTAACCATTAAAAAATGATAAAAACTGTTTAATCTAGACCGTTAAAAAAATTAAATCAACGCTTGATTTGGTCTCACGTACTCATATAACTTATGTGGACTCACGTGATCCAAATCATATATATATATATACAGGATTTGGTTCAAATGAGACCACCCTCCCTAGGTGAGACAGTGTGGACTCATCTTATCCATTGATCTTAAAAAATGAAGGGATGTAATTAATTCAATTTTTTTAATTATTTCCTAATTTTCGCTGATTTTAAGGGTAAGATTGTAATTTTATAATTCAAATTAGTGGTCCCAGTGATTTTATGGGTGAAATTGACACCTGCGGATTTTGTGGCGGAATTTAAGGAACCCGTTTTTCTTTCTAAATATTTTTATTTTACAAAGATAGTTAGGCTTCTTTTTGCATAATTAGACATCAAATAATGCATATTTAGTTATTTTGTTGGCACTGCACTTTTTTTAAACAAGACATAATTGAATATAATGTCTTTGCGTATATGTAGTTATACTACACTGCATAAATATGTTCAATATAATGTATATTTAGTTATGAAAATGGGATGTTGCTTTTGGAAATTATAAAAATGGGATGTTACATAATGTACTGCATATTTAGTTATTCCACAATGCATATATAGTTTCTAGATAATACATAGTTAGTTGATTTTGTTGCATAGTTTATGACGTCTTGCATAGTTGGATATACTGTACTACATATTAGTTTTTGTATGCTGCATAGATAGTTTTCAGATAATGCATATTTAGTTGAGTTTTGTTGCATATTTAGTTTTCGAACTCACTGTTCGTTATTTTTCTGTAATATTGCACCGATTTTTCTTGTTTTTTCTCTGTAATTTTCATGAACTATAATTTTCGAGTTCTTCACAGTTTTCTTTATTTGCATTAATGGACGAATGAGAGAGAGAGAGAGAGAAAGAAAGACGTGAGATTGGGGAAATTGGGAGATTTATGAGAGAAAAAGAGATTTGATTCCATTTTTGTAACTAACTTGTTATGTTATTTTACCCTACTACCCTTATATTGATTAAATTAATATTTTTATATATTTTTTATCCATTAAATCATACCTATTGATTAATAGTGAGGGATGGTTGAGATTAGTCCATTGTGTCTCACCTAGAGACATGGTCTCACTTGATCCCCATATATATATATATATATATATATATATATAGGATTTGTTCAAATGGGACACCCTCCTTATATAAGGCGGTGGGGACTTTTATTGTCCATTGATTTAAAAACTTCAATGGTCCGATTTCATCTAATATTTAAGGATAAGTTAGAGTTTGGCGCCGCATCTAAGGGTATATAAGTAAATTCATTTTTTCGAGACTTTTTATTAAGGGCATCGATGTAATTTCATATTCAATTTTAAGGTAAAAAGATCTCACCATATTTGTTCCCGTGATTTGGGGTATTAGTTTTCTTTTGAATGTTCACATCTTTTCAGTTTCCAGTTTGATATCTTCACATTGATTTATGCAAATCTTTTCCAATCTCTGGTCGATGAAGAAAAACCTCTCGGAAATGCTCTTTTTCTGCGCAAGTGATTGAAGTCGTTCACATGGGTTTTTGTGGGAGTAAATATCCAAGGTATGTCAGTTCATTATAGGTTTTGATTTCGTTGTCTTGTGTTTGTGTGTATTTTTTTGATTTTTTGCAGCGTCCATTGCATACTTGTTTTTTAAGGGGTCGATTTTTTTACAGTATATTTTACGAATCGAGGGTTTTTCTGAACAATCACAACAACTCTCGAAATGGCGCATCTTCACTGGAAAATGACCGGTTTTGGTTTTTGTTTTTGTGGGTTTGATCTCCTTACATAATTTGTTGGAACTAAAATATGTTGGGGATAAAGTTATTGCCTTTTTTGGGGGGGGGGGTAACATTATTTGTTGTATTTATTTTTATGGAATTTTTCTGTACTTGTACGACCTATGTTGGTATAAAAAATTGTTTTGTTTGTGTTGGGATTTTTTACATGTAGACTGATTTGGTATTTTCTTTTTTGTTTTGTGAATTTTTGGTTCTGTATTGTTGACTTGTTGTAGTGATTTTATTGCATAGTTCATTATATCTATTGAATTTAGTTTTAGTGCTTATTTAATACAGATTTGTTGTACTTTTTAATACAGTTTTGTGTATATTTTCAACCTAGTTAAATTTTCATGGTAGTTATACAATACGATTCTTTGTATTTTTTTCATCATAGTTTTGTGTAGTGTTAGAATAAATTTATTGTATTGTTGTATAATTGAAGAATGATAACTCTTTTATATTTAAATATAAATATAGTGCATATATAGTTATAATTAGGTGTATAGTTAGAACACTTCTGATGTTTTAAGTTTGTCCATTATGTGTGTATTTTTAAATTTGGATGTTTAATGTTTTTTATTGTATAATTAACATTGTTTTTGGCGTATTCTTGAATTACCCATGCCTTTTTTATGTGATTTATTGTATAATTGAAGAATAAGAGCTCTTGTATATTATTGGGAATATAATTCTGTTGTATACTTTGTTTAGTTTTAGTGCTTATTTAATACAAGTTTGTTGTATTTTTAAATACAGTTTTGTGTATGTTTTCAACATAGCTAAATTTTCATGGTAGTTATATAATACAGTTTTACTGTATTTTTCATTATAGTTTTGTGTAGTGTTAGAATAAATTTATTATATTTATCATTTTCAGTTCTTATTATTGCATCTGTTTAATGACAATGTATTTTTTTGGTCATGTTAATTGCAGTTGCTAATTTGTTGAATATGGCCAAAGGACAACCAAAAAAGCAATTTTCTATTGGTGGTACGAGGAGCAAAGGGGAAAAAACTTGTTGGAAGCTAGGAAGTTTTGGACTGGGAAGGAGAAAATATAGTTAATTTTGTAATTGGATGTCTGGATGTTTTTTTTTGGTGGATAGTTTCGTTTATCAAGCTATTTTTGATGTGGGTAAAGTGCCATTTTTTGGGGAATTTTCGATGTATAACAATGTTAGGTACAATGTTCAGGTGAAATTCATGTTTGTTGTTTGTGTAATTTAAATTCTATTAAATTTGACATGCATAGAGTAAGCCATTTTAAATTACACAGTATTATTAGAGTAAAGACACATTATTATTGAACTAAACATACATTATAGTTAAATTTGATATGCATACAAAGAAAATATTTTAAATTACACAATACTATTAAAGTAAATACACTTATTCTTGAACTAAATATATACTTTAATAAAATTTGATATGCATACAGTTAAACATTTTAAATTACACAGTAAAATTAAAATAAACACACGGGATTTTTGAACTAAATATACACTAATTTTTAGGAACGTGATTTTAATATACAGTAAAATAGTGATTTAAACTAAATATACACGAGATTTGGAAGGATTTTATTGCCTAATTTGTGCATATCATCTCCTAATTTTTAGGAGCGTTATTTTGGCAGTTACAATCTTAAAACTTAAATAGACTATTATGCCCCTATTAATTTTGATTACTAATTAATAATCTAATTTTCAGCCATTAAATCTGGACTCTTAATTGAAAAATATCAACGGTTTGGATGAATCCCCGCCGTCTCATATAAGAGGGGGTGTCTCATTTGAACCATCCCCTATATATATATATATATTACTCGATATTTCGAAGAAAAGAAAAAGGGATATCACAATTCACAACAAAACAAAGTCTTTAAGTCTTAGTAACTCTTAAACAGAAAAAAGTTCATAAATAAAATTTCCCAATTCTTTTCACAAACAATGACAACCTAAATTCCAATATTGATGTAATTATCATATCCGAAATCAAAAATAGAAATTGCAAAACGACAACAGAAGATAGAGAGGTGGGGCCTCGTCTCCGCGACATAAACACAGAACTTAAACGATATAAATAATCAACGTAGTAATCAATAATCACAAGAAATCAAGAAAACTCAGACACAGGAAAAAACGCTTTGTTGAAGATGGAAGCAGAGACAGAGATGAAACTGGACAGATGGGGTTATGAAGTCAGGACTTGTTCAGATGCTTGCATATCTGCTATTAACTCTTACTATCACCAGGTTAATTTTTCAGCTCAGTTTCTTTCTTTTTTATTTTTTTCTATTGTAAATTTCTTTTATTCCTCAAAGATATTTACTTTTTTTTTTTTCATTTTTTTCATTTTCTTCTGTTTTTCTTTTTTGTGGTTCTTATGTGGAATTTGTGAAAACCCAGTACCTAATATTGACTAGTTGTTTGTTGTTTTGAAAGATGTTTCTTGATTATTAGTGTTATCTAAGGTTGTCAAAATGAATGAATTTGTTTGTTTTTCTTTTTCTTTTTTTTGGGTTATTATTTTCCGGGTTTTAGGTGCTTAGTTATGGAAGGAACAGGTCAGTAATACTGGAAGCTCCAGAAAGTGATCCAGAGTGTGTTTTGGGCAACATTTTGGCTGCTCATTTTCTGTGCTCTGCTGGTTCTTCTCGTGCTTCTCAGCTTATCAACGCCGCCACGTCTTGTCTCGTACAATTTCTGTTTAAACTTTCTATTTTATTTTTCTATTTTCGGGTTATGCCTTAGGTTCTTAAAATTCATTATTCAACTTGTCCTGTTTTTCTGGTTTTGTTTTTAGTTTTTGTTTTCTGGGATTTGGGCAGGAACGAGCTAGCTCATATGAGAAGGCAGTGTTTGAAGCTTTGATATATTTAATTTCTCCGGATAGAGATGATGTTCTGGCTGTGGAGCTGCATTCCAAGGTGATTTTTTTTTTTTTTATCTTGATTAGTTTGATAATATTTCTTGGTTTATTTCAAAACAATTCATTTTCCATCTTTTGATTTTTTGCCATTGCATATAAATACTTTTATCTGGTGGCATTTATTTTCCCAATTTCCATTTGTTTGAGCTCATTACATGTTGCTTGTTCATAATTGATATTTTCCTTATTTTCAACAATTTACATTTGGTTTACGTAATATAGGTGTATACAGGTATTTTAATCGAGAATTATAGTATCAGAGAAGAAACTTATATTAATTTGAGCATGTTCTTTTGTCGACTGTTCCATGGGATCATCCAAGATTGTGGATGTCGTTAAATGTGTAACAGACCATTAATTGAAGCTCACGGTAGATTGTAGACCATGATTGATCCTTGAAGTTTACTGCTGTGAAAGTTGATGGAATCTGCTTACAAACATATCTGTGTGTATCGTTTGGATTTTGTGAATTACTGGCAATAATCTAAGTTTCTGGTTATTCACTTACAGCTATTACAAGATTTCCCTAGAGATCTTGTATCACTAAAGAGAGCTCAAGTGCTGTGCTTTTATATGGGTCGAGCAGATTTATCTTTGAAACTAGTAGAACAGGTAATTTCCGTCATGGTAAATTTTCTAATGCATAAATTAGCACTGTTGGTTTCCTAGTGACTTGTCCATCAATTTCATAGAATGTTAAGGATGACTGTGAATAACATTGTTCACTTACTTTTTTAAATAGAGAACAAAAACATTTAAAGTTTTATCTTTTTGTTCCAGATTAATTTTAACCAATAGCATCTCACCAAACAGGTCCTGCCAATAAATGTCCATGAGGATTATATATATGGCATGCTTGCATTTCCTTTACTAGAGCTTGGTCGAATGGAAGATGCAGAGACAGCTGGCAAAAAAGGATACGAGATCAACAAGGATGATCCTTGGTCACAGCATGCAGTGAGTTTGACTTTATTCTATTGACCTGTTACTTACTAAAAATCGACCCATAAATGTTCAACCATGCCTCGAAATCTTTAGCTTTTACTTTAGAATGATCCTTCTCATGACATGAATAACATTCCCAATTTGTTGGCATGGCAATGGTCATCGAAATTGTTCCTTTTTAACTTCCCTTGGTGGCTAGTGTTTAATATTTTGGCTCAATATAAGTTAGTTGTTTGTGTAAATCTAGCATGTTACGTTTGCCTTATAATATTTAGGGCAAATTACAATAACTACCCCTGAGGGGTTTAGCCTAAAAAACTTGGGTTTTACAAACACCCCTTTGATGTTTGTATTTGCTTAACAAATGAACCCCACTTGAAGGTGCAATTTGCAATATAGAATTAAATGTCAAGGGGGTGTTTGTAATTCTGAAAGATAGCTGGGTTTTTCATTTTTATTTTTTTGGTAATTTGACTGAACCTCAAGGGTATTTTTTGTAATTAATCCTAATATTTATTGTTGGGAATGGCTGGATTCAGGAGTTTGATCATTAACAATCCAATTTTAGCTTAATATAATACTCTTATAATTGACTAACTCGTATTTTCTGACACATAAACAGCTTTGCCATGTTTACCAATATGAGTGTCGTTTCAAAGAAGCAGTGGAGTTCATGAATAATTGTGCAAGATCGTGGGGTTCTTTGTCATCTTTTATGTATGTAAACAGTCATGTGAAAAGATATCATATTATGAAACCAAATTATTCTTTCGTCTTTTAGCTGGCTGAAGAATACTGTTTATTAGGTATACACACAACTGGTGGCATGTTGCTCTATGTTACTTGGAAGCTCATGCTCCAATGGAAAAAGTACGAGATATTTATGACAAATGCATTTGGAAAGAACTGATGCCATGCCGGCAGAGGTCTATCATAGTGGCTTTCTCCTATAACAGCTTACTTCAATATGCTGCAAAATTTATTTTATCTAATTACGTCTTACGCATACAGGTATACTTAAATGCCGTTGGTTTGTTATTGCGTGTCTATATACGTGGTGAACGTGATTTATTTGAGGACCATCTAAAGAATATAGCCAAGTGTCTGACAGATCAAGTGAGTGGCAAAAACCTGATATTCTCTTGTTTTTTATTTTCCAGAAACTGTAAAAACGTTTACTTACTTAAAAGGCATGAAAGTTGAATTGGATTCTGGCCCTCTTGGATTACTACATGAAATGCTCTGAGACTAGTAAAGGAGTGATTGTTTGACCTTCCGTGCCGTTTCTTTTATTTCTAGAGATAATAATGTGAGAAAGTTGTTTGAAAAAATAAAAATGAAAGGTTTGAATGTGACTGGATATGAGATAGGATTTTTATTTCTTTTCTTTTAGTAAAATGATGATTGGTAATTGGAAAAGTTGGAGTGAGTGAATAGTGTAATTGTGATATGTGATGCTTTTTTGGTGAAATTATATTGGATTTGATTAATAATTAAAAAAACTAAGAGTGACTGAATATTCTACTTTGAAAGATTCCACTGTATGATAGGACAAAAAAAATTATGACGATAATTTTACAAAAAAGTTTCGTAACAAGCACAGCCCAGGCTTTCTAAACTGATGACTAACTTTATTACTTCTGTTTGTTAATAATGACTACTTTATTACTTGTGTGTCTAAACTGCAAAGTTCAGGCCTTTTGGTTCCTGGAGTGGCACCTTGATATCTTGATTTTGTGGGCATTATCATGTACGGGAGAATTCGAAAAAGCAGAAGATCTACTCAAGGGCTTGAATTCCAGGTAGTGAAATATTTCCATCCTCTCATAAGTTTTCTGATGCTTTGCTGTTGGCCAATTCACTTCAATGCCTGTTCTTCCTTTATTTATTTATTTTTCCCCTCCTTTGTTGTAGGATTTCCACGATGAGCAAGAAGAAACAACAATTAATGCAGAGAGGACTTTCAGTTCGTTTCTGTTCTTCTCTTTTCTGAATTGTGTTATTCATACTCTCTTGTTCCCAACAAAATTTCCAGCATTTTAGTTTAGAGTGCCAGAAAAGTTGCTAACTTCATGTGTGATACCTAAGCAAAATCGAATTTTATTAACGGTCCACTAGCTTTAATTAGTGACGGTATACTAGTTTTATTGACACGAAAGTAAGGATATTAATTTTATTAATTTTTTGCTATATACTTGAAGAAAAATTGCTCAATCACTAGATTCAAGACAGGAATGAGGTCAATATGCATATGAAGTGAATGAGAGCACATGTAATGATCTATTTTTTGGGTGAGGTTCGTTCAGTTTCTGTCGGATGCACTTCATAGAAGTTGATTTAGTCATCTTACGTGCATATTTATGTTGAACTAAGATCAATAAATTCATATTAGGCAAACAATTATCAGTAATATTCCTTATAAAAAATGATGATATATTCACTATTCTAGCTTGCAGAAGCTCTCTATAAATATGGAACGGGAGACAATGAGGTGGCATTGGAACTTCTTGGACACGACTTTGATGCCATTAACTACAAGGTATCGACGAAAACACCTAAGCTTGCACCTAACTTAATTTTGTTCCGAAGTGGAATAATGTAAATACTGCTTTTTCGTGCTAGATAATCGGGGCATCTGATGAACAGCTTGATGTGTTCACTGAACTGCATATCATATTGCTGCTGAATACTGGAGAAGCAGACAGAGGTATTAACCCAACTTTGTCCTGATAATTTTTTTAAGGTTGCTTAGTTCACTAACCATGACTTGTCCGTTTTAGCTATACTCGCTATCGAGAAACAGTTGAAGAAGCGGGAAGGTGCACCATTCTTATGGCGGCTCCTGGTACGCCTCCACTATTTTAAAAAATAATATCCTTGAGGTTCAGTCTAATTACGAAAAACCCAATTATTTTTCAAAATTACAAGTACCCCCTTGAAATTTATTTCTATTTTACAAACTTCACCTATTCATGGGATTATTTGTTAAGCAAATACAAACATGCATCAGTGGGCATGTTAAGAGGTATTTGTAATTTTGAAAGATATCTGGATTTTTTTTAATCATACAATTAGTTTAGGGTGGCAATTCGAGTCATCAATTCGTGTTCAACCTTGGGTCAATTTCGGATTATGATTAAAATGCATCAACATTAAGTAAAATATAAGATAACTATATTTTAAGACAAACATCAACATCGTGTCAGATTCGAGTTAGTCGTGTTCAGGTTCGGGTTTCTCGTATTCGTGTTCGGGTTTCTATCAAGAATTTAAGGTCGGGTTCGTGTTGTGTTATCATGTCATGTCGATATTGTCACCCTTACAATCAATGTTACACCGAGTCGCATCGCTTATCCCATGCATACCAATCCCGAGTCAGATTCACTTTTATTTACATAAGATGCTGAATTGGTAATACAGGAGAAAGGCTATTCGATGTTAGGAAGGGAAGAAGCTATGAGTTGTGGTGAGAAAGCTAGGAAGTTGGAAGCTACATACTTCAATTAGCTTAACTTGTACAGGGCAATGATCATTGCAATGTGCTGTTACAGAGGTTAAAATAAGAGTCATCTATAGTTTCATCTTGTTCACTATGTAATCCCACGGTTGCCGATTTGTAGCTGTCGTTGAGTGTTAAATTTGACAAATGAGGTGTATATAGTTCTCATAATAAGTTATCGAAACATTCAGGCTCTGTTTGGATTGGTGCCAAGGATAATAAGTCAATAATAAATTTCATTGAGCTTGTTTTATTAATTTCATGTTACAAAATATAGGCCGTCATTGTTATATATTAAGGTTGCATTTAAATCGAGAGATTTAAATTTGACAAAATAACTTGAAAAAACATCAAATGAGGATAGAATCACAATGTCATTTCACCGCCTGAGGATAGGGTTAGAGACTAGATTTCATTTATACAGGCGAAATTGTTTCAGGCCCGTGTTGGCCTGAAACAATTTAGTTATAAATACATCGTTTGGACTGGGTTGGGCCAATACATTAGCGGCCGATTAAATTTCAGCCTGGCCCAGCCTTTTGATAGCTCTAAGGAGCTCAAGTGTTGAAAATGAAAAATGCTTTAAAACAATCGCTTTACTGGAAAAAAAAATGTATGCTTTCTTTTTTATCGTACCCTATTACTATTTTTACCAAAAACTACAGTGATCTATCATCTTGTCCTATAAAATCAAATATTTTAGTTTAACTTTATTAGCAAACAAATGAATGCGAATAAGCCTTTTACAAAACTTATTATGAGCTTACTTGATTTCTCCTCTTGGCTTATTAAGCCAATAAAAGGAGAGTCATTATTTCTCCACTTGGCCCTATCACATAATACAGTTAGTTTAGTGACGTAGCCTGGAGCTCGATTATCCTAGCCTAATTATTTTTTTTTCTCTTAGTAAACACGCATAATTTACTTTTTTCATTTTTCGACCTTAAAAAATAATACGATAAAAAAATTTGGGTTGCGACTAGAACCAGGGTGGCCTCCCTCTAGCTCTGCCCATAGTTAGTTCGGTTCTTGATCAACGAGGAGGAAATTTACACAAACCTATTTCTTATTATTCTTATACATTATTTTATAATTTAACTGATCTATTGCATCTTATACTCGTGCGTACTTCTAATCTATGGGAGGATGCTCAGATATTCATGATGCTATTATCAAATGTAATTGATCAACTACATCTTCTATCGCCATACTTTAATTCTATATGTTATTCATTTGTTTTTCAATAAATTGGGAGGAGTGAAGTGGAGTGAGGGACACCAAAGAATTTAAAAGACTCAGGTTGCATTTGGATGGGAGAATTTGAATTTGGGGAGAGGATTTGGGAATGATTTCAAATGACTTCCAAATAGGAAGGATTTCAAATCCTTCGAATGACTCTAAAAATAGCTTCCAAAGATTTGAAATCCATTATAAAATGACTCCATCCAAACAACTTCAATGGATTTGTTATTATGGATTTGAAATCCATTGCTCAAATCCTTCCATCCAAATGAAGCTTTTCATGGTTAATTCGATCAACACACTTGCAAATAGTGAGTAATATTATTTGAGCTACGAAGGCTCGTGGTATAGTTAGATATTCATTCATTATAATTTTTTTAGATGTAACATATTCTACACATCCTTTAAGAAATTGAATGTTTTCGCAACATAATTATGAATTGATTCTTCTTGTGTATGTGTACGCATAACGGCATAAGATGAGAAAGTATTAAGTTCTGGGATGTCTGATATGTATTTAGGATATGAATAAATACTCTGCAAATCAATAGTATGATCAAACATGTTGAGAAGTAAATCTCAAGGCTTTTTTTTTATTATTATTATTATTATTACTACTACTACTACTACTACTACTACTATTATTATTATTATTATTATTATTAGTTCTTTGAAAAAACATTATTTTATTAAAATGAATATTCTTTTCTGCAAAAACCACTGTGAATCAGTAATTTAAAAAAATAATTTTATGAAAATATTAAAAAAAAAAAATTGGGTTATCTATGTTGTGTTTTCAAATGCTATATATTTTGCATTTCTACCTTTATCGGAAAATGAGTTTATATCTGTTTAGTGAAATCCTCATTGGAAACAAAATCATTTTCGATTTCATTTTTTATATATAAATACACAATGAAACATGTTTTCACTTTAATCATGTAATTCTACATGAAGACACACTTAAAAATTATAACTAAATAAGGTTTCACCATAATCACCCAAATCTATGTCAAAATTACATTTCGATCTTTAACCAAACATGTTATTATTTCCAAACACGAAAATTCAGACATCAAACCGAACATATTTTCCAACACTAAAAATTGGAAATTGGACGTTGAAATACATCTGATACTGCTTTTTAGGGTAGATCACTCCAAGTTAGGGTTTCTGAATAAGTCCAAGTCTTCTTCTTCCCAAGGGAAAAGTCTTGTAAGTTTTCTTTTCCTTGAGCTGGAAATCTTTTACTAGGAACTTGTCTGCACACACGCACACGTTAAGAGTAAACCCCCAGGGAAGCCTCTCCGACGTTCAAGTCAGCACGGTGAACAAGAGAGAATATAAGATAGTAACTAAATATTGAATAGTGATTAAGTGAGACTATGAGAGATTTCGCTTATAAATGAAGTTGAGGGACCTTTATATACTGTTGGGCGCTTGTGGTGTGTGTGGAGAAAGTGACATGTGGCTGCGTCGGACCCTTTTGGCGGGTTATTCCATCCGAGTCCATTAATTTTGGGCAATTAATAATATTTATTCCAATATATAAAATGAATTGTATATTAAATAGCAACGGACATTTTTGCCCCCAACTCTAGTCTTTATGGAGTAATGGAGCAAAGATAGAGCTAAACGACGATGTATTTGGCTTATCTTGAGACTACTTAGAAATTTACGAGGACCCCATGTAAAGGAGCCTCTCTCTCTGGAGTATCGAAGGATATTAATTTACTGAGGAACCCCCACCGTGAGGAGCCCCTCCTCTCTCGGAGAGCCAAAGAAGGTTTAGTTTGTGAGGACCCCCTTTGAGGGAGCCCACTTGACCGTGTGTCTTCTAATTCCTTGCTTGGTAGAACACTTAGTGAAATTTTCTTGAAAATTTAGGAGAGTGTCCATAGAGAGTTGTAGAGGGGAGTGGAGTACATCGAGTGAGGAGAGTCGAGATAAGAGCCCGAGATTGTTGACAGGTTGCTCCGGGCGCCTCCCGGCGGGCAAGGCACGCCCCGGGTAGAGCCGTCAAAATAGGCCCGGCCCCGCCCGCCTAAGGTAGGGGGTGGGTTAAGTATTTAGTAGCCGCCAAGGGGGGCGGGCCTAACGGGCTAGCCCGCCGCGGGCTTGGCGAGCGGCGAGGCGGGCGACTAGCCCGCCGTAAATAAATAAAAAAAAAAAAGAAAAATTAGATAAAATAGACAAAAAAATAGTATAATTGATATTTTATATTTTTATCTCTTATAAAAGTGTATATAATATAAAATATGTACTTGTTATCCATTAATATATTTAATTCATTAAAATTAATAATATGAATAAAAAAATATTTTTTTATTTTTTATTTTTAATTTTTTATGGGGCCCGCCCAACCCGCATCCCAGGCGGATTGGGTTGGGTTGAGGTTTTCTCGGCCCGCCACCTCGGCTGGCCAGCCGCCCGCCGCCCGCCAAGTGGCGGGTTTTGGCGACCGTTTCGACAAACTTCTACCACAAGGGGCCCTCAGGCGCGAGGAGGCGTGCCCCGGGGAGGGGCAAGCCCTTGTCCGTCATTCCTTGTGTTTTCTCCGTCTTTCCCGAGAATTTTCCCATATTTCAAGTCGGATTTCGGATTCCGGTCCTTTTTCATTTCCGCTAGAGAACGGGCGTCATCGGCCGTTCGGTCTTTAGTTCCGTTATTCTATTTTCACATTTGCCCGTGGGCTTCGATATTCTCCCTCCGGCCGGAGTTATGTTATGATGATGAGGGAAATAGAGCTGAGTTGATCCGCACTGAGTGACGAGGTTCTCGAGGAGAAGTCAGGAAGATAGTTCAAATGAGGCCCTTCAACCCAATATCGGCCCAGGCCTCCGCCTGGGTGTCGAGTAGTGTCCCGGGAGAGCTAGTCAGCAAATTTTTCTTCTAGTGTCTTCATAGTTTGACGGAGCGATTGTGGCTTCCTTCACCATTCTGTATGTTGGCTTGGTGCTATGTGCGATCTAGTTACGAGTTGTGGAGGCGGGAGAAGTTGGGTGTCCTGTGAATATGTAATTTGGGTAGGAGTTGATGTCTTGAAGAGGGTAATGTATCCTTAAGAGGAGCGGTTCCCGAAAGAGGAGAGGTTTCCTGGGTGCGGGATCCCATGACTGGAGTTTCTTGCATGTGACGAGTACCCGCGGGACTTAACCTTTTTGGGAAGGCAACATATTTCCTGTGAGTGGGTTTTCGTGGGACTTGAGATCGAGTCTGCATCTTCGTGCGCTTTAGCTATTCCCACAGACATCGCCAAAATGATGCTGCTTTTTAGGGTAGATCACTCCAAGTTAGGGTTTTAAAATAAGTCCAAGTCTTCTTCTTCTCAGGCAGGAAGCCTTCTAAGTTTTGTTTTCCTTGAGCTATAAATCTTCTACTGGGAACTTGCCTGCACACACGCACACGTTAGGGGAGTCCCTAGGATTTTCCCAGGGAGGCTCCTCCGACGCTCAAGTTAGTACCGTAAGTGAGAGAGAATATAAGACAGTAATTGAATACTGAATAGGGATTAAGTGAGATTATGAGAGAGTTCGCTTAAAAGTGAAGAGTAGTGGCATTTATATACATGGGTGATGGGCCTTGTAAGCCGTATAGAAGAAAGTAGCCTGTGGAGCGGTCCCGGACCCTTTGGGTCGGGTTATTCCATCTGGAGCTCATTAATTATTGGACAATTAATAATATTTATTCCAGTATATAAAATGAATTATTTATTAAATAGCGAATGACATTTTTGCCCCCAACAACATCCATACAAGACCTTACTTTTTGATTTTTTACTCAAACTTTTGTATCTCCATCTATATAATGACGAGAGTAGTATTCTTCATTTTCTCAATCTTGCTTTTTCTTTATAGAGAACATGCTCAAGTAGAGATGTCAATGTGTCAGGTCTGGGTTGGTCTGTATAGACGATAGACCCAAGACACGACCAATTAAGAAAATACAAGACCCATACCAATAGGGATATCAATCAGGTCGTGTTTCGTGTTCACGGGTCGTGTTATGACATGGGTATTATACGTTTGATACGAACCCGAACACGATATGCTTAATTATTCGTGTCAATACATGACACGAATACAACCTATTTATCACACGGGTAACACGCACGACAAGGAATACCAATATAATATAAAGTTTGACATAGAAAATTCAAAAAGAAAAAAAGCTAAAATTACAAACAAAATACTTTTAATTATTAGAAAATACATTTAATAATTTTTCTAATATCATATAACCAACTAAAATATCACAAAATATGGAAATAACATATCCACTATATAACTAAATGGGTTAAATTATTTAAATATGTTAATCGTGTTGACACGCGGTCGGCCTGGCCTGGCCTATTTTTTCCCATGTTAATCGTGGTCCGATCCGAATTTGACCAAATCTACGAAGGGTTGTACATATACTGTTAAATTAGGTGTCGGGGTTATCGTATCGTGCACAAATTGATCCCTACAAACCTACCATGACCCGGATCCCGGCCGACCTAGATCCATGTCTAATTGCCAAAACATTCGGCCAATTTGTATGATTTTAACTCACAATATTGCTATAAGAAATTATATCAATATGTAATATTGTAGATATTATATGACTTATGAAAAACACCAACAAAGTATGTAAACCAAAATTGCATAACAACTATACATAATATATATAGTTATATACTAATTATATTGGGGGTTATACTAAATCACATTATTCAACCTAGACCCTTGACTTTTCCGACAATACGATCGTATTTAAGTAATTGTCGTTCTATAAGACCATATTAAAAATGCAATTTTTGTTTTTCTTATAAGCAACTATGATTTTAAGATTTTTTATTGTCCAGTTCGCGTCTAAAAATCTGAAAGGTATTATTTGCCCTTGACCCATTCAACTGTCTCAAGTCCGCCCCAACTGAGATGGTCTTAGTCTTATGCGGCCCAATTGTCATCCTTATGTTCAAGACTTCAAGTATGAATCGGGTTAGATCGGCCTATCCCACTGTTTATAAATTGTCGGTTCAGTTTTATTTTCTCTAAATAAATACGGTCGAATCAGCGAACTCGACGAAATTGGATTTTTTTTATTATCATAATTGAATAAAGTAAAAACCTTAACTTGGTGTTTTGTTTATATGCATTTGACTATTTGAATTTTAGTCCTTTGCTATATATTCATTTAGTTGGTTATTATTTTTATTTTCTAAAATATTTTTTTATTTTTTATAATAAAACTCATTTTATAATTAAATTGATCCAAAACCATTAACTGACAGTAAAATCAATTTAGCCACAGCTTCAAAAAAAAAAAAAAAAAAAGATCAATTTAGCCACCATCCCGATTTTAAAACATAAAACAAAAGACATGTGAATTTACAAAATGGGAAAACATGAGGAGACATCCATAATTTGGTGGTAAACTTTCTTAGGTTCTCATAGCATAAAACTTTTGACAATTCAATCATAGAGCTTCAAAAAAATCATGAATCTCAAGAAAATCAATCAAAAGAAACAAATAATCCCATTATCATAGCATCAAAAAAAAATACTAATTATAAAATGACCACTATTGACTCTTGATTCAAGACTATAACACACTCATCAAAGCAAACAAAAGTGGGGCAAAAATGTGAAAAGCAAGCAAGCAATCATACATGATTCTCTTTGAAATATGTAAAAAGTAATATAAAAATCATTTAGTAGACCAAATAATAATATTTTCCAAATTTCCCACACTCCCCCTTTGGTCTCCTCAGTCCTCAGCCAGCCAGTTGCTATCTTTTTTGAGATTTTTTGTCTTCACCCCATTCTCTTCACGTGAGCCCCCCACTTTTCCCTCCCCTCGAGACCCCCAACCCCCAGACACCCCCCACCCCAGGGGCCCCAGCCACCTCTCACCCCCACCCCCCAAGAACCTAAGTAGGCCACCCAAACTAGATCAAGATTTAGATCTTTCTTCCTCCCATTGATGACTACATTTCCCATTTTGGCTCCACCACCATGCCGCCGCCACCACCACCGCCGTCCTCCGCCGCCGTCTCCATCTTTCTTATTACACTCCTCCCATTCTTGACAATTTCAGTATCATCCCACAGCTGCTCACCACCACCGCCCACGGCCAAAACCTTGTGCCCGCCTTTCACCTCTCCGCCGCCGTTCCCATTCTCATTCTCCGCCGGCTGCGGCCACCCTTCATTCCAAATCCACTGCTTATCCTCCGCCGCCGCCTCCATCTCCATCAACAACATCTCATTCTCCCTCCTCCACTACGAACCCAACTCCACCTCCCTCACCCTATCCCCCACCACCCCACCTCACTCCCCACCACCCCACCGTAACTGCACCTCACCACCCGCCATCTCCACACTCAATAGATCCATTTCCCTTTCCGGGTCTCCTTTCCGGGTCTCCGATTCTTCATGCTCACGCCTCTCGGTTCTCAAACCCTGCCCGCCCCCAAATCTCCCCAACTGCAGCCGTTGTTCTTGGGAATGCAACCTCATCAAGAATCCCATCCACCTCATACACGGGTGTCGCGGGTTCTCCACGCGCCACCGCGAGGACTTCCAGCCCGCATGCCAAGGCGATGTTCTCGGAGTTCTCGATAGCATATTGAGAATAGGGTTTGAAGTGGAGTGGGATGAAGATGATGATCAGGACCCTTACTTTTCTAGCTGCAAATCTTGCAAAGCTAGCAATGGATTTTGCGGGTTCAATTCATCAAACCCTAGAAAACCCTTCATTTGTTTTCCACCACAACCAACAATCAGACAAAAAAGCCCAAATCGGATCGCAATTTTATCCATAACTTCCTTGTTTGTGTGTATCTTGATTGCTCTCTCCATTGGCTTTGTTGTTTTCCAGTCTAAAAAAAGAGCTTTTTTAGATGCAGGGGAAGATCCCACCATTATTTTCCTCCGCCGCCACCGCTCCGCCAGCCTACTGCCGCCGGTGTTCACCTACGAAGAGCTCGACGCCTCGACCAATCATTTCGATCCTAAACGCAAAATTGGCGACGGAGGGTTTGGTTCGGTGTACTTAGGTCATCTTTACGACGGCCGATTAGTCGCCGTAAAACACCTCCACAAGCACAACTCCGCCGCGGCTGCCGGCGAAAAGGGGTTCTCAAACAAGTCATTTTGCAACGAAATCTTGATATTATCCTCGATTCACCATCCGAATTTAGTTAAGCTTCATGGGTATTGCAGTGATCCAAGAGGCCTACTCTTGGTGTATGATTATGTGCCTAATGGCACTCTAGCTGATCATCTCCATGAAAAAAAACAGAGTTTGTACAGAAAAGGGGCCTTAACTTGGAGCACGCGAGTCGATATCGCGTTCCAAACGGCAATGGCGATCGAATACTTGCATTTCTCAGTAATGCCACCTATAGTTCATAGGGACATTACTTCATCCAACATTTTCGTCGATAAAGACATGAGAGTGAAAGTGGGAGATTTCGGGCTATCGAGGCTTTTAGTATGCTCCGAAACGACAATGGCAACAAGAAACTCATCCGAGGGTGTCTGGACAGGGCCTCAAGGCACTCCAGGGTACTTAGATCCCGATTACTACACGTCGTTCAGATTGAACGAAAAGAGCGATATTTACAGTTTCGGAGTCGTGTTATTGGAATTGATCACGGGAATGAGAGCCGTGGATCAAACCAGGGAGATGAGGGAAATGACATTGGCTGATATGGTGGTGCCTAGGATTCAAATGGGATTGTTGCACCAAGTTGTGGACCCTGTTTTAGTAGTAGATGGGGAGGCAATGGAGGGGGTGAGCGCGGTGGCGGAGCTTGCGTTCCGGTGCGTTGCGGCCGATAAAGACGATAGACCGGATGCACGTGAGGTGGCGATGGAGTTACGGAGGATAAAGGGACGTGGCCGGGCGGCGGAGGTGGCGGCGGTGGTGGTAGTGGGTTGTTGAGGGGTTCAAATTCTAGCAATGTGGTGGTTCCTGATGGGATTGGAGGGCTAATGGTTTAATTTAATTTGGTTTGGTCAATGGTTAAGGGAGTTGGCCAACTTGGGTGCACACATGTGGGGATTTTTGACTGGGAAAAGGTGTCAGATGGTTCTTGTTTGGTTTTGGGTGAATAGGAGTGTTAATAGATCTAATGCTTTTGTCTTTTTAGTCGAATTGAAGTGAACTTACTTTTCTTTTCAAGTTTACTGTGGCTTATATTAATATTTTGGTTTTCTTTCTCTGGTTTTTTTCAGATAGTGGACTGGATTACTAGCATAGCTAAATGATAAAATGGGATGAGGGTCGTGTCTAATTTGGTGCTCAGTGAATTAAGTTAACTAATCATATTACTAATGATGTTTTGTGAAATCAGCTGATCTCAAATAAGTTCAATCAATGTTTCCATAATAACATGGGATATGATTACCAAAACTATCTGAGGTTTAATTTAATTACAAAAAAATCCAGTTGTCTTTTTGAATTTACAAATAGCCTATCGACGCATTACAAATACATTGTTGAGGTTTGCATTTGTTATACAAATTACCCCCTTAATACCTCTCAATAGGTGCAATTTGTAAAAATAGAAGCTTATGTCAAGAGGAGTTTTTAATATTGAAAGATTCTGGGTTTTGTTTTGCAGTTAGGCTAAACCTCAAGGGCAATATTTGCAATTATCCCTAATATGTTGTTGAATGAATAATTTTCTTGAAATTCTCTTGAGAAGGTAAGATCCGAAAATTGATTAGATAAGGTCATCACATAGGCTATTGTTCAGTATCCTATTCGGTGGAATATGAAAAGATTTATTTTTTCATTCACTCACTCAGATTAATTTGTACATGAAGGTAAAAATCATACCTCAACAGGATTAAAATAGACCCGTTTTACCTATCTGAATATTTTGGCCTTTTGATTTCTTATCTTGAGCATGTCTCTTGTAAGACTCCGCACTCAAGATTTACGATTACGACTTTTAGTATAAAAAGTGATATTTTTAGGGTAACAAATGATATTTTTTAGTATCAAAAATGATACTTTATGAGTCACTTTTTACACTAAAAATATCACCCGTCGCACCGCCGCAAACCATCTTGATAAGTTTTTGCCTCTTTAACTTTATCTTTCTTGATCAAAAGAAGGTACTATTTTGGAAAGGAATGCACTCTTAATGTGAAAGTGTCTTAAGAGAGTTGAATAGGAAAACCCCTGTCCACTCAATGTGGCCACAAATATATTCAGGAACGCATAACGGCATAAGCCATTGTATATTAATATTTTGAAGAAAATGCAATGTAAGTAAATAACACTTCATGTGTTAAAGTGAGGTCAATAAACTGATAAACAGATTGGAATAGAGTATTTGGATCCAAACCCGGAGCTCCAACTGACAATGATCAAAATTCTTGGTCCGCCCCACCCATCAATCATTATTGCATCCTTTTGAGATGCATGGGTTTGGCCATATATATCCATCAAACTACTAATTGTGATAATTATATCGAGCATTTTACAATTTTGACACGACTTATCATAAAAAAGATAACAAAAGTGGTTTATCTTTCCTTTAATTTTTGGTGGAAAAAATGTCAAATATTGCTTTACATTGTTCTTTTCGTCGGTCAGAGTCATGTTCTCTCTCATATGAGGCTGTTCCCCTTTAGGGCTAGAGTTAGGGTTTCTCCTCTTATCGCCGCCGCTCAACCTTCACCAGAAAATATGTCCTTCCATCTTTTATTTAGTTTATCTCTTTATTTTCTTTTCTCTTTTCTCTTCTGTCAGTTCTGAGCTTGTGTCAGCCTCATTTGTGTCAGTCCCGTGTCTTTCTCTGTCGTGTGTTGAGTGGGTTGCACTTTGACAGCTCATTTTGTCAGATTTGGTGTTGAGTTTTTGTGACTATTGTTTTTCCACTGTGTTTTTTCTTTTCTTGTTTTTTTGTCACTAACCTCCTCACATGTTCATCAGTAGTGGATGTGAGATGGAGAATCTTATAGAAAAAGAGGCAACCATTCTAGATCTTGATGCAGAGGACGCCACCACGCACACCAAAAAAGAGATACCATCATTCTACTTAGTTGGGAAAATATGCACAAAAAATATTTTAATTCTTTCCATTTCCTTGAGGTACTGAAAAAATCATGGAAAACGAGAAAGGGCTTCACAACACGAGAAAGCGGCAAAAACTCTTTCTTTTCAGATTCGAAACGCAACAGGATCGTGAATGGGTACTACAAAACCATCCATGGCACTTTGAAGGATCATTGTTCGCCATCAAAGCCATTACCGGAATAGAACAACCATCCTCGATCACTATAACGGAAACCCCCTTTTAGATCAGGATCTACGACTTACCCGGGGTGTGCATGAATGAACGCACCCTCGCCGTCATGGTCAAACAGATTGGCTCTTTTCAAGCTTGGATTCCTCTGGAGACGACCTATATGGGAAATCCACTCATGTGAAAGTGGCTATTGATATAACAAAGCCACTTCCTCGCGGGAAAACGAATAAAATCAAAAGTCAGTCTATGTAGATTCCTATCAAGTATGAGAGCCTGCCTATCTATTGCTTCTGTTACGGGGTGATCGGACACCACTTACAAGCATGCGAGGAATATGGCAACAATATTGAGGACACTAACTCGGTGGAATCTAAATATGGTCCTTGGCTTAAAGCATCTTTATACAAGTGACCCCGTAACACCGATAACACTAATCCCGCATTAAACACTGCAAAAACAGTCCCTCTCAAACATTGGTTGCACATCAATCCCCACCTCCCCATTTTACCATACCTCCCAGAATCCCCACCGGAAAGCCCCAACAGACAAGTATCCCGACAACCCGAAACAAATGAGATCCCCACCGCCGAAACACTATCAATCAATCACGACCCATCCCATTATAAATCCGTTCAAACCCAAACTAACGACCCCATCCAGACACAACAGTTCAACTCTCAAACCCCGTTGCTAATCACCCCAAATCAATTTATACCATTCTCTGCTAGCACATCACCATCATTACCTAAATTCATCACGTTTAATGTTCAACTTATAATACCATACCTGACACACCCCGAACCCAATCCCATACCATAATACACTGATCCCAACAACAACCATACAACCCCCTCCCACCCCTATCAATAACTCCCCAAACAATAACCCCACCCGCTATAGCTACCTAACACTGATATCTAAACAAAAAGATCCCACAATCCTCAAAGGCTCCTAAACCCATTGGAAAAAAACGCAAAACTACTAATTCGCCCACAATCTTGAACACCCAAAATCAATGCCAAAAGGCAAAAACAAAAATAACACAATTGGTTGATAATCCATGCACCTTTGATCAAACAGTGGAGATTGCCACGGAGCAGTCCCGCCAAGCCCAATGAGTTGTCTAAGTTGGAACTGTTAGGGGCTTAGGAATCCTCGAACAGTTCAGGCGCTAACACGAGAAATCTGACATAAAGATCCCACGATGTTTTTTCTTATGGAAACCAAACTAGAAACAGTGAATATGAGAACTCGTTTTGAAAAATTGGAATTACCAAATTGTTACATTGTGGATTGCGATAGAACTGACGGGGGTCGTAGGGGTGGATTATGCCTTATGTGGAAAGACACCATAGACGTCCAGATCATCTCCTCATCCATGCATGCAATTGACGCCACCATTAACCATCCTGGATCCATAGAGCATTGGCGTATCACATATATATACGGGTGGCCGGAAGATCACATGAAACACCATACATGGCATATTCTCCGTAGTCTTAAGGCCCATAATGATATACCATGGTTGTGCATAGGAGACTTTAATGAAAGCATGTTCCAACATGAAAAAATTGGGGGACGACAAAAAGAAGAATCTAAGATGGCAACCTTCAGAGATACTATGACAGAATGCGTTCTCGATGATATTGGTTTTGATGGGTTCGATTTTGCTTGGACAAACATGCAGAGTGGGGTAAATAACATCCAGGAACCGCTAGATCGATGTTTTGCCAATATTAATTGGGTAAGTCGATTCTCGGATTATAAAGTCGAGCACCAAGTGCATATATAGTCGGATCACTGCACAATACTCCTTTATTGGTCTGGGAAAGATCGTAGATATCCTCCGCGCAAAAAACAACCTTTCAAGTTGAAAAGATGTGGTTTCAGGATGAATCATGCACATCATACATCAATCGAACTTCTGGGAGCAGTTGCACCAAGACACGCCTGAATCTATCAGAAACAAAATCCAGCAACTGGGGGCATCACTGTGTAAATGGGAATCCAATCACTTTGGAAATGTTTGTCATCAACTTTGTAAGTCAAGAGACCAACTTCAAAAAATACAATCGCTCTCGCCTACCGATGATAATAAGACAACCTCCAAAATCCTAGAGCAAAAAATTCATACTCTCATGAAGTTTGAGGAAAAAATGTGGCACGAAAGAGATCGAGTCAATTGGCTAAAAGATGGTGATAAAAATACGGCTTTCTTAAATGGTAGAAAAAAAGCGCAACTCGATAAAGCGTATCCGTAAAGACAACTGCACAGAAGTTGAAGATGAGTCGGCCATTGCTGAAATCCTAAAAGAATATTTTTGCACCCTTTTCACATCCACTACTAAGTTGAACCTTAATCGGGCAATTGATGCGGTTGACCCTATAGTCACGGAAGACCATGTTAGTCCAATTATTACGACGAGAATCTGGGGTGAATAGATTTTTGATTTCGATTTACGCCTTTTTCGAATATGAAGATGGTAAAGAAGTACAAGTGCGAAAATAAACAACACACATAATTTAGAGAGTTTCACCCATCTCCCTAGGGCCTACGTGCTTCTACCCCTGGTATGTCCGAATGAATTTCGAAAAGAAAAATTTATTAATAGATACCAAATTATTACAACCTTTACCTTGAGGAGTGCCACACTCTTCTTACAACACCACCTATGAAGATCACCAAAATCTTCTTACAACAATGAAGAAGACACAAACTCTTTAACACCTAGAAAATCAATCAAGTGTGTTCTTAGCATAAGAACACTTAACAAGATGTCTTGTTTTGGATGATTTGAAACAATCAAGATTACAACTCAAAAGATGAATACAATTTTGTAAGTGCAAGTATAATCAAGAAAGAAATCATATCAATCAATATATGAAAGTGATGTGCTAGAACTTAATACAACAAGAATGTGAAAGTGAAGATTTAGAGAAAATTTCTTGATTTCTTATGGTAGTTTTGTAGATTGAAGTGTTGTATTTGGTCCTTCAAATTCTTCATCTATTTATAGGAGAGTTTCAAGATTGGATCTCCAACATAGGCTCCTCCATCTTCACTTTTTGTCATAAAAGAAAGATCAAAATATCTACAAAAATGGTTCGAAATGATAAAGTAAATCTAATGACAGATAAGTCAATGAACAACGGATAGAATTTGTCATCAAAAATCATAGGGCGACCGGTCGCTATGTTGAAAATTCAAAAGTTTACACCGTTAAAATGAGATTTGATACGGGTTGCCATGGGGTGGGACCTGGTTGACAAAGATAGAGCGGCCGATTGATAACATAGAACAACCTGGTTGACAAAGATAGACCACCGTCGCCGGTGCGACGACCGGTCCCCTTTGCTCGACCAATCTCCATTGAAACAGAGACATTTTACGAAATAATTGAACAAAAGTATTCTTCCGAGGCACCGCCGCCATCTAGGAGACCGATCGCCTCTCCCATTTTTCAACTCTATTTGATTCTCGTTTCAAGAAATATTTTCAGTACGGGTTGCCCTATAGGCGGCAAGGTCAACCTCAACACAGAGAGGTTGTCCAATTTTTGTTAAAAATAAAATTCAAGGAGTGATTAAAAAACTTAGTAAAAATCACTTAAAATATTTTGAAGCATTTGGACAATATTCGGAGACATTGTTTTGGTATTAAAACTCATTTATATGAAATCATCAAAATCATGATAAAAATATTTTTCTAACAAACTCCCGTTTTTTATGATTACAACCCAAAACAATTTTAAAAGAACGAACAAGTTTTCCAATAAAAATAATCTATCTATTTTAAGCAACACTTATCAAAAACAAAGTTTTATAAAGGAAATGAGCAAAATTTTTCAAAACAAGTTTTTAAAAGCTCCCTATCAACATGCTTAACCAAAACATAAAATAAGTCAGTAAACATAAACAAAAAAAAGCTCACTTTTTTATTATAACTTAAAAGCTATAGAACTTAAAAATTCCCCCACAATAAGAAACATTAGTCACAAGTGCTTAAAAACACAAGAACAAAATATAAAGCATAGTTTGTAACCCAAAAGCCATTTTCTTAAGCGCTTTTTAAGAGCTTTTTTAAGCTAGAAAAGCTTAAAAGCTTCCCCTGTCAAAACAAACTTATTAGAAACAAAGCTCAACATTATAAGGAGTTAAGAGCACAAATCCATATAAAAGCTCTAGCTTTGTTAAACCAACTTTTTTACCCAAGAGATTTTTCTGTGAGCTTTTTTTACCTCTTTTACCTTATCAATAAAATAAGCTCATGACTAATTTCTCCCCTTTAGAATCATAAAAAAACCATCACAAGAATAAAGCATTAGGAATAGATATCAAAGTTGCGCATAAAAATGAAAATATGGCATTATCCAAAGGTTAAGAACAAGACAATAGTTTTAAAAATAAAGAAACTAAAGACAACATAGGAAGTCATTCTTCATCGGATGAAAAACACACGGTAGGGAGGAGTTCATTGAGAAACATTTTCGGTTGCCAACCGACCTTTTTAATTTCGTGTTTTCTTTCTTAAGCTCTTCGTTGCTTGTTTCAAGGCATGCAACCCGATATCAGTGGCGATGATTGTAGCATCTATTATATCAATATCATCATTACTTTATTCACCACTTTGATAATCGCCTCTGGTATTTCCCTCCGGATTGATGTGATCACCTCCCGCCGCTAATCGTTCGCCTCAAAGATCATCAAAAATGTCATCGGGATTATGAGAAGAAGAAGTTTGTGACCTACGATTAACCGATTTCGTAGGGCGTCTTGCCATGGTCCTACACATCCAAAGCATTTGTTGAACGCTATCATTATCAAAATCATCTTGTTTCACTTTGGAATTAAGCTCGGGGGGAGTAAGTCCCGATTGTATAAGGAGTTTACAAATCAAATTTTCCAATGCAAATTTCTTTGCCCCCTTGATTAACCAATTCAATCAAGCATTGAATAGACATGGCTCCAAAATTAACCAACTCCCCTTTTTTAATCTTATATGTCAAAAAGTAATTCATATACTTAGGCAACTTCACGGATTTACATAAACGCAATAAGATAGAATCATACATAATAATGAAGCTCATCGGTCATAGAGAGAAGTAGTATAATCCCACCAAACACCCAAAAAGTTTTGACCTCATGCAACGAAACTTGAGCTTATCGTTATCCCAATGAGTACAAGCTATATAATCCCAACTCCTTCCCTAACACCCAACAACCGACAAATGTCATTCGGCGTCCAACGAAAATGATGCCCTTCCACAAACGAATTAATAGCTCCGGGCTTATCTCCAAATCCGTATTCAATCCACATAGTCGAATAAAAATGCAAGATCATATCATCATCATACATAACAAACGGGTGCTCCCATAAATATATCCACCCTTGATTCACAAAATATCCTTTAATCGTAGGAAATTATTCCTAAAAAAGTACCAAAACAAAGAACTTTTGGTGCGCTCAACATCCTTATTACCTAATTCTAAATCCTCATAATATTTCTCGACAAATATTAATAAAAGATGATGTATTGGCATAAGTGGGAGCTTGAGATAGACGAGATTTCTTCTTTGTTTACCTATTTCACATTTTCCTTTGAAATGGTGGCCTCAAGCTTCGGTAATTTGGGCCCCGAGAGTTGGAGATTTTGATTTCCGACTTGCCCATGAGCTGTTCCTTTTGTGTTGCCCGTATTTCGCGTTATTCTCGCCATGAATTGACGAAGTTGAAGAACCCTATCCGACTCTTCTTCGCTTGGTTCGGGGTTTTGACCGGTGAATGCTTTAGGAGGTGCCATAATGTTGAAATTCTCATAAAAATAAGAAGATTAACAACAAGAATTAAGAAGTTCGGTGAAGATTTGAGTGAATTTTAAGAAGAGAAATATTTTTCGCACTAGGTTTCGAAAAGAAAAGTTTGCTTCATTGAAGAGAATGAAACAAGCCCGTTTTAAGTTTTTGAATAATGAACGGCGACCAGGTTGACATGGGGAACCGGTCCCCGAACAAATCGACCGATCGACACCCCATGTCGAATAGTGTTTGTTCATCTCGAGTATGTTTATGTTTTTAAAAATCTTTTAAAATTGACATTTCACCCCGAACTTTTAAAATGCATCAAAAATGTAAATATATAGACTTCATTCAATATGCATTATGCCCGAACAAGCTAGAATCGAGGTAAAAGACTCCTAGTAATAATTTTGTAAAAATATCCGCGAGTTGATCTTGAGACAGAATAAAGCACATCTCAATTTTTTGTTTTGAAATACAATCCCTTAAAAATGATGTCGAACCTCAATATGATTGGTTCTATTATGATGAATCGATTTTGTGAAATATCTATAGCGGACATATTATCACAAAAATAAGAACATTTTCAAAAAAATTATAATCCGCTAGTGTTTGTTTCATCAAAGTAATTGTGTGCAACAAAGAGCCGCGAAATATATTCGCTTCGCCATTGATAAAGACACACGCTTTTTTTTCATTGAAAACCAAGAAACTAGACAATCACCTAAAAATTAACACGAAATGGATATACTTTTACGATCATCAATATTGTTTGATAAATGGTTTTATCATGATTTTGATGATTTTGTTCTTATACCAAAACAATGGTTTTAAAGGTTGTCCAAATACTATTAAATGATTTAAAATGGTTTTAATATTTTCCTGAGTACTTTCCTCGAGTTTATTTTCGATAATATTGGACAACACTTTTAATGATTTTATGTCACATTGAAACTATGTTTCTAAAAGTTGTCCTAATACTCCCGATTGATCTAAAATGTTTTTACTAGTTTTTCTGAGTATTTATTGAAATTTATATCGGACAACACTTTTTGTGTTAATGTGTTATTTCATCAAAACTATATTTCTAATGTTGTCCTAATACTCCCGATTGATCTAAAATGCTTTTACTAGTTTTTCTGAGTATTTATTGAATTTATATCGACAACACTTTTTGTGTTAATGTGTTATTTCATCAAAACTATATTTCTAATGTTGTCCTAAATACTCCCGATTGGTTTAAAATGTTTTTACGAATTTTTCGGAGTATTCTTGAGGTTTATTTTCGACAAAATCGGACAACATTTCATTTAGGAGGACGACCAGGTCGACCAAAGAGGCGACGATACCTGGGAACGCATTTCACGAAAAACAAACTCCCGTGCTCCTAAAATTGGTCGGGTGACCGGCACCGTGGGGGCGACGGTCGCACCATAGGCCGACCGGCCGACCCCCCTGGGGACCGGGTCACCCCGTTGAATTTTTGATGCGTTCTTTTTCAATCTTATTAGTGCGCGATCGGTCGCCCTAAAGTTTGACAAAAAAATTCTAACCGTTGTCAGTGAACAACTTTTCCCTAAATTATGGGATTGATTTCTAACAATCTGTAATCTTGATTTTAATTGCAATTTTTTTGTAGATATCGATTCCAAGAGGAGTCTATCAAGTATCAATCATCTCTTATAAATAGAGGAAGATTTGAAGCACAACAATAAGAGAGAACAACACAACACAACAAGATATACTCAAGCAAACACTTGGTCTTCTATTGTCATTATTCTTGTTGTAATTTGCCTAGCTTATCACTTTTCACATCTTTGAGGTCTAGGCTATTCTTGATTACACTTGCACTCAATTGTATAATTCATTATAGAGTTGTAATCTTGAATTTTTGGGTTATCATTCAACACAAGATATCCTTGTGAGTGTTTTTGTGGTAAGAACACACTTGGGTGATCTAGGTGTTAGGTGTGAGAAGATTGTGGTAATCTTCTTGTTGAGGTGTTGAAGAATTTGGTATTCTTCAAGGTTGAATATTGTGGTAATCTTCACAAGGTGCCGTTGGAGATTGTGGTAATCTTCAAGAGAGATTGTGCTAATCTCAAAGGTGGTGTTGAAGAAGAGTGTGGTCTTTGTTCAAGGTGTTGTTGTAAGATGGTGTTGTATTAATTTTGGTAATTAATAATTTTTTTCTTTTTTGAAATCCATCCCGGATATACTTGGGGTGGTAGAGATTAGGCCCTAGGTGGGTTGAACCTCTATAAATCGACGCGTGTGTTGTTTACATTTCGCACCTTTATTATTGTCTTTGAGCATTCGGTTCTAAAAAGAGGGTAAAATCGAAAAGATGGAGATAATCTATTCACCCCCTCTAGATTATCGTAGCCGCTTGACTTACAAGTGGTATCGTAGTCAAACTTTTGGCAAGCTCGTTTCACATCGCGAGTGAAGAGGAACGATCGTTGGCTTACGAACGAAGCTCATCTTTCCTCGGACCTCCACCACCAAGCCACCTCGGTTTGATTCCAAAAAATTATATTTTGGAAAGAAAGAATGGAATGTTATTTACAAGGTTGCGGGTTTGATATTTGGAACACCGTCATAAATGGAGAATCCATTCCGATGATAGACACACCACACACCTCCAAAGGCCTCAAAGAGCTAAATGATGAAGAGAATAAAATCATCTCCTTAAACGATAAAGCTCTCAATATTTTGTATTGTTCATTTACTAATTTGGAATATGAACATATTGTAGGAATTGATCAAGACATGAAGTATGGCAAAAATTAGAAGCCATCTATGGAGTATTTGCAAATGAAAGGAGTCAAACAAAAGCTTCTACTTCTCAAAGGGATACAAGTTTAAATCTAAGGAACAAGCCTCTTACAACTACCAACTCGTGAAGAAGTTGAACATTGTCTTATGGGAATCGAAGAAGAAAACGAGGTATGTCTTAAACCTCTACTTCTTATGATATTTGTTAGAGATTTTTCTAACCGCAAGTCTATGGTGTCAAGTTTTAATATAGAGAAGTAAGGTTGTCGAATCCACAGGAATAATTATCGAATTATTGCTAAGTACTATAATATAGTAGTCTAACTTTATTTAGAAATTCAATATATGATTGAGTTGATTATACTAAAAATACTAAAAATAAATCAAGAATATGAAAATATCAATGAGTTTATCCAAATGATTAAATGAATTCTAGAGGTGTGATGAATCTAATTATCCCTTATGTTATCAATATGGTTTATCAATCATCAATTACCAATTTATAAGTCAAGATTTCTACAATAATCATTTCCTCTCTCAAGTCTAAATGATTTTAGATTCAATTGGGAAATCAATATCTCTATAAAAATCACCAATTAAAATCTCAATAAAAGCTATGAATCTTGATAAATGACTTCAAAGGATTCACAAATCTCTCAATTCTATGAAGTCCTAGGTTATGCTATTCCAAGGTCATGTATTCAATTACCTCTCTCAAGTGTCAAATCAAATACACCAAACAATCTAAATTATTGATCAATTAATTTAGAAGCAATAGATCCAAATAGCACAAATAAATTGATAGATCTAGATTGACAAACCACAATCTCAAAACATAAGTTCAAACATAGATTACATCATTCCTCTAGAATTATAGAGTTTAGCTCATGATTAAAGAAAATGAATCCATGAAAATACAACAATACATCTTACAAGATATGAAGAAAGCAACAAAATAAGAACAAGAGTTGAGGATCTTCTCTATTTTTAGATGATAGAAGCCTCCAATCTTCTTCTCCAAATTCTCCTCAAGATGCCCAAATCCTTCTTCCTTGTCTTGTAGTTGTTTTATTCTCTTCCCAAGGGTTCCAAGATGCCCTATTTCAAGCCCCAAGGCTAGTATTTATAGTACCGAAAAGTCCAAGAAAGGGGTAGGTGAACATAGGTTTTTCCGCCCCGGGCGCCGCGGCGCCAAAGCAATCTCGTACCAACTTATCGCCCTGGCCATGGCGCCAAATCCTTACTAGAAATTTTTCTCCCGGCGCCGCAATGACTCACATGCCTTCATCCAACCTCGCGCGCGTCATGCAAGGGCCGCAGGCGGCGGCTTTAGCGGCAGCTCGCAGCCCGCCCGTCCTGGCCAAAGTGCATTTTTTCCTTCTTTATACGCGATTTCTTCTTTCTTCAAGCCGTTTTTCATCGTTTTCTTCATTTCTCGGCTACCAAATCAGATTGACTCTACATCGACTCTAATTGAAATAAATTGGACTCTAACGACTCTAAAAACACCCAAAATAAAACCAAGTTCTACTCTAAAACACTCAAATAAGTTGGTAAAATACCAACTTAACAAATACCCCAAACTTAAGCTATTGTTTGTCCTCAAACAATTATAAATCCAAAATGAAAGACAAACAATACAACAACACAAGCAACTACAAAACTCCATAAACCAATAAAATTTGTCTAAAAACTCATTTCACTATCAATCAAGCATGCATTTTAACATTGTGATCAAAAGTGTTGAATATTCATGAAAATTCCGTTTACAATATTCAAATTGATTTACGCAATCAAACGTTATCAAGACGATCCACTTCTAAGTATCAAAAGACAATGACTACCGGATTCCATAGGCTTGTTATTCACACTAATCTCCACTAATGTAGGCTAATATAACACATGGATCAATAGGACTTCCAAAGCTTGTAATGTGGCTTAGGGTCGGGTAGGAAAATTTAGGATTAAGTGGCTCAATTCACCCAAACACACAATTACCTCTTCAAATCACCAATTGCCAAACAAAATGGCTACCTTCACTTTTGTTGAATTTTCAATTATTCTCCCTTTACGAGCCTCTATTTTCAACATTTTTTTTTTCGAGACCCCAAACTTGATCTTTTGCATATTTTAACACATGGGGTTTCATTATTTTTTTTTCTCGGCAACTTCATGCGAGTGAACGTCTACCTTACTTATCACATCCTCCTCAACCTTCAATCATTTTGTGTGTATGAGTGATGGGTAATTAGGATTTTCACATGTAAGCTCAAGGTAAAAAAATTGGTTGCCAAAGAACAGGCTTAATAGGCTCAAAAGGGGACACTAGTGAAATTATATCGTACAAGGTAGTCATTTTGGCTCTAGCTTATTCAAAGATGGCCTAAATCATTTCCTTATGTTATTTCACCTAGATTTCGCCAATTAGTGATCAAACAAGTTCTAGAATCCGGTGGGATCATACAAGCAACACTCGACCTCATTAATCATTTTCAAATAAGTTAACAGAGTTATGCATGAATATGAAATCAATGAAGCAAAATATAGATCACCACTTAAAAGCATGCTTTCGTGACAGTTCAACTCGTGATCAACAAATCTACTTAGTCATGCAGCTTATATAGTTCAACAAACTACCCGATTAGACTCAACTCAATTTTTTTTTTTTTTTTTGACACGACTCGACACGACTCAAAAGACACAAATACGATTACACCCCCAAACTTAAATTGAACATTGTCCTCAATGGAGAGTGAGAAAACTTTCCCGGTAGCCGGAGCGCCTGACTCTCATCGGAGTCGTGTGTGAAAAATGAGCAATAGGACCCGGTGGTGGTGGTATTGGGAATTGGAACTCGGGTGTGTCTGCTATATATCCGGGCAAGTAATCGGTTGTGCTCATTCTCATATTCTTCTCGTCTTTGCTCTGTGACGTTACTCAACTACAAAAGCCCTTCTCAATTATCGTATTTCGCGAACTAGTGCGCCTGGGTTGTTATCGTGATGTGAGCGTCTAGAACGAAACGCTTGCCCGAATCGGATGGAGTGTCGATATTCGTGGGTTGGGCATGAGTATCGTGCTCAATAGCCGGTAGGGCAAATTCGGGATCAAGGATATATCCCGCACCCTTCTGATTAGGGCACACCGCCCGCCCACTCGTCATAAGAAGAATAGTAGCCGAATCTATAGGTCCTTAGGATTTTCCAACGGCTCGGAGCTATCCCACTTAACACTCGCTCTTTTTACATAACCCACAAATTAAACTCGGTAAAATTAGTCCCCCTGCTTTTTTGGGGTGTAACATTTTGTTATAAAGGGACATTGCAATAATTACCGGGTCGAATTGTATGTCAAGAATTATGGCATATAGAAGATGAGCTCGTTCCTTAGTTACATCACCGACATGCTTGGTTGGTATCAAGTTGTTGCATATGAAGTGGTACCAAGCTCGCCCATATCGACTAAGACTCGTGTGTGCGGAAAAGCAAAGAGCACCGCCCACAACTTTTATATGACGTACCACGCCTCCAGGTCGGCATAAGGTATTACAAATCTCCTCCATACTCGGTGGTTGCGAGATAAATTCGACATACGGTGAGTGATCCACCTCCGGAGTCCATAATATTCTCTTATCGCTCTTGTATGAGTGTATACCTTGTCTACTCCACGTATGAAAACCTCCGACGAGTTATAGCCATTTTTGGTCTTCGCATTTGCATAAAACTCTCGGACTATATTCGGTGCGAATAGTCTAGTTGTGCACAAAGTTGTTTTCATTACTTCGATGTATCATTTGTGCAAGTTCACCATCATTCGCCCCGGTTGTAACCCCCCTGCTCATTTATACTACTCTTGAGCATAATGTGTCATAATACAACCGTTGTGTTTCCAAGTTACGAAAACGATCTTCAACATTCTCCTCGGAAGTACTTGCCACCTTTTTGCCCTTGCTTGGGTTCTTTGTTCTTAGCATTGTAATTGATTTGAAAATCACCTAAAATAACACAAGCAAAATAACACGTAGAACGCACAATACGAGTTAGGGGTTAGGAATTTTGCAACAACTCAAGAATTATGCATCTTTGTCATCAATTCATGATCAAATAACCTTTAGTACACAATGATGACAAGAATCAAATGCCTAGGTGTAATATGTTTCATTGAGACATTTTAACAAACACCTTGTAGGCATATATGCAAAGAAGAGATGAACACCAAATTTGAAATTCAATTCATGCCCATTTTTCAACACCAATCAATTCAAGCACAATATTATTTATATATCATCACAATTTATCAAGAATTTATCAAGAATTTCGAAATTATAATGATAATGAAAATTCCCACATTTTTAACCTAAGCTTGAAAATTTGAAGAAAATTGGTGTACAATTGAAGCTCACTTACCCAATTGATGAAGAAGATGAAGATGATGATTAAGTTGCTCAATTGCCCACTTGAATGGTGTATAAGTGAATGCTAGGTGGGATTTTTGTAGAAGAAAGTATGATGGCGTGAGGTGTGTGTGTTTTGTTTGTAAAAAAATAAGGCTGAATCGCCTTTTAAATCGCCTTCTTCGATCGGGCATTGCAAGTACCGCACACCTCTGTCGCCATTACTGCACGGTAGCATTTCCCTACTACGCAAAATTTTTTTTTATATATATATATCTAAAATTTAAAATCACAATCTAACTAAAAATTTAAAAATCACACACAAATTAATTCACACAAAAATCACACCAAAATTCAAATAAATACAAACCAAACTAAAAATAAAATAAAATCCCACAAAAATTTGATCACACGAGAAAACACTTGGGGTGCCTCCCAAGATGCGCTAAATTTATAGTCGTTAGCCGGACTCAACTATTCGGCTCAAGAAATTTCATCACCAAGCGGAAGATTTAAAACCTTCCTAACTTTGTTCCCAAATAATGTTTCAATCGTTGTCCATTCACTTGGAACGAATTCCCATCGTTCCCTCTTAACTCGACGGCACCATATGGAAACACACGTTCAACCACAAATGGTCCGGACCATCGTGATTTGAGTTTACCTGGAAAGAGTTTCAATCGAGAATTGAACAATAACACTTGTTGGCCGGGTAAGAATTCACGTCGCAAAATCATTTGATCATGCCATTTTTTCGTTTTTTCTTTATACATTTTGGCATTTTCATATGATTCTTGACGAAATTCTTCCATTTCGTTTAATTGAAGTAATCGGTTTTCACCGGCCTCTTTCAAGTTAAAATTCAATTTCTTAATTGCCCAATAAGCTCGATGCTCAAGTTCAACCGGCAAATGGCACGCTTTACCAAACACCAATCGATATGGTGACATACCAATGGGTGTTTTATAAGCCGTGCGATAAGCCCACAAAGCATCATCGAGCTTTTGTGCCCAATCTTTTCGATTAAAACTCACCGTTTTTTCAAGGATCTGTTTCACTTCACGATTGGAAATTTCGGCTTGCCCATTGGATTGAGGATGGTAACCAAGCGCAATTTTATGGCGCACACCAAATTTAGCAAGAAGGTTATTAAATAATTTATTACAAAAATGCGTACCTTCATCACTTACAATAGCTCGAGGAGTACCAAACCGGGTGAAAATATGCTTGTGCGAGAATTTGAGTACTACCTTAGCATCATTCGTTGGTGTAGCAATCGCCTCAACCCACCTGGAGACGTAATCAACCGCAAGCAAAATGTACAAATTTCCATAGACGCAGAAATGGCCCCATAAAGTCAATGCCCCATACATCAAACAACTCCACCTCCATTATATTTGTCAAAGGAAGCTCATGACGCCATGAAATATTACCAACCCTTTGGCATCGATCACAAGTCTTTACAAAAGCATAACAATCTTTGAATAATGTTGGCCAATAAAAACCAGATTGTAGTACCTTTGCAGTACTGTTCGGGTTGGCTAAAATGTCCATCGTAAGATGAGGAATGACAATGTTGAAGAATCTCTCCAATTTCTTCCTTCGAACACAACGGCGAATGATAGAATCAGCGCATCTCTTGAACAAGAACGGATCATCCCACAAATAAGACTTAACATCATGTAGGAATTTTTTTCTTTTGGTGTGAAGTCAAGTCCGTGGCAAAACTCCTCCCGCTGAGGTAATTAACAAAATCTGCGTACCAAGGTAATGATGTCTCGCACGCATAATTTGTTCATCAGAAATGATTCTTTTATTGGACTCTTAATCACCTCGTGAGATTGCTCAAGGCGGGATAGATGATCGGCAACCACATTTTCGCTTCCTTTTTTTTTATCCCGAATCTCAATATCAAATTCTTGCAAGAGCAAAATCCATCGAATTAACCGAGGTTTTGCATCCTTTTGGAGAAAAGATATCGGATTGCCGCATGATCCGTATAAACAATCACCTTTGTACCCACCAAGTAAGCTCGAATTTATCAAATGCAAAAACTACCGCCAACATCTCTTTTTCTGCGGTGGTGTAGTTTTGTTGGGCGTTGTCCATGGTCCTACTTGCGTAGTAAATAGCTTTAAAAATTTTGTCTCGCTTTGATCAAGAACGGCACCCATCGCATAATCACTTGCATCGCACATAAGCTCAAATGGTTGAGTCCAATCCTAAGACTATCATAATTGAGCCGAAACGAGTGCCTTTTTTATATGTTCAAATGCCTCACAGACACAACTCATCAAAGCAAAAGATAGCATCTTTTTCAAGGAGATTACAAAGTGGTTTAACAATTTTTGAAAAATCTTTTATGAATCTCCTATAAAATCATGCATGCCCTAAAAAGCTTCTAATGCCTTTCACATTTGAAGGTGGGGGTAGCTTTTTAATAGCCACAACTTTCGCCCCAACTTCCAAACCCGTACAAGAAATACGATGCCCAAGTACAATCCCTTCTTTGACCATAAAGTGACATTTTTCCCAATTAAGTACAAGATTAGTTTCCTCACAACGTTGCAAAACCAGAGATAAGTTATGCAAACAATGGTCAAAAGAAGTACCAAAAACAGAAAAATCGTCCATAAAAATCTCCATGATTTCCTCAACCATACCATGAAAAATCGCCATCATACACCTCTGGAAAAGTAGCGGTGCATTACATAATCCAAATGGCATCCTGCGAAATGCAAAAGTACCATATGGACATGTAAAAGTAGTCTTTTCTTGATCTTCGGGGGCAATGGCGATTTGATTGTACCCTGAATAGCCATCAAGAAAACAATAGTATTCGTAACCTGCCAACCTGTCCAACATTTGATCAATAAAGGGGAGGGGAAAATGATCCTTACGAGTAGCTTTATTCAATTTTCTATAATCAATACATACTCGCCATCCTGTGACAGTTCGTGTAGAAATTAATTCATTGTTATCATTTTTCACAACTGTCATACCTCCCTTTTTAGGAACAACCTGTACCGGACTCACCCATGAACTATCAGAAATGGCATAAATAATACCTGCCTTTAGCCACTTTAAAACCTCATTTCTCACAACTTCTTTCATTGCGGGATTAAGTCGTCTTTGGTGCTCAATAGATGGTTTATAAGATTCTTCCATTAAAATTTTGTGCATTACAATGGAAGGACTTATACCTTTCAAATCAGAAATATACCAACCCAAAGCCGACTTATGTTCACGAAGCACACGCAACAACTTATCCAATTCGGATGAAGATAATGAAGCGAAAACAATTACCGGGTAAGTTCTATCTTTTCCCAAAAATGCATATTGAAGATGTTCCTAAGTTTCTTTAGTTCTAAAGTAACTTTCGGAATATTTTCAATATTGACATTTTCTAATGCTTCTTTTTGTTTTTCTTTTACAATTTCTTTAGCCTCAAGGAAAGAATAAACTCGAGCAAGTCAATATCATCATTATCTTCCTCATCACATTTCATTATTGAATTAATCAAACAATGTTCTAACGGATCTTTTAAATCTTGTTTTATAACTTCCGCTTTGATCACATTGTTCGATCTTATCAATAAAATGACATGTGTGAGGTTCTTCTTGAAATTTCATTGCTTTATAAATGTTAAATAGTACCTCATCATCATTTACCCGTAATGTTAACTCTCCTCGTTGCACGCCAATTAGAGCTCGTCCCGTTCTTTAGAAAAGGTCTTCCAAGAATCAATGGCATTTCATGATCTTCCTCCATATCCAACACCACAAAGTCACCGGAAATATGAATTTATCCACTTTGATCAACACATCTTCAATCACTCCTCTTGGGTAGGTGAGTGATCTATCGGCTAATTGCAATGTGATGGTGGATGGCGTTATTTCTCCAAGGCCAAGTTTCAAAATGATAACGGCATAAGATTAATGCTAGCACCTAAATCACAAAGAGCCTTATTAAAATAAGAATCACCAATAGTGCAAGGGATAATGAAACTCCCTGGATCTCTTAATTTTTGTGGTAGCTTTCTTGGTAAAATGGCGCTATATTCTTCTCGTGAGATTGACCGTCTCGTATGCCTCCAACCTTCTCTTTCTCGACATCACATCCTTCATGAATTTTGCATAGTTTGACATTTGTTCAAGTGCATCGGCAAAAGGGATGTTGATGTGAATTTTCTTGAATATTTCCAAAAACTTGGAAAATTGCGCGTCCAACCTTTTCTTCTGAAATCTTTGTGGAAAAGGAAGAGAATTTGGTAACACATTATTAGAATTGGAAATTGGTTTTAACTCATTTTTCGCACTTTCTGATGGCTTGTCCATGCCCTCTTCATTGTGGAGTGTTTCAGAGCTTGCTTCGTTCATTGGTGGCGCGAGTAGGCATCTTTGGTTCATCATATTCCATTCCACTTCTCAACTTAATGGCCTTGCAATGCTCACGTGGGTTCACCTCGGTGTTACATGGAAACGTATCAACTTTCTGTTGTGAATTAATAGCCGTGGCCAATTGACCCACATGTGTTCCCAAAGATTTGAGATGACTTTCAATTGTTGTAACCCACGAACCCAAATTTTCTATGTTAGAATCGGCCTTGTTCATCCTTGCTCTTGATTCTACAAGAAATGAACTAAGTAATTCTTCCAAAGATGGCTTTTGTTCTCCCACGTGCGTATTTGTACTTGCTTGGTTTTGAAACCCCTGGAGGTGGTTGCAACACATTTCTCGTATTGCTATACAAGAAATTTTCATGATTGCGAAGTCCCTGGATGATAATGCGTCGGCAATTGATTCCCTCGATTGTTGAAACCCCGATTGTTCACATAATTTGCTTGTTCAAGATTTGGGATTCACAATTTCTTGACTTATCTCCATGATCCTCTGGTTGTTGTTTTCCACCCGAATTTAGAGTATCAATTTGCTTTGACAAGGCGGAAATTTGAGAGACCAATGCGGACATAGTATCAAGTTCAAGAACACCGCAACTTTTCTTGGCGTAGATCTCTCGAAAGGCCATTGATAACTATTGGCAGCCATTTCTTCTAGTAAAAGCATGGCTTCACTTGGAGTTTTAGCCATCAATGTACCTCCCCCGCAAAGATCTATAATAGTTCTCGAATGCCCATTCATACCATTGTGAAAATATTGAACTTTTTGCCAATCTGCATCCGTGTTGTGGACACCTCCTCAACAATTCTTTGAATCGCTCCCAAGCTTCGTAGAGTGGCTCAAAGTCGAGTTGATGAAATTGAGCAATCTCACTTTTTTCATTGAAGTGTCTTGCTAGCTAGGTGGAAAGAATTTTGCCATGAATTTTTCAAAGGAGATCATTCCAACTAGTGATACTTCCAGGTGGGAAGGTTTGAAGCCATTGTCTAGCTTTATCACGAAGTGAAAACGGAAATAACCTCAACCGAATAGCTTCATCAGGAACCCCATTCATTTTTATTGTGTCACATATCTCGAGAAAAATCGCCAAATGAGCGTTAGGATCATCCACAGCACTTCCCCCAAACTGGTTTTGTTGTACCATGTTGATCAAGGTCGGCTTTAATTCAAAATTGTTCGCGTTGATTGGTTGGCGAACAATGCCTGAATAATTTTGGTTGGTGGTTGGTCTAAAATAGTCACGAATGGCCCTCTCCGGTGGTGCAATAACGGGTATGCGGTTTTCATCATCACCGTTTCCTGCCATTTTTGCAAATTCGATTCTTCGTGCGGCTCTAATCTTTCGAAGTGTTCTTTCAATTTCTGGATCAAATAAGATTAAATTAGCACTTTTATTTTTTCGCAGTGCATCAACAAGAAAACACAAAAATGACAATGACCTATTGTAACAAGAACCAATCTAAATTAAAGTAAAACTACTAAGTAATAATATTAGCGCAAATAAGATTAATTATTCCCCATAACGGCGCCAAAAACTTGTTAGAGATTTTTCTAACCGCAAGTCTACGGTGTCAAGTTTTAATATAGAGAAGTAAGGTTGTCGAATCCACAGGAATAATTATCGAATTATTGCTAAGTACTATAATACAGTAGTCTAACTTTATTTAGAAATTCAATATATGATGGAGTTGATTATACTAAAAATACTAAAAATAAATCAAGAATATGAAAATATCAATGAGTTTATCCAAATGATTAAATGAATTCTAGAGGTGTGATGAATCTAATTATCCCTTATGTTATCAATATGGTTTATCAATCATCAATTACCAATTTATAAGTCAAGATTTCTACAATAATCATTTCCTCTCTCAAGTGCTAAATGATTTTAGATTCAATTGGGAAATCAATATCTCTATAAAAATCATCAATTAAAATCTCAATAAAAGCTATGAATCTTGATAAATGACTTCAAAGGATTCACAAATCTCTCAATTCTATGAAGTCCTAGGTTATGCTATTCCAAGGTCATGTATTCAATTACCTCTCTCAAGTGTCAAATCAAATACACCAAACAATCTAAATTATTGATCAAGTAATTTAGAAGCAATAGATCCAAATAGCACAAATAAATTGATAGATCTAGATTGACAAACCACAATCTCAAAACATAAGTTCAAACATAGATTACATCATTCCTCTAGAATTATAGAGTTTAGCTCATGATTAAAGAAAATGAATCCATGAAAATACAACAATACATCTTACAAGATATGAAGAAAGCAACAAAATAAGAACAAGAGTTGAGGGATCTTCTCTATTTCTAGATGATAGAAGCCTCCAATCTTCTTCTCCAAATTCTCCTCAAGATGCCCAAATCCTTCTTCCTTGTCTTGTAGCTGTTTTATTCTCTTCCCAAGGGTTCCAAGATGCCCTATTTCAAGCCCCAAGGCTAGTATTTATAGTACCCAAAAGTCCAAGAAAGTGGTAGGTGAACATAGGTTTTTTCCGCCCCGGCCTGGGCGCCAAGAATCTCGTATCAACTTACCTCTCGGGCGCTGCAGCGCCCATCAACTCACTTGCAATTTGTCGCACGGGCGTTGCGGCGCCCGCGCATGGGCGCTGCGGCGCCAAAATCCTTACTAGAAATTTTTCCGCCGGCCGCGCTGTGCCGCCACATGCCTTCGTCCAACTGCGCACCCTATCGCGCAACTGCAGCTGCCCGACCGTCCTTGGCCAAAGTGCGATTTTCCTTCTTTATACGCGATTTCTTATTTCTTCAAGCCGTTTTTCATCGTTTTCTTCATTTCTCGGCTACCAAATCTATATTGACTCTACATCGACTCTAATTGAAATAAATTGGACTCTAACGACTCTAAAAACACCCAAAATAAAACAAAGTTCTACTCTAAAATACTCGAATAAGTTGGTAAAATACCAACTTAACAATATTGTTATTCAAAATAATTATAGTGATTTACAAAATGATTTTGATGATCTTCAAAATGAATTCCAAGATCGACTTGTTAAATACAAAAACTTGAAAAAGGAATTCAATGTTTTGAAAAATGAAAAGGATAATTTATTTACTTCCTATGAATCACTATCATGTGCTCACACCACCACACTTGACAAGGTTAGAAACCTTGAAAAAGAAAATAGTACTCTTGTTGAGGATATTAATTGCATGAAAAGGATTTATCTAAATCCAAATTGAGTACCGATGAAATTGTTGATTGTTGTGATAATTCAAACTAGAACTTGATCATAAGTTTAATGTTGTCAATCATATGAAAAAGAATCAAGTCTCTAAGCATGTTGGTCATTATACTTCTAGAATTATTACTTGTTTTTATTGCGGTAAAAAGGGTCATACGGTAAATACTTGTCGGGCTAGAAATAGCTCTAATTATTGTTGGAGACCTAAAAGTCTCAAAGCTAATCCTAAAGGACCCAAACACTTGAGGGTACCACAAAATAATGTTGTATTAGGTACCCGACGAAATAATAATCGGAGAAAATTCATACCGCCAAGAAGACATCAAATGACCAATTCATTTGATCAAAGGAGAAAACATTTTCATCAAAGCCAATTGCCAAGAAGAGGACATAATAAAAAATGGGAAGAACACAATCCTTGAAAATGGCAAAGACATCATCAACAAGATGATTTTCAAAGAAGAAGAGACTATCAACAATGGGAAGAACAAAAATCTTGGAAATGAAGTAATCAAAGAAGCCATCATCAACAAAGTAACTTCTCAAAGAGAAGATATCATCAACAATGGGAACGGCACAACCCATGGAAATGGCGTAATTGGTAACTCGTATCTCTCTAGTTAAATATGCATTTTATTTTGTTATTATGCATGCTTTTATTTGTGTCTTAATTGCAAAATGAGTTTTCAAGTATTTATTTTTAATTAAGGTCTTCAATATATATTTGTGCTTTTAAAATATTTTTGAAAAAGAAGACCTTATATGATGTTTTTAAAAACTCATGTGCATTTTTGTAGACTAAAGTGTGTTATCATCTCTTATGGATTTTTATGGCATGAACTTACTTGTGATATCTCTTAGCCTACACTTTTATCATTATGATTTGTGCTAGATTTGTTTTAAGAATTGTGTAGGATTTACATATTTCCACAAATGGCCATTTACGTCATTATTTGTCAAGAAAGGCATTAATTATCGAGTACGTTTACTTGTGTTATTCTTACTCTTATAGACTCGATATATGTATTGCCATGTGCCAATGTGCTTATTTTTCATAGTATTTCATACAAGTGCCATTAAGAGGATTTTTAGATTCTTTGAAAGGCACTATTCGATATTTGATTGCACATATTTGCTTTGTCAACTCTTGTTCAAACACTTTTTTTAAAAGAGGTCTCAACTATATGCTATCGGATTTTCATATTTCAAAAGAGACCATTTGTAGCTTTCTTAAGCTTATTTGAACTTGCATGATTTATGAGACTCTTGATGATCTTCTAAATGCATAGTATGTATTTCTTGCTTCATGGTCTATATATATAGTGTTTATTTCTACTATGCTCTTATGCAAGATATTTTGTGATTGATGATTGAGGCATGTTTTTACACTTGGGCTATTTTTCTTGCTTATATTAGCGATGCCGGTAATGAGTTTGTTAAGTTGTGTAGATGAGAGATGAATTACTCCAAATATTAGTTACCTCAAAATATTTGGATGTAAATGTTCTATTATGAACACCTTAGATCAATTGGATGCCCCGTGATGATAGTGATGAAGAAACAAAAAGAGTATTCCTAACAAACTCGATGACCAAGGCAACATTGGTCGAACTAAGGCGAGGTTAGTAGCTCGAAGGTATTTTCAAGAAGAAGGTAATTGATTTTGATGTAACATTTGCACTCATAGCACATTTAGTAGGTATTTGCATTTTACTTGCTCATTCTTGTTTTAAGAAAATTTCAAGCTTTACCAAATGGATGTTAAATTCAATTTTCTAAATGGTTTTATTCAAATAGAAGTCTATCGGAGTTTAAATTTTTTGGCCAAATGATTTTTATAAAAGGCCTTGTACGGTTGATAGACTTAACTATTTTTGCAAAATGATTTTACAAAAGGTAAAGTTGATGCTTTACACTTCTTGTTTTGAAAAAGGGCAAGGTTGTCTACTTGTGCGATTTATGTTGATAATATTTATGGTGCTACTAATAAATATTTGTGCAAGATATTTTTCCAAGTCAATGCAAGGTGAACCTAAGATGATCATGATGAGGAAGCTCAAATTTGATCATTGGAATTCAAGTTCAACAATGCCAAGAAGGTGATTATATTCCACACTCAAAAGAAGAAGTGAGGTATTGAAGAAGAAAGAACCATTTCAACCTAGATAGCCACAAATGTGAGAATTGACAAAGGTTGAGGTAGGCATGTTTATTGACAAACGAATTCGAGGTATGTTTATTCGTTTATTACTCTTTAGACTTCGACATTCTATATGTCTTATGTCTATATGCTCGATTTAAAACAATCCCAACGAATCTCTTTAAAGTGCCGTTAAAAGAAATTTTCAAATATTTGTAAGGCACTTCTTCTTATGACTTGTTCATCCAAAGTTTTAAAACGTTATTATTTTTCGAGATAACAAGTCCGGTGATAATAATTTTTCAAAATATGGTTAAATCGTCATAATCGAACTAAACATATTGAGATTCGATAATTTTTTAAGGGGATTGCATGTTTAACAAAAACTTGAGATGTGTTTAATTCCATCTCAAGGATAACTCGCGGACTTTTTAATCGCTCACCGCCAAGTATTTTACCTCATTTCGAGCTTGATTATGACATAATGTATATTGAATGAGGTCTACGTTTGCATTTTGCACGTTTTCAAAACTTAGGGCGAAAAAAATCGATTTTTGAATCAAATTTCGGATTTTCGAAAAAAGAATTGAACCAAATATGCTGCTAGGGCGGGGCCGACCGGTCGCCCACCTGCTCGACCGGTCGCCCATGCCCTGGACCGGTCGCCCTAATGGATTTTTGGTTTAAAATGCGTCTGTTTTCCAGACTTAGCCATTTTTGGCTCTTTTGGTCATTTTTGTCCCTTCACAAATTCACACATTTCACTTCAAATGTGTTTTATTGCATACATTTCATATCTTGGATGTATTTAGGCTCGATTATCATCATCATTGCTCGTCTTTTCCAATTAAATGGTAAGAATTCTACTTCCTTATCTCAATTGGGTTGAACCCTTGAGAACTTGGCCTATATGTATTTTCTTGATGAAATTTGTATATGTTTGTGATGAGATTGTTATTTATGATAATTGTATTATGTTTAAACTGATTTGGTGATGAAAAAAAAAACTTAGCTTGATTGCATTTACAAGGGCTATATATATCTTCTCAATTTTTGAGGCCCGCCAAATGTTCGATAAAATGTCTCAATGAAAAATTCATCACCTACATGATTCTCTCGATTTCAAAAGTCTTGTATATTTATAGAGATCATGTTTTGCAAATCAAATGAGTTTTCATAAAGCTTCTACAAGTCGTATGATCGACCTTTCCCTCCTATTTGGTCTATAAGCTTCAATGTTCGAATAGCTCGATACATCGGTTTAGTTGCGCACTTTGACATGATTATATGATGTTTTTATCGTGCTAACATTCTTTTTGATGATTCCAAAGGGGGAGAAACAGGTTATAAGCTCATTAGCTCATAAAAGCTAAGTTAAGCTAAACAAAAGAAGTTATAAGCTATGGCTTGATAAAGCCATAAGTTGTGCATTATACTTAGTCCAATTGTTGTATGATGGACTTATATACTTGTCTAATGATGTTTTGTTGACAGGGGGAGCTTATAAGCTCTTGAACCTAAGATCAATATGTAAAAGCTAAGCTTTTAGCTTGTGGTTGATTGCTTTTACATTACTCTTGTTGTGCATATTGATAGGGGGAGCTTTTGCTATATATGTTTGAATATCTCTACTCCCATCCTTGTGTTTATATTGCGTGGAATGTTGTCGCTCACAACGGATAGCTCTTTTTAACCGGTAAAATTGTTTTGTTTTCAAAATCGACCTAGTCAAAATTGTTTTGGTTTGTAATCATCAAAAAGGGGGAGATTGTTTGATAAATGGTTTTATCATGATTTTGATGATTTTGTTTTTATACCAAAACAATGGTTTTAAAGGTTGTCCAAATACTCCTAAACGATTTAAAATGGTTTTAATATTTTCCGAGTACTTTCCTCGAGTTTATTTTTCGATAATATTGGACAACACTTTTAATGATTTTATGTCAATGAGTTTTTACATTGAAACTATGTTTCTAAAAGTTGTCCTAATACTCCCGATTGATCTAAAATGCTTTTACTAGTTTTTGGAGTATTTATTGGAATTTATATCGGACAACACATTTTGTGTTAATGTGTTATTTCATCAAAACTATATTTCTAATGTTGTCCTAATACTCCCGATTGATCTATAATGCTTTTACTAGTTTTTCGGAGTATTTATTGAATTTATATCGGACAACACTTTTTGTGTTAATGTGTTATTTCATCAAAACTATGTTTCTAATGTTGTCCTAAATACTCCCGATTGGTTTAAAATGTTTTTACGAATTTTTCGGAGTATTTCTTGAGGTTTATTTTCGACAAAAATCGGACAACATTTCATTTAGGAGACGACACGGTCGACCAAAGAGCGCCACCGATACACAGGGAACGCATTTCACGAAACAGAACTCCCGGCTCCTAAAATTGGTCGGGGTGACCGGTCACCGTGGTGGGCGACATTGTCGCACCATAGGCCGACCGGCCGCCCCCCTCGGGGACCGGTCACCCTGTTGAATTTTTGATGCGTTCTTTTTCAATCTTATTAGTGCGTGATCGGTCGCCTAAAGTTTGACAAAAAAAATTCTAATCATTGTGCGTGAGACATCTTTTCCTAAATTATGGGATTGATTTCTAACAGCTATAATCTTGATTTTAATTGCAATTTTTTTGTAGATATCAGATTCCAAGAGGAGTCTATCAAGTATCAATCATCTCCTATAAATAGAGGAAGATTTGAAGCACAACAATATGAGAGAACAACACAACACAACAAGATATACTCAAGCAAACACTTGGTCTTCTATTGTCATTATTCTTGTTGTAATTTGCTAGCTTATCACTTTCACATCTTTGAGGTCTAGGCTATTCTTGATTACACTTGCACTCAATTGTATAATTCATTATAGAGTTGTAATCTTGAATTTTTGGGTTATCATTCAACACAAGATATCCTTGTGAGTGTTCTTGTGGTAAGAACACACTTGGGTGATCTAGGTGTTAGGTGTGAGAAGATTGTGGTAATCTTCTTGTTGAGGTGTTGAAGAATTTGGTATTCTTCAAGGTTGAATATTATGGTAATCTTCACAAGGTGCCGTTGGAGATTGTGGTAATCTTCAAGAGAGATTGTGCTAATCTCAAAGGTGGTGTTGAAGAAGAGTGTGGTGCTCTTCAAGGTGTTGTTGTAAGATGGTGTTGTATTAATTTTGGTAATTAATAAAATCTTTTTCTTTTTGAAATCCATCCCGGATATACTGGGGTGGTAGAGGATTAGGCCCTAGGTGGGTTGAACCTCTATAAATCGACGTGTGTTATTTACATTCCGCACCTTTATTATTGTCTTTGAGCATTCGGTTCTAAAAAGAGGGTAAAATCGAAAAGATGGAGATAATCTATTCACCCCCTCTAGATTATCGTAGCCGCTTGGACTTACAAATATTACCGCATAATCCGAGTCACTATATCCTTTTAAAGAAAAAAATTCATTCTTTGGATAAAACAAACCATATGGAATAGTGCCCTTTAAATATCAAACAATACGTTTGACGACACTTAAATGAGATTCTTTGGGATTGCTTTGGAATCGAGCGCATAAACATTCGCCAGGAAGAATATTAGGTCTACTTACGGTTAAATAAAGTAAACTACCAATCATACCCGATATTTGGTTTGATCTATGGATTAACCTTTTTAATCCTTGTCTAGCTTGAAGTTTGTTGCCATTGGAGTTGCAACGGTTCTTCCTTCTTCAATCCCAAATTTCTTTAGAAGTTCCTTGGTGTACTTTGATTGAGATATGTAAATGTCTTCTTGACATTGTTTGATTTGTAATCCAAGGAAGAAATTAAGTTCTCCCATTATACTCATCTTAAATTCACCTTGCATTAGCTTAGAAAATTTCTTGCAAAGAGATTCATTAATGGCACCGAAAATAATATTATCAACATAAATTTGAAATAATAGACAATCTTATCCTTTTTCAAAAACAAAGAGTGTAGTATCAACTTTACCTCTTGTAAAACTATTTTGCAAAAGAAATGAACTAAGTCTATCGTACCAAGCTCGGGTGCTTGTTTTAAACCATATAAGGCCCTTTTAAGTTTATAAACATCATTTGGCCTAGAAAATTTTTCAAACCCCGGAGGTTGTTTGACATAGACTTCTTCTTGAATAAAACCGTTTAGAAAAGTGGTTTTAACATCCATTTGGTAAAGTTTGAAATTATTAAAACTAGAATAGACAAGTAAAATACGTATAGCTTCTAAATGTGCTACGGGTGCAAATGTTTCATCATAATCAATACCTTTTTCTTGACAATAACCTTGAGCTACTAACCTTGCTTTATTTCTAATGATATTGCCTTGATCATCGAGTTTGTTTCGAATACCCATTTCGCGCCGATGATGGTTTGTGATGGAGGACAAGGCGCAAGCTCAGAAACATCATTCCTCTCAAATTGATTTAATTTTTCTTGCATCTCAAGAAACCAATCTTCATCTTCAATGACTTCCTTTGCATTCTTTGGCTCTTTTTGAGATATAAGAGCTTTTTCGGTAAATTTTCTTCTTGTCATAATATTGTCAAGATGATCCCCAACTATGAGATCTTTGGATGATATCCTTTATATTTTAATGCCACGGAAAGATCCGAATTATCACCCTTATCCTCTTGTTGAACATTTGAAGTTGAAGGTTGATCATTTGAGGTGAAAGTTGATCATTTTGAGCATCATTTTGGAATAATTGGCCCAACTACCTCTTCTTCGTCACTATCATCATTTGGAATTCTTTTTAAGTCTAGAGGCTTCATTGAATTTGACATGAATAGATTCTTCGACCAACATGCTAGTTTTAATATAAACCGATATGCCTTGCTCTTAGTCGAGTACCCCATAAATATTCCTTCTTCGATCTTAGGATCAAGTTTGTCCATTGATCCTTGGTGTTCACAATAAAACATTTGCAACCAAATATTTTGAAATAACTAATATTTGGTGTTCTTCCTTTCCAAAGCTCATATGGAGTTTTATTTAACTTAGGATGAAGATATACCCGGTTTATGATGTAGCAAGCGATGTTTACGGCTTCGACCCAAAAATATTTTGGAAATGAGAATTCATTGAGTATAGACCAACACATTTCTTGTAAAGTCGATTTTTCCTTTCGGCTACACCATTTTATTGAGGAGTTCTCGGAGGCGAAAAATTATGAGCATATCCCTTGGTTTCACACAAGATTCTAAAATTACCATCAAATTCACCTCATCGGTCACTTCTTATAGACTTAATAGTATCTTCCTTTTCATACTCAATAAGTTTACACAACTTAGCAAACTCATTAGCCGCATTGCTTTTATTAACAAGAAAAATAGTCCAAGTATATCTAGAAAAATTATCGACTATAACAAAAGTATAATGTTTTTCACTTAGACTCTCCGTGTACCAATATCCACATAGAAATCAAGATGAAGAAGTTTGTAGAGGCTTGGTTGTGGAAAATTTTATTTTGGGCTTTAAACTACTCTTAACTAATTTGTTCTTTTGACAAGTGTCACATAAGCCAATGTTTTCAAAATTTAATTTGGGTAGTCCTTTGACATGTTGATTTTGTAATAGTTTGTAGATCTTTGTATCCAACATGTCCAAGTCGCCTATGCCATAAACTAGTTAAATCATTGTTGGTGACAAGACAAGAAACTTTTTAACTAACAAAATCACTTGTGCAAATTTTGTAAAGATCAAGCTATTTGTGGGTAAAAAGACGAAGTCTTTGCAAAAATGCTACATAACATTCATTTGTAACACTCTAAAGAAGTATTGTTTTTCAAAGTATTACAGGATAAAAAAAAAAGTGCTACAAAAAAGTGTTACATAAGAATTATATCTAACACTTAGAAAAAGTGTCACTAAACACCACAAATTAATAGATGTAGATCTACAAGGATGAAACAACAAACTAATTGTTTCATACGTGAAATTAATAATATTTACTATATGTTTTCTACGTGGAGAATATATTATAATTGGTCAAGTTATTATTAATGTATGGAGAATTAAAATTATTTATGGGTATTTAATTGGTTGAAAAAGTTCAATTTATGAAGTTGAGTAGCATCTCCACAATTTGCCCTTTCTTGAACAGTTCTTATATATTTCCCTAATTTGCTAATCAACACAGTATTTTCGAAACTCATTTGGATATATGACTATAAGTCTAGTAACTTATAATGTTCAAATTAAGTTTTAGAAATGAAATAATAAATAGTGTACGTGTGTTAAATATATCTAATGTGGTAACACTCAATTGTAATATTCTATTGAATTCAACTCTTGAGTAGTTTCAAGAGTTCGAATTCAATAGAATACTACAATCCGACCACATCAGATATATTTAACACACACTAATTATTATTTCATTTTACCTACGTCACAAATAGTCGTTACTCGTTAGGGGTGCCCAAAGTGACCCCAACAAAGACCCTTCGATGCTCAAGTCGGTTTTAGAGCAAGTAAGAACAAGACAAAGAACTTGAGAGAACGTCGGAGGGTCTTCGTTGGGTCAACCTCGGACATCCCCTAATGCGTAACGACTATTTCTCACACATGTGGTGACCTACTTTCGAAGAGTTGAATTCGGTAGGAATACTATACTCGGAGTGTGCCACGTGATGACGAGAATCAAGGGGATTTAATGGCAAATATGTGGGTATTTATGGGTCTTTTGGTCTTAAAGCCTTATACGACAATCATCTCTAAGATACAACGACTTTCGTTCTTAAGTTAGTGGCATAACAAAATTTAAGAATACAACGAACTTTAAGTGTTAAAACAACTTTCAAACTTTGAAGAAAGAACAAAATTTCAATATGGTGTTATGCTCGAATCAATGCAATAATTCCCGACATATAGAGGGGATATTTATAGTGAGTTCAAATGTTGTGTTTTTCGAACACAACCTTGTGGGAAATATGTATGATTTTTGACTCGAAAAGATATGTTCCATGGTCATAACGCACATTTTCGCACCGACTGACACATCGGTTTTGAATTGTGAGACTGTGTACTTCTCGCCACTAAACAACCCATGCGATCGTGCCAACTCACTATCCACACCACTCCAAAAGATATGGGCTATGCAAGCCCAAGCCCTCGGCCCGTGACATGTGCTCGGTGGGCGATCAACTTGTGGTGGCGCGAGTGTATTTGGACCGAACCCACTAGAATGTAGGTCATCCTTCCTCTAAAAACTTCCCCAGGGGCCCAAGCGCCCGAATTTATTGTATTTGAACCGAACCCACTAAAGCATCTTGGTGTTAGATAAAATTATTTTTGATTTCAATGATTTCACCTTAATATTTTTAATTTAATCAAAACAATAAATTTGGGCGCTCTAAAACTTGGTTTTCACTTTTCAAAGTCTTTCTATTAATAACCTTGGTCATCATTAAGGTAATCGAACCCGAAAGACTTAGTTGAATTTTTCTCAAACCAAAATGCCCCTGGAAGAAGTCGATTATCGCCCTATATAGGCAATTGGTACTTGAAAGTGATTTTTGAACTCCTCTATTTTAACAAAGCGAGGCATGGGTTGACCCTCCCGCGACCGATCGACCTAGAGTGCAACCTGTACTAGATCGCACTCAACATTTTCCAATTCAAATTTAACAACACGACTACCGCCTGTTCAAAATAAGATGATTTTGAACCCGCAATGAACAACAAGAATTATTTTATCACTTTTTATCATTATTTTGTGGATCTTGATCTTTTTGGAGACAAAATTCAAATTAGAGGAGCCTATATTGGAATTCAAATCATGGAGCTCTTAAATATCTAGATGAAGAAGATTGGAGAATCAACACAACACATAATTTTACATCACAACAAAAATATCACAAAGAAAATTCTAAAAGCACTTATACAATGACAATTTCGTCTTTGCGAATATAGAATCTAATTCTAGCACCAATTTCAATCTTATGCCCCATCTTTCTAGTCATTTCTTAGAAAACCAACACGTTAGTTTAACAATAACTTGAACACAAGAATAATACGAAATCATTTGGTATTTTTTTAAGATTAATTAGTAATTCATATTTATTTATTCTTTTTCGTTATTATATTGAGAAATAACAATGTACTTAGACAAAATAATTTAACATTGTCCAAGTTCAAATCAAAACATTTGACGTTTTTAATGGAGAAACAAGCACTTTGCTAATTTGCTTCTTTAATTTCCATTGACAAATGATTGCCTCATTTACATTTGATTGCACGAGTGGTCTTACCTTTTTCACGTGTGGAATGTAGTTAAATGATGGGAAATTTGGTAAATTGCCCCTCCATCTGGGTATTTTTAAAAAATATCCTCAAAGTATTAAAACTTGATTTATGGCCTACATCTCTACAACCCATCTCATTGCCCAATTGCCCAGTTCATTACCCACCAAATTATGTTCGAAGAAAAAAACCGAATTTGCAATTTTTGCACATTTCAAGAATAATTACAATTATAATTACATAACATTCTATATATTATATCCAACAATGTCAATTTATACCCAATTCTAAAAATCCTAAAAATTTGGCCAATTTATAATTTTCAGATAAAATTTAAGAATTCAATTAAATACAATGAACACCATCAAAACTAATATTAATATGATTTTTAGAACTAGTAAAATTTTACATTGTTAGATATAGTATAGGGAATGAGTATATAGTTTTAATTGTTCTTGAAATGTGCATAAAATTGCGAATCTGTCTTTTTTTCTTCAACGCACTTTGGTGGGCGGTGAAGTGGTCAATTGTGTGGGTAATGAGGTAGACAATAGAGGTATAGGGCATAAATCAAATTTCAATATTTTGGGAGCATTTTTAATAAATACCCCCACATGGAGGGGCAAGTTTTCAAATTTCCCTCAAGAGATAGTGGCAATCACAGTCACACTATATGTGGACCAAATCAAAGATAAACTAATTTAGCATGTCATATATACCACTAACCTTTTTTAGTACAAGTATTAACAATTATTATCTTTCGATTTCTAATTTGAGTGAGAAAAAATATTCGACATTTATTATCTACGCCACTATGTGTTTGAGAAAACGTAACTGACAGATGACTAATCAATTTTATTATCTTTCGATTTCTAATTCGTATTCAATGATAATTGATAAATTAGTACCCAAAAAAAAAAATTAGTACCATCACTTTAAAACCGATGGAAAAATATGAATTGAGAAAAATAAAAACTAATAATTGGTTTGGAAATTAGAATGATGCTGGCTAATTTAAAATAACATATATAGCCTCAAATAAATTTATTGTGGGGGATAAAAATGTAAAATCATAACAATATATTTTTAATTTAATTATGTCATTATTCAATTATTCACTTATCGATATTCAACTGGCGTATAAGACCTAAACAATTATTAAGCACTCCATAAAATCTAGTTATTATATTCGCCCACACTACCACTCTATCCTATTAGGCCCATACGACCAATTTTCTCATGTATAAAAAGTCCATCCATGTTCATTTATAAGGAAACTCTATTAATTACTATGAATTATAATCGGTACTATGAATTTTTCTCTCTTACAAGATGACTTAAGCGTCGGATGAGCCCATTTGAACAAACTCATGGACCCCTTAATCTTGTTCAATGTATTACATACTATTTCTCATCCGAAAATTTCATCAATTCTCGAAAGAATTTGGATCGACTTTTCTTATATTCAATGGCGGATCCGAGAAGACTCTAGCGAGGTGAGCCGATACACAAAATGGGGTAGGCGGATAGAAAATCCCAAAAAATAATACAAATTATAATAATTTTTTTAACTTTCTCACTAATTTTTTTAAAAAGAAAAAAGAAAACGGGGTTGGAGTGCGGACCCAATCCTAAATCATCAGTCTTATATTTCTTAACTTGGAGTGATCTATAAATTTTAGCTGCAACAAAATTCTTGTGCAATAAGGATCCAATTTATTATTGAGCCAGATCCATCCAAACCACTTATGTTTACTCTGATTGCACGTGTCTGCATTTTTCTTCCCTAACACCAACATAATCTCAAAAGTTGAAAAAATCATAATCATTCACATGATGACATTATCATAATCTCTCTTAAAGTCGAAGAATTGAGTGTCGGAGAAGCTTCCAGGACAAATCCATGGACTGGACCCTAATATTGTTCTGTGTATTGTGTGCTAGTTAATTTATCCAAAGATTCCATCAATTTCGAAGAAAAACTGGACCAATTTATCATATTTCTAAAATGATCTGTAAATCTTAGCAGCATCAAATTTCTTGTGCATTCTTGTACAATAAGAATCCAATCTATTATTGAGTCGGATCCATCCCAACCACTTATGTTCACCCTGATTGCTAAGTGTCTGCATTTTTCTTCCCCTAACACAACATAATCTCAAAAGTTGGAAAAAATCATAATTATTCACGTGATGACATTATCATAATATTTATTACAATAAATGATTATAATTATTTGGGACTCGAATCTCAAAATCTCCTAAAAGTTACTCTCACAATCCTTATAAAGCATTATGTAATATTATTATCCATTTTAATTCAATGCCCACAATTATATAATGATTATTATTACTCACACTGTATATACCATTTTTCACTTTTAAAGAAATCCCATATTTCATAATTTCAAGGCAAATTTCATTAATTCTTCCAACCTCCCCCATACCATATCCCACCACACCCTAAAATAATAATATATCTTCATTTAATCTCTTATTATCTCCCAATTTCAACTCTCCTTTATCTGTAATTTTCAACCATTTTACACACACAAATCACACAACTTCTTAAAATCGTCATTTGGCTTTCATTACATCTTAGGGATAATTACAATAAGAAACCCTTAGTTTCATACTAATTACAAAAAAAAAAAAGTTAGAGGTATTTGAAAATTGCAAAAAAACTCCTTGAAATTTCATTCCGTCTAACATTTCCCCGTCATAAGTTTTCAATTACCCCCGATATTTATTAAAATATAGTAGTTACCTCCTTAAATTAATAAATTTAAGACGAAATCGAATTTGATGGGGCTTTTTATAATTTTGAAACATCTCAAGGCCTTTTTGTAATTAGCCCAAAATCAGAGTTTTTTTGTAATTATCCCTTAATATTATTATTAATATTCAGTCAAAAAAATAATAAGATTATTATATATAATCTAATCTAAGAATGTAATAAAAATCCGAAAACCTTCAGTCAAACACTCTCTTTCCCCCTTAAATTATAGTAATTACATTTCTCACATGCGTAATAAATCATTTTAACCCACTCCTAATTGGCTAATTATATAATTTACATTTTCACCACACACAAAACAGAATCGAAAATCATTCGCTAATGGAGTTTTTACCAAAACAAAGTCAGTGCGGCTGAAAAGCCACTTAAACAAGTACTTAGTTGCCGACGAAAACCAAATCACCACGCGGCAGAGCCGGCGCGGCGGCGCCGCCAGGAAATCTCGGTGGGTGGTGGAGGTCGTCGACCACAACCGCCACGTCATCCGCCTAAAAAGCTGTTACAACCGTTATCTAACCGCCTCGAACGATCCCTTTCTACTCGGCATGACGGGCCACAGAGTGGTCCAGACTCCGCCGGAGATTCACACCAAGGGTCTAACGATCGAGTGGCAGCCAATCAGGGACGGGTTTCAGGTGAAGCTAAGGGCCTATCGGGGGACGTATCTGAGGGCCAACGGAGGAACGCCGCCGTGGAGGAATTCGGTGACGCATGATAGGCCACGCGCCGCCGCCACGCATGATTGGGTGGTGTGGGATGTGGAGGCGGTGGAGGATGAGGAGGCGGTGGCGGATTATGTGTCCTTGGTGTCGAGTTTTTCTTCTGTTTCGGATGAGTTGTCGGGTTTGGATTTTGAATTCGGGTTCGTTTCGCCGGTTTCTGTGCGGTGGGGTTTATCCGGTTCGGCCTCGCCGGGATTATGGGGTTTCCCCGGTTCGGGATCGCCCGGGTTGTGGGGTTTCTCCGGTTCGGCCTCGCCGAGGTTGTGTATGATGAAGGTACGTTTAGACTGTTAATCATATAAAACCGGTTTATGATTTTGATAGTTTTATATGATTACTTAAGATCATAATGGGCGTGCAATATTGGACTATTTTGTGCAACTAGAATGTTCAGTCATTTGGGCAAGTCAACATTTTTTAACAATATTTTTCAAAGGACATTTTTTTTTAGTCATTTGGCCCAAAAATAATAGTCATACCATCATTAGATTTTTGTTGAGGTAATTTGCCATTTTTTTTAAAATTGATGCACTGCATTTCTTGATCCAGAGAAATGAATCTAGACGCTAAGAAATATATCTCGATCTCGAGATATGAAAATAATGGCAAAATTGACAGTTGAACTCAAAATGGCTAAAAAAAAATTATTTGAAAAATATAGCTAAAAATGATATTGGTTTGGGTAAAACGACTAAATAGCTTCTGGTCTATACATTTTTTAAGTGAACTTCTTTGATGATCAAGTACTAATACATCTTTAAAAAACATATAGAACAAATAGTTTATGTATGAAAATGTTTTACTTACTTTTTTATCATTGAGCGAATAATCAATGTATAGTCTTGGTTTTCTACATTCATATTCCACTTTGTTGGATGAACACATGTATATTTTAGATAAACGTGTGTTATTGAATGTTTGAATGTATTTACACGTGTCATTTATCTAGATAATGAATTAGGAAGTGGAATATGAAAATGGGATCTCATATTAATACTATCAGATAGGTTCTATGTTGTTTTTCCAATTTTGAAAATACTGCATTCGATGTATAATGTGGTCGTATATGAGATTGTATCATGCAAGGACGAAGCCACCTTCCCGCTATGGGGGCACAGCCCCCATAGTTTTTTTTTTTTTTTACTTTTTATGTTACTTTTAAAATTCATAATTAATTTGGTGGGATAAAAACAAAGTGTGCATTCTAAAAGTAAATTGTGCATTTTTATATTTAATTATTTTATGTTTTTTAACTCTTTATTATTTATTTTTAATATATATTAATTAGGTTAATGAAATAAAGTATGCCCCACTAATTGTTCTCGAGTCTTGACATATATTATATATTTATATTGTGCCCTTATTGTATAAATATCATGGATTAGTCCCCCCAGTCTCACTACTTAAGTTCAAAGATGGATCTTTCTAAAATAAAAAAAATTGGATATTTTTATGGGTCTAGACTTGATGGAAATTTTATTTATACATGGATTAGATCTCACTGAATATAGTCCCATGAGTCATGCCGTATAAGTTTTCCGTTGATGTATATATTGTGTCGATATTTCATTACTTATCGTATATTCAAACAGTACAATACAATTATAGACTTAGTTATAGTTTCAAATATTATTTGACTTAGTACGATACACTCAGACTGGACTCAATCTTTTTCATATTGAATCTTCTTAAAGTATGATTTCGTAAAACACATCCAACAATTAAAAAGTTTCTTCTTCTATAACGGCGTATAGTGCCATTTTTCTACTAGAATATGTTTATTAGTGATTCAAGTTAGGTCAGAAAGGTCAAACATTGTCATCACCTCCTCATTATTTTTATTTCTTCAACATATTTGAGGCAAGGAACATTGCCCTCGTTTCTTGATTTTTTTAATGAAATTAAAGGCTCCGATGAAACTGTTATATAATAAACAGTTTTTTTTTCAAAAAACACCCACCTCCTACCCAAACTATTTTATTTACTTTTTTTTTTTCAAGTGGTTTGTTTTTTAAAGTTTTACACATCATATTGATATTATCCACCAGGAGAAAATAAAAAGAAAAAAATGGTATGAAATTTGGAATTTAGGAAGCAGCCCAAGGCTTGTTTGGAAACCCAAGTGTAACAAGCCAATACGCAATTCTTTTCACCTTTTGCTTCTATCATATAATCTCATACTTTTTTATCTGGTATTTACAAATGAAACGTTACGTGTATAAAAATGTTGTCATATGTAATGTGTGTTTGGGACGGTTTGTTCCAACTTTGTGTTCTGTTTTTACAATAAAAAAGACTCATGTTTCTCCAACCACCTAAGGTTAGTCTAGTGCCAGACGTGTATTTTTTTTTTTTTAGTGAAAAGGCCTGAATTTGAATCTCTACAACATTACAATGACATGGCTGGATTTGAAAAAAAAATTCATGTTTCTCCCACCGACACATGACATTTATTTGTATAAACGGAATACAAAATTTATCCCTTTTGAAATAGGATGAGATCTCATATTCCACTTTCTCTATTCCATACAATCGGAGGAATGACATGACATGTACAATTGTGACATCATTGCATACACGCCATTCATCCGATATATAAAATATTACACTACATCGTTGGAGGAATGACGTATGCAAAATACGACATCATTATGTATACGTGTTATTCATCCGTTGTAATGTAATAAAAGTGGAATAGGGAAATATAACATAAAATCTCAATCCATTTGAAACATGATAAGAAATAGTGATCTCGTATTATTTATTTTTTATCCGTATTTCTTATTGACCACAACCTCCTTTCTTAGTAGTCAAAGGACCACCTGACTATCCTACAAACTTAAAGGTCCAAACAGTTCGTCCAACTTGGTGTGCTACAAAATCACATCATACTTATCTGGTGCTTGGTCACTGAACTATACTCCATTCTATTAATTTATTTCTCCTTTTAACTTCTCAAAATAAAATACTTTCATTTTTAAATACTTTTTTCAATGTTATTATCACGTTTGAATTAATCAAATGACAACAGTAATTTACACTCACCACTTTTGACTTTTGAGGTAATTCTCTATAAATGAACAAAATATTTTTATTTAGAATTTTGTATTGAAGAGAAGAATAAGCAATGCTATTTGAATAAAGAATACTAATAGTCTAATAATTAATTCAAAAAAATTAAATTAAAATGTCATCTATTGCACAATCAATCTTCTTTCCCCCAAAAAATTGGATCATATCTCAATAATAATTCTTAAAATATTAGTGATATTATATCACCACTCTACTTTTTGTCAGTGTTTTAAAAAATGCTAGACATGCATGAATGAGACTAGTCTAATGCCTAGGTAGAACTTAGAGGGGTTAGGTGGGACTTGAGCGAGGATTATGCGAACCTAATCGAAAGCATAACATAGACGGATAAAAGGAGGCGTCGGGTGGAACCCGGACTGGGTTAGATGGATTTGAGCGGGATTAGATGAGATCTAATCGAAAGAATAACATAAATGGATAAAGAGAGTCTATCACCTGACAGAACTAATAGAGCCTAATCGGACATTTTTAAAAGTAAATCTCATGTGAGACCGTCTCATGGATTTAAATTTATAAAACGACCCAACCCATTTTACAAATCAAAACAAATTAGATCCACATTAAAATGGGTTAGGTAATATGAGTCGTTTTGGAATACGTCTCCTGAAATTAATCGTGAGGCCGTCTCACATGAGTTTTTGACTTTTTTTTAAATAAGTGCTTTTTGTCACAACAATTTTACTCAGGTGGAATGTCAAAAACATCAACTTCCCATGACCGCGTTCGGACAATTACGACCCTCTCACAGTCGTCTACGTCTCGATTAAACATAGCTGGCTTTGTCCAAAAATAAATAACTTTCTTCACCGCTGTCCTAAGAAACTTCCTTTATCTGATCCTTATAAATATTGGTCTGAAATAACCAGGTCAATCCATTCACATTCTTGTCAGCAGCCACTACACCTAAACCCTCATCAAAAACCCATCAAGAATCTTGAGCGAAATTGATCAACCCCTTAATTTTTAAGTTTTTATTTTATTTTTAAACAGAGCCCTTTGATATCAATCCCAAGAACAAGATCCATGGAGTTATTCCAGCAAGCTAAAGCCGTCCGCCTGAAGAGCTCTCACGACAAGTACTTGACAGCCGAGGAAGACGAGGAATCCGTGACCCAAGACCGAAACGGATCCTCCAGAAACGCCAAATGGGTCGTCGAATTCGTCGAAAATTCCGACAACATTATTCGGCTCAAGAGCTGCTACGGCAAGTACTTGACGGCGTCGAACCACCCGTTTCTCCTCGGTATGACCGGCCGTAAAGTGTTGCAGACTTTACCCAAGCGGCTCGACAGCTCCGTCGAGTGGGAGCCGGTGATAGAAAACGGCGCCGTTAAGCTGAAGACGAGGTACGGCCAGTTTCTGAGGTCGAACGGGGTTTGCCGCCGTGGAGGAACTCGGTGACGCACGATATTCCGCATCGGACGGCTACGCAGGAGTGGATTTGTTGGGAGGTGCACGTGGTGGAGATTCTGGTGGCGCAGTCGCCGGTGGGGAAACCGGCGCCGCCGCTTGTGGTGGGAAAGGAGGAATCTTTGGGTTCGGAGTCGAGTTCTGTTTCTGATTATCATTCTTCCAACTCTGCTAGCTTTTCCAAACCAGAGGTAATTAAATTGATCTTGTTTTAATGTGTGAACTTTTTGAGATTTAATTTGATGGATTATGTTCAGTATTTGGAATTAGATCGAATATTCGAAACGAATAATTCGAATTTGGATTGAAGTTACTAGAATATTCAAAGTGTTTGATGAAAGTTCAAAGAATATTCAAAGCTTTTGACTGTTTTGGACAAGAAGTATTTGGTTTTCTTATTATGCTCCAATGTGGTGTCGTTTGATGTAAGACCAAACAATTTTGCAAGCTGATGATTTTAATTGATTCAAAGCTATTAACATGATTACAGGAGTGTTTGTTAACTCTTTAAAGTGATTTTCCACCTAGAAGTTGAGAATCACTTTTTTTTAAAAAAAAATTGCAAACACTCCCTACATTCTGGAAATGATGGAAACTGCTGTTTTTCAGAACATAGTCTGAAGAAGGCAGATTGATGGTAAAAATCTCAAGAACAATGAGTTTTCATTACTGGTTATAAGTTTTCAAACATCTTATGCGGTTGGCATTAATTAGTGTTTCTCGATTGTATTCATGTGTCTCACTATATAATTTTGGGGGATTTTGTGCAGTCAAATGATTCTTTCACTAGCTCGCCTCCGAAGGGCAGTGATGGAAGGCTAATCTATTTTCATATAGCTGATGAATATGGGCATATCGATGAGGGTTTTGAGGAGCTCTGCATTACATTCAAGGGTAGTGGAGTGAATGAGTTGACTCGGAGGCTTGAGGACGAGTTAGGAATTGATAGTATTACTGTGTGCGCGAAGAGTCCGTTGAATGAGAAGCTTTATCCTCTCCGTTTGCAGCTACCTCCCAATAATGCGACTATGCACGTTGTTGTGGTTCCACCATCATCACAAGGTGATTTACGTTTACCTTATCATTACTTGGTTTATAATAGTCGATGATGGTGCTTTACAAATTTTGTATTATTACGCGTGTTATTTTTGTTCGACTTACCTTAATTGATGTTGAAGGCATGTCTAAATTAGCACTATACACACCATCTCACAAAAATGAATTAATGTATCAACATACAATATATGCAAAGACGATACATTTGCACTAATTTCGAAGTTCTCTTTTCATTTCATTAATCTGCTGGGTGAGGTTTTGAGTATACCACCAAGCATTTGGGTAAAACTTTAAGCCTATGTGTTTTGATTAATTGGTACAGAGTGAAGAGCCATTGCAGTGGAAAATCAAGATGTTAGATATTATATGGAAATATGTGGAGTAAGAGGGTGTTTTGCTAAGCTTATTTAGAAGATCTTGTAATTAAGCTCCTGCATCTTATAAAATGTTTTAAGAGCTTATAAGATGATCTTATTTGAAAATAAGTTGTTGCGTATTTGGATAAAATAAAGATGGTGAGGCTTATAAGATGTTAGTTGACAGTTTTGTAATTAAAATGTTCAAAATCAGAGGATCTAGCTAAAATAAGATCTTATTATGAAAATAAATTGGAATTCCCATCTTTTTAAAAAACAGCTTATAAGCTCATAATATCTTATTTTGGGAGCTTACGAGATCTTGTTTAAAATAAATCTCCACACTTATTATAGCCTCTAAATCCCAAAACAGCTAGCTTGGAAATATTTGTTTCAAGCCATTTTTTTTTTGTGTGGCAACAATCTGTTTCAAACTTGATGTGGCCTAATACTTGGTTCATATTTCCATGTATTCGACTTTGTCGTTTGGTTATTTTTTTCATTTAACTCCATCTGTCTAAGTGATATTGAATTGTATATCATATGTTCATATGTTATATTATCGCTCACCAGTTTTCATATTTTGCTGTATCAGTGGGTCAAGATTTGGAGAAAACAGAAATGCTGTTTTAGGATGAATTCAGAAATCTGAACAATTTTGCTGAATTGCAAACGACGACGCGTGCTTTTGTACATCCTGTGTCAGCCTTATCCTTCTTGCTTCATCATTAGTGAGTTTGTAACCTTTTTAGCCCAAAAGATAATATTAATATAGATGCATAAAGCATATACAATCAAGTAGATTGAAGGTTAAAAAACCTTATATTTTAGTTAGCTTCTTATAGTTGTCTCATTCTTCATTTTGGTCTTTTTCCTCTTCCTGGGCTGTGGCTCTTGAACTAGTTTTGTAGTAAATCATTGTAAAATGGTCCGTGAACCAATGAAATATTGGTTGATTTGTTAGCTGTTTGGTATTAGTGAATGAAAGCAAATAAAGTGGTTGGAAATGTATGCATTATTGTTATCATCTTCTTCTTCTTCTTTTGTCCTCTCTATCTAAAGAACGAATATTATCGGCTAGCTTGTCTATTTTCCTCACTGGTCCGAGTTTTAAAACATTAGATTATATAATATCTCTTGGACCTATAAATTTTTTTAGGAGGATATATTGGCTGGTTTCCTAACTCCCCTCCAGGTGATTCGAAAGTCGAACCCCATGACCAACTAGGTCGTAGACTCGTAGGTGCAAGGTGTTTACCAACAACCTATCTTGTATTGTCAAATTGGACCAATAATAAGAGAAAATAGTAATATTTGACTACTAGGGTTAAGGTACATGATGCTATTGCAATTTCATACAATAATTGACAAAATTTATCCAAATGTTACTGCTACTACTGAATCAGTTAACCTTTTACCAGAAATCCATACAAGAACACGAACCATTTCTGAAACAATGGAACCTAAGGCGATCTCTCATAACAATCTCAACACTAAACACTTTTGAGATGAATTTGGTAAAATTATGGCAATCCTTGCAAATACGCAGATTTTTAAATACACGAATCGGAGCCCCTGGTTTCGAGTTCAACAGCCCAAACGCAATAGCCAATCTCTCACTGTGAAGCTTGAGTGATTGCCCTTTCCCATCATCAGCTTCATCCACCAAAGGTGCTTGTGAAAAGTCCTGAACAAATCCTGCCAACTTTAGTCTTTCTTCAATCACATCCAAAAACTGGTAAATCTCTTTGGTCTGTGGATGAGTTGTATCCCCTGCAAAAATTCATGAACGATGCCATTGATTTCAACTGAACTACAACCAGGCTCTTTACTTACACCCTTATCGGTCATCAATTTTCGAACTAATCCAACTTCTTTCCATCGATCGGCAGACGATATACTCTTGAAAGAAGAACGTAATCACCACTGCTTGCACGGCCTTCACCTGCCATTATTTGCCTCGCCATTTTTTCACTCAGGTCCAAGAATTCACTTTGCCTGCAACTAGCATCAAGAAGACTTCTCCAAATCACATCATCGGGCTTCATTGGCATTCTTGATACAATATCAAGTGCTTCATTAATTTGCCCATTGCGTGCCATAAGGTCAATTAAGCAGCCGTAGTGCTGCAAAACTGGCTCGATTTTGTACTCATTCACCATTATATCGAAGTATCTACGACCCTCTTCAACCAAACCTCTATGATTGCAAGCGCTCAATATGCCAACGAATGTGATAGAATTAGGCGGTATTTTTCTTCGTTGATCATTTGATCGAAATGTTTGAATACCCTCTCTGCCTCTCCATGCACTGCTAATCCTAATATCATAGCGTTCCACGAATTCACATCCCGTCTGCTCATTCCCTGAAAAACCTGTTGAGCAATTCTCAACGACCCACATTTGCAATACATCTCGATCAAATAATTCTTCACCAGAAGATCAAAATTAGCATCAATTTCACACTTTCTCAAAATATATGCATGTGCCCACATACCCAGAGACAATGCTCCTAAACCGGCACAAGCATCTATGACGCTTTGCACTGTGTATCCATCCGGCTCAAATGATGGCTTCATCTCCACAAACATTCTCAACGCTTCATCAAATTCCCCCATCTGCACAAGCGCATCAATAATCACATTCCATGAGACCAAACTTCTTTCCGGCATTTTATCAAACATTTTCCTCGCACTCTCCGAGTGCCCACACGAAGCATAGAAATGAATCAAACTGTTGTTCACGTAAACATCTGAGCCAAACCCATGTTTCAAAACGTGGGCATGGGTTTGTTTTCCTTCGCTCAAAGCAAATAAATAAGCACAAGCTTTAAGCACAAATGGAAACGTATGCTTATCAGGAAGTAAACTCTCTTGTTTCAGCAGCTCTTGGAAAAGTAAAAACGCTTGTTTCTTGTGGTCTTTGCTATGAGCATGCGCTCTAATGAGGGTATTGTAAATGAACGTGTTGGGGAATGGGATTTGATTGAAGAGTTGCAAAGTATAGATTAGGTCTCGTAAGGAGGAAAAGTGCATGAGTCTGCTGTAGAGAAAGACAGTTTCGGGGCTGTGGTGGATTGCGGGACCAGTGCGGAGGATTTGCGCATGTATTTGTTTGAGGTGCGGGATGGAAACGGTGGTGGATTGAGTTAAGATGTTGAAGACGCGGTGGTGATGGTGTTGGTGGGTGACGGTAGAAAGCTCCGGCGGCGGTGCAGTGACTAAAACAGTGGCCATTCTTCAGATTCATTCGCCGCATTTCCGATAAGACACTTCGAGTGCAACGTCTTTAACTGTCAGCGTCAAAACAAGCCCAATATTCTTTGGGCTTTATTTAGCCCAATAGGCCTCTACCAACCAATGTGCTGGATATGGACCTTTTGTGTATTCCTTTAAACCTGGAAATGATTAAATTGAACTTTCTTATTCCTATTCCTAATTCCCATACTTTTTCTTATTCCATTTCTATACTTTTTTTTTTTACCTATTTCTAAACTTATTATGCTTTCGAGTCTAGATTGCTTGTTTGGTGGCGTCTACAACATCTAACATCTCTTTCTTCCTTTAATGCCAAATATTTTGTATTAACCCGATTCTGCTAAAATAATGTAGATCACTCGAAATCAAGGTTAACACAACTTTTTCTCCGGAAAAAATAACTTTTTTCGCACGGAAACTTACCCGCAACACCAAAGAAAACTTTAAACGGGACTGGCGTGACTCGGGTTGTCCTTGGGAAGTCCATCCTACACTTAAATCAACAAATGTAGAAGAATAATTCAAGAGCAATGGAAAATAATGAATTAGAATACTTACAAATAACGAGGAGATATTTTTTATACCGAATTGATGGGTCGTATGAACTTAGTGTAATAAAGTGGGCCACTTGGGCCGTAGTAAGCCTCTCAGGCGTAAATTATGAACGGTGTTTGTTGATAATGGTTGCCTCACCAACTAGTTGAAATATTTAGGCATAATAAATATTTATGAGTGAATAATGAAATAATAATGTAATTAAATAAAAAAAAAAAATATAACTACAATTTTACCCCGACACAACCCTATATTTTTTAATCATTCACCGCCGTTGGACTTAGTTTCAGTTTATTAAGTATCCTTTACGTATTATTGTTTTTTAATTATCAACTTTACCTATCGGCTGCTCGAGTTATGATCCGTACCCCAAAATAATGTAGAACACTCACATCACCTGATGGGTCTTGAAAAATCTTTTAAAAAATCATCAAATCACTCGGTTTCAATCATTATTTTAAAGATTGGATCGGATCGATTGGGTCCGACAATTTCAATGGTGAATCAATAGTCGGGTCCAATTAAAATTGATGTTGAATCAATCATAACCAGCCAATAATCGGTTGAAGCGGCCAAAATCAATTATTTTTATTTATTTAATATTTCTATAAAAACTGAATGTTATAAACTTAATAATTTGTTAAATTTATGTGATTATTTGAATATTGGATTATTTTATAAGTTTATTGTTATATATCTTTCATCTTATTATTTTATATAATATAAGAAGAAATATAAATAATTATTTTAAAATTAATCGGATTAACGGTTGAACCGATACGACTGATTGCACTGCAAATCGATCCTCCTCGCTCAGATTTTTTAAACATTTGGTTTCAATCTCCAACCTTTAACTACCCAAAAGCCTCCAAGTTTCCGACGGGCCCCCACATTTAACCTTTAGTGGAACCAATATTACTATTATTGGGCCCACACCGGAAGTTAGGTGATTAATGCTATTCAAAATGGGCCCAATATTATCCTCTTCCCAGGTCCAAGGCCCACCCTCCTGCAACTGAACCAACCACGCAAAAAAAAAAAAAAAATACCAGAAATAGTTTACGACGTGGGGGACGGCGTCGTATGAACCGTCCCAGTCGCCAAAATTGCCGACGCTATTATTCTTTTGTAACCGTAAACGCTCACTTTTTTACACTCTTTACGCGCCTGCACGTTCACTACTCTCTCCTACTCGCCTTTTTTATACCATATCTTGGATCAGTTACATGCCTGTCACCGGAAAAAATGTCACAGTAATATTTTGTTTTTCTTTATTGAATAATATATTTCTTATATGGAAATTTAGATATCAAAATATGTTTTTGTTGAATGGATATTAAAAAAATTTGATCGCATGCAAAAGTGTTACACGATTAGGACATAAAATGAGTACGATTTATTGGGATACGATTTAGATTTGGAAATTTTAATTGAATCCTAAATGATTCGAATTTATATTAATGTTGGAAAAAGTACCTGATATAGGGCATGAGGTAAGATCTCCGAATGGGCATAAGAGAAAAGTATTATTAAAAAAAGATTTAGAGAAATCTATTTATCTTTCTTATTTTTTCAGATTCAAAATCAATTATTAAAGTTTTATATTCAAAATGTTTTAATATACTATTTTCAAAAGAATATTTTATGATTATTTCATAAACTTATGAACTAAAAGTCTAAAATTTAACTAGTTCAGTTAAATAATCTTATCCTTTGATTTTTCGAAATCCCTTTATTTGAACGCACTTCAAACCAATTTAAAGAAGTTTGACACTCCAATTTGAAGAAGTTTTACACTTTTGAGAATTGATTGTAGGCTGGTTTTGATTGAGCATTTGTAATCTAATCTAATGACGTGGATCAATTCTCACCAAATTCCACACCTCCACGACTTTATACTTAAAAAAAAATTACACTTTGTTGGCCCTAAGACACCAACTTTAGGTCATGAACATTTCGAGATATATAAGAAAAAGAATTTTGTTGTAAAAAAAAAGAATATTTCGCCTTTCATAAATCATATATAAATCCATGACAAATGGTTGTGTACACCAAAAAACAAAGAAAAAATTCTTGTTATTTCTTGAAATATTTGTCAAACTTTACAAAATTAAATTATTATGCGGATCAAGGAAAATAGAACCCAAAAAGAAAAAAAAAAAGAAAGAACGTGCTTGTTTTTCATTCAATTTTGAGGTGATATTAGATTTTAAGAGTAATTTAACAGATTGTGGTGTTTGTGAGAATTTTTGCAAGATTGTAGTGGATTTGAGGTAGTTGATTTTAAAGTCTTGGCGCTATTAAATTGTCGTGGCGTTATTTGTAATAGCGCCCAAGCCCTTTTTTTTTTTTTTTTTTTTTTTTATTAATGTCGACATGCATGTGGCTAGTCAAACTAGCGCCAGCTTTGCAAAACGCCGCAAATGTTAGGCGATATTTTGACTAGCGCCCAAACCCATTTTTGATTTTTTTTTGAAATTTTCGTCCTCCTATAAGAATACCCCCATCCCCTCATTTTATCATCCTAAGTTTCACTCTCTCACTGTCGGGTAAAAATATAACCCTCCTTCATTTTTTATCCATCCAACCTTCTACCACAATTCCCGGTAGGTGACGGTTGACGGCTGGCGGCGGTTGATGGCGGCGACGGACAACAATTTCAAGTATTTTTTTACACAAATTAAATATTTCTTTAATATTTGTAATTTATTTTGTTAATTAGTAAAATTGTTGAATAATATATTATTTATTGGTAGGTAATATTTATAGATAATATTTTTGTAAATGTTATTTTATTTTTGGACATTTTTACAAATTGTTAGAAGAAATTGTTGAATAATATGGTAGGTAGGTATTTTTTAAAAGTTAGTAAAATGATAGATTAATATAATTTTAATTGCTTATAGATAATTTTTGTAGATGTTATTTTTAGTCTTATAGATAATATAGTTGGTATTTTTTAGTTTAGTAGTAAAAATGATATTTTTTAATTTATTAGTAAAAATAACAATTATGTTTAATTTTTGAAGATATGTTTAGACAAAATTGGAATATTTGTGCACTATGGAGGAGAAGTTATCGGAGCAACACATATTGATCGTAGTATTGACCAATCAAATTTACTAGGACTTTTGTATGAAATGACGAATTTGGATCGAAATTGCCACAAGCTAACGAGTTTACGCTAAATATTTTGACAATGATAATTCACGAGTGGTTCCAATTAAAAGGATCGGGAACTTAGATTTTTTTGGATCCGATAATGGTTTAAGGTCCGTTGATCTATTTGTTGAATCATAAATTTTATCTCATACCGCACCACCACCAATTCCACGAAATGAGTTTTACCAAGATGTCATCTTACATTATTGGTGACTCAATTGCCTTCGATTACTCGAGGAATGACAAACATGAGTTTGAGTAGTGCTTGTAGACCTAATCGGGGAATTTAGATGGATTGAATGTGCAAGTTGAGAAGCGACCTACAATTGGGGGTGATTATTTCATCGCCGATAAAATGGGACCCTCAAAACCTAGTGATAATAGCGAGCATGATGATAATAGTGATGATCATATTGAGCATAATGATGTACATGAAGAGGAGCATCCCGCCTTGTGACATGTTCCTTTGGTAGTTCTTCCTCATCCTAATTTATCAAGATCCTCTTTTTTTGAGTCGGAATCGAAGATATTTACGGTGATATTGTTGGTGGCTCGTTAAGAACTATGTATTATGACTCGAGAGAGGTGAGTTGAAAAAGGGTATGGTTTTCGTAGATAAAAAACATGTGCAATTTGCGATTAAAGATTTTTAAATGTGCGCGCGTCATGGCGGGGCGTGAGTATAAAGTCGTGAGTCTACGTCGACATTGTGGAAAGTTGTTTGTAAGCATAATCAATCCTGAGTTATTGAAACGAGCTTATCATCGCAGATGTCATGAATTGATGGTTGCGATCTTGTTATGTGAAAAGACATTCAATGTGGCAAATTACCAAGTTGGGACCTCCCCATAGTTGTGTTATGAACACCGTCTCCAAAGATCATAGAAACTTGTGTAAAAATATTATCGCTAAAGATCTTATGGGGATGGTACATTGTGATCCTGGCGTATGATATCAAGTATGTTCAAAGAAAATGTGAAGGACAAATATGGATATGAGATATCATACCATAAAGCTTAGCATAGTTTGAAACGGGTAAGAGAAATATGTATGGGACTTGGGAGAGGTCTTGTCAATATTTGCCTAAATATATGGGGGCTGACTGCAAATACAATCCGGAACAGGTTGTGGAGTGGTTGCCTAAAGAAATAGACGAATGTGGTGTGCATACGTTGGGGTACGTTTTACGGTCATTTAGGTCGTGCATCGATGGTTTTGGCATTGTCGCAATGTCATTAGTGTGGATGGAACACACTTGTATACTAAATACAAGCACAAGATGTTAATTGTTGTGACTTTAGATGCAAACCAATATGTGCTACCTCTAGCATATGCTATTGTAGATGAGGAAAATTTTAGGTCATGGCATTGGTTTTTCACATGGTGGCTAAATACGTGGTTTGTAGTGCCGAGGAACGTGTCTTATTTCCCGACCGCCATAAGGGTATAATAGAAGCGGTCGAACGTGTTCCCGAGTTTCAAGCACCTGGAGTACACGGTTTTGTTTGAGGCACGTGACATCTAATTTTAATAATCATTTTAAGAATATAAAACTCAAAGACTTGTGTTGGCAAGTCGGATCGAGTTGAGTGTTTGGGCGTTTGAGAAAATAATGGAGCGATTAAATTATTGAACCCGGATGCTTACGAGTATTTGGCGGCGATTGATTGCATATGGACACTCAACTACGATGAAGGGAAGATGTGTGGAATTATGACTACAAATATATCAATGCATAAATGGAGTACTTAAGGGTGCTCGACGCTTTCCAATCACTTTGCCATTGTGCGGATCACCTTTGCAAGGTCGGCTAAGTGTTTTTAGATCGCATGACGAATGCATCGATGACTCAAGAAATAAAACCAAATTTGGCCGGATGATGTATACAATAGATTTGACAAAATACAACATCGTTACAACATATGGTGCGGATGTATGATTATACTTGAACAAACGCAAGTGTCATCACACAAACACCGGGTTCTAGATATATGCGTACCTTCAAAGTGAAGTTATCTACCCAAGAATGTTCATGCGGTCGTGGAAGAATGATGGAATACCATGCTCTCATGCAATGCAAGCTTGTTGCCATTTTATGATTGATCCAAGAACTTTTATGAAGCAATATTATAGCACCAACGCTTACTTGAGGACATATTCTTCCAACATTTTGAACCGTTGCCCGGCGATGATGAGTGGGATGATCCACCTTTCCAAATGTAACACAATACATCGAAGCGTCGTGTTGTCGGATGACGTGGAAGAGATACAACATCATGAATTCATAATAAAATGGATCGTCCACAAACCCGCGCGAGCAACAATATTGTCTTGAAAGAAGCGAAACTTCACGGCGCGGATCATCATCCCATCGATTTAGTTTGCTTTATTGTGTCTTAGAAACCATGATTGTAATTCGTGATTGTAATAAAAATTGGGATATGTCTTATGAAAACAATATTTTCCGTATTCATTCATTTTATGTCTTATGCCTTAGTCATTTTATGTCTTATGCTTTGGTTTACATTTTTTTTCAACAGGATGAATTCTAGACGTGTTAGAGAGGTATATGGACCTCATGATCTCGATATTTTGACTTTACATGAGTCATATGCACGTTTGACGTGTTCTTCGTGTAGAAGTTAGCGATGATATTGAGCGGATGCTACACATGCCACTATACCACACAGTCCACCAACAGGTGATATACCGCCGGCAGATCCCGAGAGCCCATACAGTCGTAGCACACGCGGCAATGACGACAACAGCGATCGACCATTTACAAACGATGCTTCCATATCTCGTGATGTTCCTCCACGGTACCCCATGTTGATATAGTGGGACCTTCTACTTATACACCCACTATACACCATGGTATGAATTTTATGAAATTCTTAAAAATTATAAATTCACAAAAAACACATAAGTTCTTTTTATTGATCAATTTTAATTATATATGATGATCCATCTACATCTACCCCTGGTTATTATGTCCTCGGCCCGAGACACACGATTATAACACACCAGAGTGGACACTCATTTACATCTCTATTACGCATGACTTTGGTGCTATGGGAGTTCCACATGGGAGTCATGATCCGTCCACATTTTAACATATCACCTGTTTCATTTTCACCTACACTCAAAATGAGTATCGAGGATTTGACCTGGGTGAGTCGACATCTTCAAATGCATCTAGTCATCATACAAGAAATGATCAAGGGATGATGATCCGCCACCACAGGAGGTTCGGGGGAATGATGGTAGACGTGGGAGTACTTGGGCGGAGGGTAGCGCTGGGTGTGGCACCGGGGAACATAGGGTTTGTGATTAATCTCGACTTGTAACGATTATAATTTTCTCAGATCGTATCGATTCAAACTGATCGGTTTGAATAATCGAATGAATTTAATCTTTTAATTTTATAAATTAATAAATAAATTAATTATTAAATAAAAAAAAATTAAGAAGGGCGCTAGTCAATAGAGATGTTAAAAGGGCGCGACCGTTGACCCGCACCGTTTTAAAACCGGAAAAAAAGGGGTTAGGGCGAATTATTTTGGCCCGTTTAAATCGAGGCCTTTTTGGCCCTGGACCGCTTAAACCGAAGCTGTTAGAGCTAGCCCGAAGGTTAACCAGGTTAGCTCGTTAGCCCGCTATTTTTATTTTTTAAAAAATAAATATAATTCTAATATTTTATATCTACTTTTATTAGCTACAATTACTAGTAAATTTATTAATTAAATTCACACTTCCATCATCTTTAAGTTTAACTTTACTAAACAAGCTATAAATTCTTGAAAAGCTTTTTTATTATTTGTTTTATTTATTACTTAATTTACTTTTCCATTTTTATTCTAAATAAGAAAATATCACATAATCTTATTAGATTATTTAGGGTATAAATTATATTTGTAAATGGTGCTAAATCTAATTTTATAATTTTGTTAATGCACCGTAATTATAAACATGCATGACCTATTTTTAAGATTAACTTTAAATGTTAAACTTAAATGTTATATATGCTCAAGTTTGAAATTTTAGATTTAAATATCTTATTTTGAAAATTTTAAATTATAGTCATATGAGTAATTACGAGAAAAAGTGTTAATTTTGAGTAGTTTTAGTTTTTATTTTCAAAAGTTAGATCATAAAATATTTAATTTTATAAATTTGTTAATGCAATGTAATTAGAAACTTTGCATGAATTTTATTTATGATGAATAGTTTAACTTAAAATGTTAAACTTAAATGTTATATATATTCGAAAGATAAAATTTTAAATTTAAATACATAATTTTTAATTTTTTGACTATAGGCTCGATAGTGGCCGTTTAGCGCAAGCCCGCTTGGGTTAGAGTTGAGTTCCAATATTGCCACCATTTAACACCTACCGTTTGCCCGTAGACCACTGGTGGCCTATATAACTAGGACCAACCCGTTTAACATCTTTACTAATCAAGCTAGCGCCCAATTAATGAAAAAAATAAAGAAAAATGGACTGGGCGCTATTGCAATTAGCGCCTGGCCTAGACTTAAACCATTAACAAGCGCCAAATCCACCACAAAATGGCAACAAACCTTTCTTTTTTTTTTTTTTTGAGTTGGAAATGGCAACAAACTTTCACAAATGCAATATTGTGTTAAAATACCCTAGATTTTAAAATGGAAATAATATACCTTTTTCAAGTAATTCAAGGAACATCCCCAAACACACCCTAGGATTTCACGCCTCCAGACTTCTTTGGTTCTTCCATCATCACCAATTTACCACTTAACTTCCAAAGTGTATCTGAGAGTATCTTCCCCACGCCTGTCAATTTTAACAACCTTCTTAAATATATCGCTACCTAGGCGCACCTTAGCGCAACATCCGCCATTCTGCTAGCCTGGGCATCCGGACTCCCCAACGTTGACGACCGCCCTACTCAACGTAACTCGCCTCACCCATTTCCTATCTCACTCACAACCTTCTAGAACCTTATAGAAACCCTCTTCCATTACTTATATACACATCCTACTCCCATTCGTTCATTTTTTTCTTCGAGATAAAGGTTTAGTACAGAGGAGAAACTCTTTCTGTGAAAAATGGGCGTTGATTACTACAACATACTGAAAGTTTCCAGAAACGCATCTGAAGAAGATGTGAAGAAGTCTTACAAGAGGCTGGCGATGAAATGGCATCCCGATAAGAATGCGGTGAATACTAAGGAAGCAGAGGCGAAATTCAAGCAGATAAGTGAGGCGTATGATGTGTTGAGTGATCCACAGAAGAGGCAGATCTATGATTTGTATGGGGAAGAAGGGCTGATGTCTGGTTTTTATCCGCCGCCGAGTTCGAAAGAGAAGGGGTTTAAGTTTAGTCCGAGGGATGCGGAGGATATTTTTGAAGAGTTTTTTGGTGGGTTTGATGTTGGGAAGGAGAAGAGTAATGGTGGTGGTCGGAGGTTGAAGAAGGCGGCGGCGATGGAGACTAAGTTGCCGTGTAGCTTGGAGGAGTTGTATAAGGGGTCGAGGAGGAAGATGAAGATATCGAGAACCGTTCTTGATGAATCTGGGTAGGTACATTTAAATTTATGTAATCTGATTTGTTTATCGATTCCTTTTCAAATTTTATTTTTTATTTTTACATCCAATTTTCTTATGAATGGGTTTGAGTTGATTGACTGGAAGTCAAATGAAATTTGCATAAGATTGGAATTTGAGAGTATCCCTTTCGGGTATGTTTGTGATGTTATGTCCTGTAATTGTATATGCTTTAAGATGCTTTGATAATAGTGGCTTCTATAATCTTCTGACTTTTTGTTTTTGGCTAATGAATTTTTGGCACCTAATGTGTTAGTGATGTGATTAGCTTAGTGATTACAGGTTGCAGGTGGTGCTCTAAATCAGCATAACATGGATAACAAAATTTGATACATATTTGGAAAAAGAGGTTTTGAATGATAGGTGGATTACATATGCTTGTATTTATGTACAAAGCATATATTTCTGTTCTTGGAAGCAGAGTATTGAAGTAGTGATACTTGTTTGTCTCTTTGCTATTGCATGATGAAACTGCTTCATATATGTTTGATAAGATGTTTTATTTGCTAGTGTATATTTATGCATGATTCTTTTCATTTCATTTATATAACCTATCTGTTTGTATTATGTTGGGGTTTGGGGTGCCTTGGGGTTAATTTGAAGTGTTTATCCTGATGATGCAAAATTGAACTTGTTTTTAGTTTCTCTCTTTTGTTTGAGGTATAGCAATTATTTTTTCAGAAAAGTCAATGTTGTAGACTTGTAGTGGTTGTCCGTGGGTTATGGGTTAAAGTTTTGGTGAGCTACTATATGGACTATCTGAAAACAGTTGGCAAAATGAACTTTAAATTGCAATAACTAGAAACTTTACCAAATGATAATTACGTGAGAATTTGGGATTTAAATTTAAATGTTGTTTCTGCGGATTAAATATTTTTATTATGATTTGTTGCATTGATCAAGTCCCCGTCCCATCATTTGAGTGCATTAGATAAGCTTTAAACCACAGCTTGCTGATTTTTTCATCATCCTATCCCAAAAATTGTAATGGTCTCAAGAAGCTTGGGAAGTGTGTTTATCTATGCACGATTTGAATAGAAAATATCTTAAAATTTCATGTATGTGTTGAGGATGCTGTATTCATAGACATGGTATATTAAAACTGGAATTCATCTGCTAAATCTCAAAACAATTTAATTACTAGTAGAGATTTTATGATTGGAAAGTTAGAGTTGAAACGTGCATCATATCTGGGATTTATATCTTGAATAGACCTACATGCATATAACAGTGATGATTAAATCCACAGGTTTAGTTTTAGCTTCTGTCGCAGCCTTTACTAAGAATGCTATGCAGGTCTGATTTATTCAATTTCCTTCTCCATTGTATAATTATTTGAACCAAGGGACTAATTTCTGAATGTTCTGTTTTAGTTTTTTTTTAAATTATATATATGTTATATTGTTTTGCTCCATGATCAGATTTGAGGTAAAGCATGTCCCATGCTATAATCCAGGCTTTTATATATCATCTAATTGCGTTAGAACTTAGAAGTTATAGTTATGACCAGAGCTTTATGCAATACATCACTTTTACTCTGTTATTTTTAGGTGTAATATATATGTTACTAACTCTGTATGTATGATTTCATTCATTAGAGAATGAAGCTCACACAATATATGCTCGTTTGCAGCTGTGACCAGCTTTTGTTGCTAGTAGACAGAGATTGTCAAGTTCTTATACATGCTGCCTTTAGAATTCTCTGTTTGTTTTTCACAATGTCAGCATCAAAGATAGTTAACATAAGTGCTTGAGCATACATTATTGTGCTAATAGCGTTAGGGTCTTCAACTAAACGAATCAACTCTTGGATTAAACTTTTTCATTATTCACTAGTCACAACATAACTAGAGCATTACGAAAAGGAAACTAATAGTAATAAGATTTTATTTCCAGCAAGTTGAATTTCCTGCAAATCTTGTTATGATGTTCCCTATGTTCTATGCATTATTCAGTCTGTATTAATGTGCATATCATTAATGCAGTAAACCTGGCACTGTTGAAGAGGTTTTGGCTATACAAATTAAACCTGGCTGGAAAAAGGGTACAAAAATTACTTTTCCTGAAAAAGGGAACCATGAACCGGTGCTGCCCTGGGGACCTCATCTTTGTCGTTGACGAAAATCCCATCCAATTTTCAAGAGAGACGGCAATGATCTAATCGTTCATCAGAAAATCTCCCTATTGGACGCTCTCACAGGTAAGACTCTCAACATTACAACCTTGGATGGAAGAGATATACCTCTTACAGTATCGGATATCATCAAACCAGGCCATGAAATGGTGATTGAAAATGAAGGGATGCCATTATCGAAAGAACCTGGTAAAAATGGAAATTTGAGGATTAAGTTTGATGTCAAATTCCCTTCGAGGCTTACCGCAGAACAAAAATCTGATTTGAGAAGGGTCTTGGGCAGGACAATCGAGTAATGCTGGGTTCAACGTTTAATTTGCCTTTAACCTAGTTATTGAAGTACAACTAAGTGTATATAGTTAACCTATTCGGGCTAGAGACTTTATTGTGTATAGTAGAATAAAATATTTATTTTTATGTTTTCTCAACATTTAGAAGTATGATGTAGCTCCCACTTAGCAGCCAGCTAATTCAGCTGTCAATCAGTACTTTTTGCAATGTGAAAAATCTGTAAAGTATAATAATGTCTCTTAATTATGGAGGTAATCCAATATAATGTTGTATTGGTGTTATATATATGTATCTATCTTATTAGCTGTGCTATTCACTGAAGGGCTTCTCTTCTAGCATTTTTTCTTGGATTTATTTACGTTTTTTAGTGATCGGTGGTAATTGGGAGAAGTTTTTGTGGGTGATTTTGGGAAGATAAGTTTAATATGTGATGTATTGGGAAATATGTGTGTATTAGTAGAGAAATGCATCAAAATACATTAATGTATGTTTAGTTGGTGATCGGGAAAAGTGGGTGATTGGGAGATGCTAAACAAACATACCATCAACATCTGCTGGTTAAATTTGTAGATATTTATTATTTGATGTCATGGAAAATGTAGTGCTTTAAATTACGTGAACCTTCATTAGAACATTTCCTTTAGCTTAAGTCAAGACGGTTTAGCGATTGCGAAAAATTGCATAAAATAGTTCATGATTCTAGAGCAAGATTATTCCAAATACAAATTACATAATAATCCGATACATAATGTTTGTACTCAATTCATGATATCTAGGTTTGCTGACAAGCTATTTGCTTATTTCTCTAATCTTGCCACTGTGATAAACCCAAAGGCCGTTTGAGGTATCTATGACCACTTGTGGGTATCAATGCCATTATTGATCCATCTTAGAACCTGTGTTTCTCAATCTTCTTTTGAAAGTCTTCCTTTTTGGCCCCAACAACTTTGTCAACTTCTTTACCTCTCTTTATCAGTATGAAAGTTGGCATTACATGCACTTTAAACTCTTGTGCTACATTCTGTTTACATATATGATATATTCATTATCGATCATAGGTGGTACTGTAATTAAAAAAAGAAGGATTTTTATGCAATATTATTAGGTTAATTGAGAAGAAAAGAGCTTACATTCATCTCATCAACATCAATCTTGATGAACTCGATGTCCGTATATTTTTCTGCAAACTCATTGATTGCAGGCTGAATGAACTTACAAGGCCCACACCAAGAAGCCGTGAAGTCGATAACGATCTTGACGAACAGAAATTAAATTAATCAGAAAGATCCATAGAAAGGTTGAGAATAGCATTATGAAAAATTATACAAGACTTACAAGTTTTGAAGTTTGCTTGGATGCTTCAAAATGGATTTTCCATTTTGCTGAGGAGTGAAATGCAATATCCTGACCCTTCTTGGTTGGTGCTGATATATTGGTTTTTTGTTGGTATTTCCCTGTTCTCATAAACAGTGGAAACACTCCCCATCTTTCTTCCCAAATTTTTATATGTGAACATTTTTCCTTGTTTTTTAGGTTATCCTTCCCACTTGAGCCTTAATAGTTAATATATCTATGTTTTGGCCTGAGCTAAGGATTGGTGGCAATGCTTTTTATACTGGTTCATGCTGCACTTTTTCTTGTTTCTTTATGACACTTTCTTGGAGAATATATTCTTGTTGGGACCCTAATTTATTTTGTGGATGGCTTGTGTTAAATATGGAAAAATTCGGTGCTGTTTTACTCAATTTCTTGGGAAAAACATAATTAATAAAATCATGTGGAACTATTTGTATACAGATTAATGAAACATTATACTTTATTCCAATAATCTTGGACCCTTGGTACTATAGAATATTTATAATCTGAGTTCATAATATAAACTGTGCCATCAAGTTTTTCTAGATAATTTTAGTAAATCACCAATTATTCTGGTCTTGCTTACTAAGGAGTGTTTTCAAAAGTTCCGCTTTTAAAAGAAGTGGTTTATCGTAGTAGAAGTTAAATACAATTGAAAATTATAAGTTGGTACTGTTTTTGCAAATAAGCTTAAATTTGATTAAGTTACATAAAATGTTTAGTGAATAAGCTCTAAAAGTGTTTCCACATATTTGAATATGTAACCAAATTAGAATTAGAAATCTCAAGTATCCCCTCCTTCCACGTATATAGATTCTGATTAAATTATTCAAATTAGAAATAGAATTTGATATTTGAAAGCACTAAAAACTAATTTTATTTTTTCAATCTAAATCTGACAATTATTTTTTTAAGGTGTGATATTTTATGGTTATTAAACAGAAGACATCAGCAAGGTGAAAAACAACCACTAATGATTTTTGACAACTCATAAAGCAATTTCCCGTGGAGGTTTAAATTTAGGGGTGACAATTCGGGTCGTCAGGTCGAGTTCGTATTTGGTTTCATGTTGGTTTCGGGTTATGCTTAAAATACATTATAAAAAAATAAAAAATAACTACATTTTAGTCAAATTGGTAACATTGTGTTAGATTCTTGTTAGTCGTTTTCGTGTTAGGGTTTCCCGCATTCGTGTTCAGGTTCCTCTCAATAACTTCGGGTCGGATTCGTATCGAGTTATCGTGTCGTGTCAGAGATTATCACCCATAGGTTTAATGTTATGAAACTAAAAGATGGGGATGTCATTTCAATAGCATGACATATGTTCATTATAATAAGCTGTCTCAGTCAAAGATATATTGGATTGTATTTGCTTTCCTTGCATCTAGTTTTTTTCTCTCATTCTTCACATGGATTAACAAAAATGTTCCACCTTCATAGTCTGTTACAGTAAACAAGAATAAGTATATTTTATTGGGGCCACACTTGATTATTAGATTCCATTACTCACTTAGGACTAATGAGTCACATACCATAATCAAACGAAATTAAATATATATGATCAACTAATGATTTAGTCTTACATCTAGTCCAATATATTAGAAAATGTACTCTTAATTTTATCAACATAGTCAAAATAAACTTCAATAAAATCGAGACGATCTTATAAAAATAAATTGTCCATATGTATTTAAATATCATGAACTCTAATTCCTTAAAATTGAATCATAAATTGAATCTTTCTTTATTTAACAACTTAAATACTCAGTTTATGATATCAAATAATTCATGGACATATACAAACTCAATATATGTAAAAATAATATTTTATTTAATGTATCATATTACATAATAGTTTGCTCGCAGCACTATATCCAACATCGACATTGAAGAATTTCAACCATATTCATGAAGCAATTTCTGGTGCAGGTTTAAAATTCTGAAATTGGTCATTACAATAAGTTGTCTGAATCAAAGAACTATGGATTGAGTTTATAGGAAAATAGTAGTATTTCTTCTAGTACAATTTATATGAATCCAAAAACCAAAATAGTTAAAATTTGCAAAGTAAGCAAAATAAAAATTAGCTCGAATCATGTGTTCGACACACTATCATTAAAACGCAGTTGTCCCCTATTCGGACATCCGTTTCCCATGATAAGAAGAGAAAATCGGATTATCTATTAAAGTAAACAGAAAATTATGCTTGAAAATTATCACCAAAAATTAAATTACAAGAGTTTTCGGAGATATATGGAAATTTTGTAAGTTTTTGTGTATTTTTCAAATGTGAGAAATAAGCGGTATTTATAGATATAAATATGACCTTTCATCAAATAAAATATTTGTCGGTCCCCCTCCTAAGGTGGTTTCAACTATGGTCCCTCCCAAAGGTGGTTACAACAGTGGTCTCTCATCATCTCCTTCAAAGGCCAACACTCAACAAGGTGGTCCCCTCAAAGTATCTGCTATATCCTTGGATTCATCCGGTGTAATGATGCCCTAGTCTTTGGGACCTCTACCTCATGTCATCCGATTATGAATCGAATCCTCGACATTCGGCTCATAATACTAATGCTCAATCCATTTTGGCCATTCTTTTGCTAAAATTGTTTCGGTATTCACCATGGTATGAATTCAACTATGCGAGGCCAAGGTAATTTTACAATATTTTCGCATGTTGTTCTTTGGTAAATCCCATTCTATCCCTAAACCTATTAGAAAGGGAGATTATTATTCCGTTACTATTAATGAGAACGTTTATCAACAACGCCTTGCCGAATTTTCCTATTCTTTGATTGGTAGGGTGATTTTAGGCAAGGGTAATAAACCATGGGCGACTATGTTCGCATAAATGCTATCGGAAATATGGGGAATTAAGAATGATTGGAAACTAATCCCCTTGGGTAAGGAATTTTTGTGTCAAGTTTTTTAATGCGCGGGATCGGCGAGCTCAATTACGTATTAATTGGGCGCTTAATCCGGGACTATTTGGCTCTCTCCATGGGTCCCGAATTTCAATCCATACAAGGTACATACGTCGGTGGCAAGTGTTTGGGTCCGAATCTTGAGCTCGGTTTGGAGTCTTGGGATCCTAATAACATCTTGGGGATCGCCAAATCAATTGGGAATCCGATACAAATTGACCAACGTTCGCTTGATGGTTCTCGGGATATTTTATCACGGGTGTTAGTGGATATTGATCTGTCGAAACCATTGGAGGAGCATATCATGGTAGAATGGGTTGGCGGTGTTCCTTTATGTCGATTACTTATGAGAAATTACCGAATTTTGTTTAAAGTGCAATGTAACGGGACATTCGACGGTTTCTTGTCGTATTACTCCCGCAGGAACTCAACCACCGAAAAGACGCGCCTCTTCGACCAGGGTCATCCCGGGACTTGAAACACGTCCGAATTCTATGCAACGGGTCGTTCCGGGTCCGTAAAGTTTACCATCCGTGCGGCGGAGACAAGGGCAAGGCCGTTGTTGACTCCATAGAAATACGAGTCATCAAAGTCGTGTTAAGGAGGGTGAACCTTCTCCTTCACGTATTCACACTAAGAATTCTTTTGATGTTAAGGTCCGATTCGGATGATGTGGCATGTGATAATCACGAATTTGGAGCACAAATCGATAATGAGAATATGATTATGGCTTGAGAATATAATACTAGCAACACGCAGACCAGCCATGGTTACTTACCAACCGCAGAGGCAACAAATTTGGATGAACATGGACAAAGTAATTTGCAACATGGAATGAAAATAGTTTCAAATAGCCTTCCTTTTAATGATTATGTCCATAGCTCAATGATCCTTCCGGGGTTCAAAGGCTATGGCCGTTCTTTGCCGAAACGCGTTGGTCGATATATGGCGGATGAAGACGATCAAGATGATGCAGACAAATTGGAAGCTTTAAAGACCAAGTTAGGCGACTCTTTATCTGCTCCGATTGTCCTTCACTCAAGTGATTCGTCAGAAGCTATGAACGCTCTGGCAATTGTGGTTGGAGGATCCTGGGCCGATATTCCACACAATACATCGACTATCGGGGAGGATACTCAAGCACGTGCAATACAAACACATGCCATGTCCTTCGAAAATCCTCTAGAAATAAACGTCCGTCATTTCGATTGAGATTTTAAGTTATTTCTGTTGTTTCTTTTATGGGGTACTCTTTTTCCTATCAAAGGTTTTTCCCAATGGGTTTTACTTTGGTAGGTTTTAACGAAACCCTTTTTTTAAAAAAGCTAGTTCTTGAACATTGAAACTTTATATTTTCTTTTTTAATAATATTTTGTATTTATTCAAAAAATCAAATAAAATATTTGTCATTTACTATTGAAAATGTCAAAAATAAATTTGGCATTTACTATTTAAAAGGTCAAAAATAAATCTACCCTTTATTACTATTAAAAAGGTTAATAAGAATTTTACCTCAAATATTCCAACAGGATTTGCTTTCCTAAATCTCTGCATCTTGTTTTTTCTCTCATTCTTCACATGAATTACCAAAAATGTAAGAAATTAAATGAACACGCCTTCGTAGCCTGTTAGATCGGACAAGAATAAGTATATTTATTTGGGCAGCACTTGCTATGGTACGCAGCATTGTTTGGAATAAAACTTTTTTTTTTTTTTTTTTTTTTTTTTGAGAAGATGTTTGGAATAAAACTGAATTGATGGCAAAGGTAGGAGAAGGACTGAAATGTCTTTTCAGAACCAATCTCATTGCCTTTTCTAATATGATGAGATAAACAGAATGTTATCTTAAAACTAGTTCACATGCTTTGTTCAATTTATATCAGCCAAGGCCCCATTTACTTTTGTGGTTGAGATATAAAATGATAAATAAAAATTGTGATTAGTTAATGAATGTTGATTGATTTAAATCCTTGCCATTTGGCTTAATTGCAAAAAAAACTCATTTTCTATCAAATTACAAATATCTCCTAAAAGTATTACAAACACCCTCTTGGGTTATATCTACCTAAGAAATACTCCGTCTTAAGGGTACAATTTAAAAAAGAGAAACAAATACTCTTTGTAATTTGAAAGATCATCATCACCAGTTGGACCTAATCCCAACTATGTTGGGGTTGGTGGCATGAAATCTATAATGTCAATTAATTGCTAAAATTAGTTAACACTATATGCAAAAGTAACGTAGTAAGTTTTTATACCGGATACGTTACCCTTCATGTCGCAACTTTCATATGAGGGAAAAACAGGGACGGATCCGTTTTTTTTTTTTTTAGAATGGGGCACAAAATAAATACAATTATAAATTACATCAAAAGTAATTAATAGGGGCACCCTTTATTTATTTTTATCCTAATTAATAAATAACTTTTAAAAAGAAATAATAAATAGTAAAGAAAAAAATACATATAAAACAATTAGTGGAGCACAGTTTATTTTTATTTACTTTGTGAGGCCCCAATTTTAACAACGTGAGATACGGTGTTATGTAGTGATTATTTATTCGGCTATGTATCACAAACCTATTATTAATGAAACGCGACTCTACTTTTATTTATTTCTTCCAACGTCAATTACGCATTTCGCATATTTGGAGCTTAGCAATTTTATATTCTCCTCTTGTATTAATGCTTGATCGAATGACTACAACTTTAGAAATATTAGACCTCGAAAATTTAGGAGTACATTTCGATCCTTATCCAAATATTTTGTCTTATTCTATAATTCATCCCAACCAACTTCCAATTTATTTTTCGATTACACATTTCTTATTTCACATCTTTATTTTAAATTTCTAAATATTTAATTATGGATATATATACATTTTATTTTTTCACCCTCAATTTTATAAAGAAAAGAAACCAAATATTTTTTTCCTAATTTTTGAAATTACCAATTTAAATGGGGAAAATAACTCAATTTTTCTTCTATCACTATTTCAAAGATTTTGTATCTCCCAACTAAATTATTATTGGACAAAAATTTTTTTTTTTTTGATAATTTCATTTCTATTTTATTTTATGTCTTCCAAGCCTACAACTAAAAATCTTCCTACAAATCCCACTAACCCTTTAGTCAAACAAATGAATTTTAAATTTCCCTCTAAAACCTAGCTTTTGGCTTCATGTCCCTAATAAAGAAAGCTAGTTATTTTTTTTTTTACCCCAAACCCCTAATTATTCACATTAACTATCATTAATCTCCCAAACAAAAATCCTCTCCCTTTCTCTCTAAACATTCTCCTACTTCTCTCTACAAATTTCTTCATATCTTCAAACCTTCTTCATATCTTCAAACACACATTCTTCAAATCTTCAAACAATTTTCATATCTTCAAAACACACATTCTTCAAATCTTCAAACAATCTTCATATCTTCAAAACACACATTTTTCAAATCTTCAAACAATCTTCATATCTTCAAACCACACATTCTTCAAATCTTCAAACAATCTTCATATCTTCAAAACACACATTCTTCAAATCTTCAAACAATCTTCATATCTCCAAACATTTCTTCATATCTTCAAACACACCTCCCTCATATCTTCAAACACTTCTTCATCTTCAAACACACTTTCTTCATATCTTCAAGAATAATTTCTTCATATCCTCAAACACTTTCTTCTTTCTTCAAACACTTAACAAAAACACAAGAACTCTTCTTACTTCTTTATTTTGAAACTATCACTACTACAATGTAAGGAATTTTCTTCTTCAATCCATTTTGATATTTCTAGCTTATCCTCTTCACTTCTTAACCTAAGTTTGATTTTTGGTTTGAGGTACACTTAGAAGACAACTTGAAGATAATAGAGACTTGGAACCATCTTGACTAGAGTTGTTTTAAGAGTGAGTAAAGAGACCCATTTTGAGACCTCTCTTGGTCTCATTTCATCTACTACACAAGGTAAGTGTAGTTTTACCAATATTCTTCACCTCTTTCTTTTTCTCCTTAAATTTTTAACCTCATTTTTCTAACTCCTATATTTTTTTGACATTCCTTGACTTAAGGGCTGACCTAAGTCACTTCTTCATCAAGAGTGATTTATTCCATTTTTTCACCAACAAATCAATCTTTAAGGTGGGTGAAAAATTCTTTCAACTTCTAGGTGTTTTACTTAAAAATGCATGTAGTATTTTGATTTTGAGCATTTGAGTTATATATTATGTATTGCATGCTATTTTCCTGTATCAAGTTGGAAAAATTCTCAGTGTTGCTCAAAAATGCGATTTATCGAAAAATAGGGCATACATGTACACTTTATTGTTATACTTGATGAAATTTTGTATGAGAAGGATATGAATGTGTATGACTCTTGAAATCTATGTTTTGAATGATTTATAACCTGGAAAAGTCGAGCATAATTGATTAAATTTCAACTTTTGTACTTAAAATGCAAAAATGGAAAGTTGGTGGACTTAATTGCAAGAAAATAAAACTTAAGGGACCCCTCTGCAATTTTCAATTTTTGGGACTGAACTCTGGTCCAAAAATTATGTTTTGATATTTTAATAAAGTTTTAAGAGTTTTTAGATAAATAAAATCAACCCTCAAAAGCCCAAGGACTAGATTGTAAAATTTCGAAGTTTAAGGGCTATTTTGCAATTTTCGAAACTGTACCAGACCCTAATTTTAAAATTTGAAATTTTAACTCTTAAGGGACTGGAAATAACATATTTTAAGTGTATTCCAAAAATCCAAGTGTTTAGAGCTTGGAAAGTAATTTTATAAAACTTGAGGGACCAAATTGTAAAAGATTAAAATTTAGGACCAAAATAAAATTTCCAGGACTTATGCAGTCCATGCACCTGGAAATACTAATTTAACTATAACATAATGATATTTTGGACCCAAGGTTCAAATTTCATAACAATCGGACCCAAAAAAGCCTTAAAGGCAATTATTTCAAAATGGGACAAAAGTGAGATATTCAAAAGTTAAGGGGCCTATATTTATTTCTTTGTAAAACTATTTTTGTCCCAATATCCCACTGACCTTAGTGACATTTTCCAACTAGAATCACATTAAAATCCCTTCCGGGTTGTGAGTTCTAATTATTTTAAACTTAGGGACCGAAATGATAATTTTAACAAATTTGGAGCTAATGTGAGAATTTTATAAAAACTCGACCTCAAAAATTTAAAAACCTGAATCTCTGAACAATTTAGAGAAGTTAGGAACTGACCTCATAATTGTTCAAGGCCGGATATTTATTTATTCAATTTTTAACCCCAAAAGAATTGGTTTTTACAAAAAGGGCTAATTGTAAATTTTCTTTTTACAAGGACCTAACTCAAATTATTTTTATTTTAAAGAAACATCCCTCGACCCTCTGAATTTAATTATTCATTAAAATATTTTATTTTCTCAAAAATCCCGACTTATCGGATCGTCTTGACCAATTAATACGCGATCGTGGGGCGACTTCCTCGTCTTGCGATTTCGAATCTATAACGGACTTATGTTCCACCTAATATTTCAAGATATCGAAAATTACTTATCCTCCCGATAGTTATCTTCATCCAAATAACTCCACCAACGCCATGATTGCCTTGCGCAAATTTTCAAAACTTTCCTAAAATGCTCCCCGAATCAATAATACTCATTTTGCTGGTTGACTACCCGAACGTGTACTTACTTTCTGTCCGAGTCAACTTGGTGTGTCGAGATCACAATCGGAATGGATACGTCGGGGATGGAACCGCGGCTGCTATTCCACTCTTTGGCCCCATCGCCCTAATCCCGCAAATCGGGGACGGAGTTTGTCCAAGGGAAGCGGTCGTAGTACTTGAGGTATAATAATGATTATGACAAATCCGAGCCTTGCTAGCTCCACTGTGGATTTTATACCATTGATTTGGGCTTCCTAGACTTGAGTTTTGTGTTGTTTTTGAGTATTTTGAGTCATTTTTGTTATATCTCATAGGTTAAGCATTAATTTCTATTGTTTGAGTCATTTGAGTGGCCAAGACATATTGTGGGCCAAGTATATTAGTCTAGAGTCATAGCAATGAGTCTCATGTCAAAAGAAGCAAAGATGATCAAACAAGAAGGGATTGATATCAAGAAATGTCCAAACGCGTCTAGAATTTCCAGCAGACTTTGGCGGTTTTTAGTATTTTGGCCATATCTCTGTCCACAAAATTTATATTGAGCTGATTCAAGTGGCTACGGAAAGCTAAGAGATAGGGCTACAACTCTTATGAAGACACAAAAAGCAAATTCGGACGTTTGGATGGCGCTACAGCGCGAAGAAGCTGCAGCGGCAAGCAAGCGCGCCGCGCGCAAAAAGCGCCCGCGGCCGGGAGTATTCTACGGGCGCTGCTGCGCCCCTCCCAGCGCCTTGCAGCGCCCGTACAAAATGGGCAGTGCTGGGTTTGTGTTTTGGCGCTGCAGCTTCATTTTTCAGCTGCTATGGCAGCTCAGTAGACGGACAAAACAAGAAATGTCCGATTTTTTGGATCTAAAAGGAGGGTACTATAAGTAGATAAATGGGAGGCTTGAACTAGGGCATGGAGGACACTTGGAGATGAAAACCAACACCACCAAGACACAAGAAAAGAGTTGGGGAAGAAGATTGAAGACATTTATCATCTAGAAATAGATAAGATTCTTCTTTAATCTCTTTAATTCCTTCTTTGTTGTTTCTTGCATATCATTTGAGATGCATTCTCATTTGATTATTGATATTTGTATTTTCATCATGAGCTAAACACTATAATTCTAGAGGGATGATGTAATCTATGTTTGAACTTATGTTTTGATATTGTGGTTTGTCAATCTAGATTTCCCAATATATTTGTGCTATTTGGATTTATTGCTTCTAAATTACTTGATCAATAATTTAGAGTATTTGGTGTATTTGATTTGACACTTGAGAGAGGTAATTGAATACATGACCTTGAAATAGCATAACCTAGGATTTCATAGAATTGAGAGATTTGTGAATCCTTTGAAGTCATCAACCAAGATTCATAGTTTTTATTGAGATTTCAATTGGTGAATTTTATAGAGATGTTGATTTCCCAATTGTGATCTAAAATCATTTGGCACTCGAGAGAGGAAATGATATTGTAGAAATCTTGACTTATAAATTGGTAATTTGTGATTGATATACCATATTGATAATATAAGGGAAAACTAGATTCATCACACCTCTAATTCATTCTCCCATAGATTTAGATGTTTATATTTTGATTAGTTATATCTAGTTGTTTTTATTTATAAATTGAGACATCCACCTATTATTGATTTGTCAAATATAGCGTAGGTAATTTATACTTGGTACTTATACACGCATTCCCTGTGGATACGACAACCCTACTCATATCACTATATTAAAACTTGACAACCGTAAACTTGCGGTTAGAAAATTCTCTAACATATATTACTTAATATATATTTATCACGATGCTTGTGGGCTATGTGTGAAATCATGGATCATACCTCACGCGTTTTCATACAACCGTTTTCTCGCATTAACTATATATATCGCCACACTTGCACACGATCACCCCATCCACCGAGATTTCTGTCTCACTCCCTCCTTTTTTCTAACCTTTAGATGAAGAGTACGTTGAAGACGTCCGAACCCGCCACGATTGAATCCCTACCATTGATGTGGAGAGACATTCCTTTTACTTTTCTTGTTGATTGGACTTCTTCATTTTATTTCTGTTTGACCGTAGTTAAATTCGAGATAATCTATTGGGTTGTATTCGGATCCGTCGGACCTTAAGATGTAATTTGTATTTGTGTTTATTTTAATTCCGCATTAGACTCTTTTCACTAGAAGTTTCGTATCATGGGTTTAGATCGTTAATTTATTTTCTTTAAGTGATTGATCGTCGTCGCGTCGCATTTGGGGCGTTACATACTTAATCAACATATAATTTTTAAAAATAAACAATATAAATATAACTATTAAAAAGAGTGAAAAACTTACGGGGCACGTGCCTCCATAATAGGAAATGTCGAATTCCCTCTATGAGAAAAATGATATGAAATTCCAAAACAGTCATTCTTCATAGTGTTTCCACTTGCTTGGAAAATATCATGAGACGACAAAGTGTTGAGTTAGTTCCGCTAGTTATGTCTCATTATAGGATTGATATTCTAATGTAATGGGTCTTTTTTTTTAATTAGGTTAAACCTCGTGAGTAATTTTTGTAATTAACCCTTTTTCAATAATAAATAATATGTGTACTTTTTTTTTTGAGAAACAATAATATGTATAATTTATTTGTTTGTTAGATAACACTCCTATGGGTGGGAATTGGGATCTAATCTAGACAATATATCAAGTAACACCAGGCCCAAGTGCGCGACCGGATCCATAAAAGTATGTGGAACTAAACCTTATAAAATAGGGATAAGGACACAATTATCCCATCTTTCTGGACAAAAGACAGAAGATTACGCTTTTCGGTGATTTTTGAACAAAATTACGCTCTTCCCTTTTTTTTTGGAAAAACGCTACTACCAAAATTCCCGGTTTTTTTATGTTGTTGTTTTTTTATTGTTTCAAACATGTTTCTTCTAATCAAAATTCAGTGAAAAATAAATTTTACCCCTATTAACGAATCCATTTTATGTTCGAAATCTTGTAAAAAATAAGAAATATACACATAAAACAACACATATTAAAACCAAATAAATTGAAAATAATATAGAAACAACATGGGTAAAAAAATACAATTCAATTTTTGATTCAATGCATGAAAACATAAACAACCAAGAAACAATATAGAAACAAATCTTAAACAATAGAGAAAATACCATATGAGCAAAAAGAGCTTAAAAATAGGTAAAAATTACATTTAAACACCGAAAATTACATGGAAACGACAAAGAAACATAAGAACAACATTAAAAACGATATGGAAACAACCTAGAAACAACGTAAAAAAATATTAAAAATACCACAAGAATAAAAAGAGGTTAAAAGTAGGTAAAAACGTATCTACACATTGAAAACTATATGGAAACAACAAAAAACATTATTCGAACAACATTAAAAATATTATAGAACAACACGAAACAATAGAAACAATGTACAAAACAATACATGAACAAAAACATCATAAAAAATAGGTAAAATTATTTTGAAACATCAAAATAACAAATTTAAACAACATCGAAACAACATATATAACATGATAAACAATACATGAACAAGAAAAAACGAAAAAAACATAAAAATAATTAAAAAAATATACGGGAGCGTAAAAAAAGAAAACAAATAGGTACAAAAACAATAAAAGCGTATTTGGTGTTATTTTGTCAAAATAAGAGGTATTTAAATTTCTCTATAAAATAGTCTATTTGCCCTTATCCGTTAAAGAAACAGGCCCAAAGGTATTGATCGTGACGGATGGGATTAAATTTTCTTTTTTGAGAAGAGACGGATGGGATTAATTTGGATACGATTTAATGACTAGTTATTGTCTATCACAAGATTAATGGGCATTTGTTGTAAATAATCTTTATTTTATGTCTAATATTTATGATACGTATATTTAGATATATGATATGATATGATATGATATTGTAATTAATATAAAGTAGGCAAAAGCAATTTATAAAGAAAGCAAAAGTAAGTAATGATTATGTTTGCTATGAAACCGTGTGTCCTCGTTTCATTGCACCAAGACATATTATACACATAAAGAGAATATTATATGTGCAATTAAGAATCACAAGATTTATTACTATTGAACTTGTGAGTGCTAAAGTCCATATACAAACAAATTTGTCATAACACTCCCCTTGGGCGTAGCAATATATTAAGTCGGGATGACTATGACTCGTTAGAAACCTCTAGTCGAAAAAACCCCGTGGAAAAAAAAAATCGAACATAAGGGAAAAAATTTACATTCTCAAATCCGGACTAGAGATGTTAAACGGGTGGCCCTAGCCCTATAGGGCAATCCTTAACGGGCTTCGGGCTAAAAAAGCCACTATTAAACGGGCGACATATTGCGAACCTAACTCTAACCTAGCGGGCTTCGAGTTAAACGGGCCACTATCGGGCTACAAGCCTAAAAAATATTTTTTATTTAAATCTAAATTTTAAACCAAAGCATGTATACAAATATAACATTCAAACCAAATATGCAAAACTAAATTACACAAAAAAATTATGTTGCATTACAAGGCTAAAAGTCTTAAAATTCAAATATAAATATTCAAATACAATTCAAGCATCATTATTATCGTTAAAGACTTTGAGACTTTAGTAAGATGCTTCTTGTAATAAGAGTTAAAACAAAAATATGTGCAAGTAAAACTCATTTCTCAAATGATAATAGAAACAACAAACCGCAATGCGGAATAATAAACACCCATATAATTAATAGGAAAATTACAATTTTGGTCCCGTAACTATAGAGCGATAGCAATTTGGTCCTGTTCAATATTTTTTTTTGGCAAGAACACCCTATAACTTCTTGACATTCTCAATTTCATGACTCTTTTTTCTTTGAAAAATTGAACTTTTGCCACAAAATCAAATTAATTGGGGATTTTGGGTTTCCTCCGCCAATTTGAACACACTAGATAGATCTAAATGACATGGCGCCTAAGTGGTCATGCCCAAGGTGGAAAAATGAATTATTTTCAATTAACAATATCTTATTTAATTGAAAATACTTAAATTAAATTAAAAATATATATTTTAATATAAAATAAAATAGGAATAATATTAAAAAAACTCTTGTTTAATACTTAACAAATTTAAATTATTTCGGATGATTGTGAGGTAAGAAGACGACAAGATGAGATAAAACGCTCGGTCCGAGTTGGAAAAGAATCTTCTTGAGTTTATCGAAGAGTGTAAGATAAGAAATCGAGAAAGTGATGATAGATTACTACAAACCGAGGCAAGCATTCAACAAATTGAGATTACATGTCAAACTATGTCAAAGTTACTCCAACAAATGATTGACCAACTTAATAATGAAGAGTCGTCATCATTCTTAGGACTGGTGAAATAGAAAATCATGAACATGAATTGCCCATTATGAAAAAGGTGGACGTCCTTCAAAATTTGGAGGAGACTTTTGAAGAGTGCAATCCGATCTTACAAGAGGAGGAGCCACATCAAATTAACTCGGGGAGTATCTCTATCTCTCACTCAATTGAAAATCCTCATATTGACAAAAATATGTGCACTCTAGATGTAAGCTTCAATACAAATGTATCAAATTTTAAGAAGCATACACTTGAAGGAACAATGTTTGAAAATGGTGATCAATTAACATGTTCTACAGATTTCATGATATTTAATGTGAGTAAAGATAGAAATATCTTTACTATGATTGATAAACCATTTATCATCATTAGGAACACATTTGATTTCCAAAAGACCATCAATATTGTGATCCTTAATCATCCACGTCTTTCATACACTGAAGGATCGCCTATATTATTGGAAAATACAAAGGCGTGGCATGACCGACACTTATTTTTGGATCCTGGTTGAGAATCTGACAAAGTCTGGCTGAAGACTGTAAACTTAGCGCTTCTTGGGAGGCAACCCAATCCCCTTTTATTGCTTTCTTAGTTTTATTTAGTTTAGTAGTTGTTTTTGTTTTTTTCTAAGTTTTTGCATTATTAGTAGTAAGTTGCATCACATTTCACCCCTCTTATTTGTGCAAATCCCACATATCTCACTCCATCGTCACAATGGAACACTTTAACACCACACACACATTCTTCATCTCATTCACTCATTATTTGGTAAGTTTGCACTTCCAAAACCCACCCCATGGTTTTCCCCATCTTGTGATTTTTGGTGTGATTGGATTGTAGAAGTGCTAGGATAATTGTGTTGATGTATGGATTGTGGATTGGTTGATCATGCTTTGAGACTTAGGTTTGGTGTTGAAATTTGGGATTGAATTGAGTTATCCATTGTATTTACTATCTTTGCCCAAATTCATGCATATGAGGTGTTTGATGAAATGCCCCAATGACAGCTTTTCACATTGTTTAGTGCTATTTTGCATCTCCATGCTTATCTTTTGACATGGCACTATATTTTCTACTTGGGTGCATTTTGTATGTGTTGTGATTTTTGATTTCTCACCCATAACCAAGTTCCTTGGTTCCACGAGTTTTGTTTTCTTGTCTACCTTGCTAGGTTGCAAAGATGCGAAGCCAAAAGGGTCGGGCCAAGGCGAAGGGAAAGAACAAGACCACACCTCGGAGCATACAACGCCCACGGGCTTGTGCGCTAGGATGCATTTTGAGCTTATACGAGACACCTCATACACGTAGTGGTATCACATGACTTAATGAGCCTTCGCTCCTCGGCTACCAGGAAAGTCCTTTTTCCCACCTCTCCATTGGGACAATGTCGTTTTAAGTTTGGGGGTGCGATCTGTTTTATTTTCATCGAGTCGGGTCTTGAGTGAAAAAAAAAAAAAAAAAAAAGTCTAGAGTTGAGTCGAGGCGTTTGTTAAACTGTGAAACTGCATGACTAAGTGAATTTGTTGAATATGAGTTGAACGGTCAAAAGAGCATGTGTTTGAACTGTGATTTAATCTTCTTTCCATTAATTCCATCTATATGCTTAACTCGATGATTTATTTGGGGATGATCTATGCAATTGAGTGGTTCCTTTATGATCCCACCGGATCTTTGAACTTGTCGATCACTAGTCGAGGCGAAATCTGGCGAAGTAACCATGAGGAAGTGATTTAGGCCATCTTTGAACAAGCTAGAGCCTAAAATGCCTACCTTTGCATTATATTTTTCCTAGTGTCCCCCTTTGAGCCTTATAAACCCGTTTCTTTGGCAACCAATCGAATACCCGTGAGCCTAAATGTGAAAATTCTAATTACCCATCACTCATACGTACACACATAATATAGAAAAATATTAAAGGTTGAGGAGGGGATGATGAGAGAAGGGTATGTGGTTAATTGAATGAAGTTGCTCGAGAAAAGAAAAGATGAAACCCCATGTACGCAAAAGAATAAGTTTGGGGGTTCCAAAAAAAATGTGAAAAAAAAACAAATCAACGGGATTGAAAGTTCATAAACATTGGGGATGTCAAAAAGTGAAGGGTAGTTGCTTCTCGATAATTCGAAGTGTTAATTGTGTGTTTGGGTGATTTGAGCCACTTAATCCCATATTTTCCTACCTTACCCTAAGCCCACAATACAAGCTTTAAAAGTCCTATTGATCCTTGTGTTACATTAGCCTACATTAGTGGAGATTAGTGTGAAAGACAAGCCTATGGAGTCCTTAAGCATCTCATCTCTATATTCAAAAAGTGGATCATTTTGAAAACACTTGATTGCGTGAATCTATTTGAATAATGTAAATGGAGTTGGCATGTACATTCCATACTTTTGATCACAATGTTAAAACACATGCTTGATTGATAGTGAAATGAGTATGAGACAAATGATATTGGTTGTGAAGTTTTGCGGTTTGTTTGTATTGTTGTATCTTGTATTTTTCATTTTAGAGTTGTAATTGCTTGAGGACAAGCAATATTCTAAGTTTGGGGTATTTGTTCACTTGATTTTATACCATTGATTTGGGCTTCCTAGACTTGAGTTTTGTGTTGTTTTTGAGTATTTTGAGTCATTTTTGTTATATCTCATAGGTTAAGCATTAATTTCTATTGTTTCGAGTCATTTGAGTGGCCAAGACATATTGTGGGCCAAGTATATTGAGTCTAGAGTCATAGCAATGAGTCTCATGTCAAAAGAAGCAAAGATGATCAAACAAGAAGGGGATTGATATCAAGAAATGTCCAAACGCGTCTAGAATTTCCAACTGGCAGGTTTTAGTATTTTGGCCATATCTCTGTCCACAAAATTTATATTGAGCTGATTCAAGTGGCTACGGAAAGCTAAGAGATAGGGCTACAACTCTTATGAAGACACAAAAAGCAAATTCGGACGTTTGGATGGCGCTACAAATAAAGAAGAAATAAAAGCTAAGAATAAATAATAAGCGCAAAACAAAAACAGCGCCCCAGTGCCAGGGAGTATTCTACGAGCGCTGCAGCGCCGCACCAAAAATGGGCAGTCTGGTTTGTGTTTTGCGCTGCAAATTTCATTTTCGAGCCCCAAGATTAGCGTGGACGGACAAAACAAGAAATGTCCGATTTTTGGATCTAAAAGGAGAGGTACTATAAGTAGATAAATGGGAGGCTTGAACTAGGGCATGGAGGACACTTGGAGATGAAAACCAACACCACCAAGACACAAGAAAAGAGTTGGGGAAGAAGATTGAAGACATTTATCATCTAGAAATAGATAAGATTCTTCTTTAATCTCTTTAATTCCTTCTTTGTTGTTTCTTGCATATCATTTGAGATGCATTCTCATTTGATTATTGATATTTGTATTTTCATCATGAGCTAAACACTATAATTCTAGAGGGATGATGTAATCTATGTTTGAACTTATGTTTTGATATTGTGGTTTGTCAATCTAGATTTCCCAATATATTTGTGCTATTTGGATTTATTGCTTCTAAATTACTTGATCAATAATTTAGAGTATTTGGTGTATTTGATTTGACACTTGAGAGAGGTAATTGAATACATGACCTTGAAATAGCATAACCTGGATTTCATAGAATTGAGAGATTTGTGAATCCTTTGAAGTCATCAACCAAGATTCATAGTTTTTATTGAGATTTCAATTGGTGAATTTTATAGAGATGTTGATTTCCCAATTGTGATCTAAAATCATTTGGCACTCGAGAGAGAAATGATATTGTAGAAATCTTGACTTATAAATTGGTAATTTGTGATTGATATACCATATTGATAATATAAGGGAAAACTAGATTCATCACACCTCTAGAATTCATTCTCCCATAGATTTAGATGTTTATATTTTGATTAGTTATATCTAGTTGTTTTTATTTATAAATTGAGACATCCACCTATTATTGATTTGTCAAATATAGCGTAGGTAATTTATACTTGGTACTTATACACGCATTCCCCGTGGATACGACAACCCTACTCATATCACTATATTAAAACTTGACAACCGTTACTTGCGGTTAGAAAATTCTCTAACATATATTACTTAATATATATTTATCACGATGCTTGTGGGCTATGTGTGAAATCATGGATCATACCTCACGCGTTTTCATACAACCGTTTTCTCGCATTAACTATATATATCGCCACACTTGCACACGATCACCCCATCCACCGAGATTTCTGTCTCACTCCCTCCCGTTTTCTAACCTTTAGATGAAGAGTACGTTGAAGACGTCGAACCCGCATTGAATCCCTACCATTGATGTGGAGAGACATTCCTTTTACTTTTCTTGTTGATTGGACTTCTTCATTTTATTTCTCTGTTTGACCGTAAGTTAAATTCGATAATCTATTGGGTTGTATTCGGATACCGTCGGACCTTAAGATGTAATTTGTATTTGTGTTTATTTTAATTCATTTGCATTAGACTCTTTTCACTAGAAGTTTCGTATCATGGGTTTAGACTCACACTTAATTTATTTTGTTTAAGTGATTGATCGTCGTCGCGTCGCATTTGGGGCGTTACATACTTAATCAACATATAATTTTTAAAAATAAACAATATAAATATAACTATTAAAAAGAGTGAAAAACTTACGGGGCACGTGCCTCCATAATAGGAAATGTCGACCGCCTATGAGAAAAAATGATATGAAATTCCAAAACAGTCATTCTTCATAGTGTTTCCACTTGGGAAAATATCATGAGACGACAAAAGTGTTGAGTTAGTTCCGCTAGTTATGTCTCATTATAGGATTGATATTCTAATGTAATGGGTCTTTTTTTTTAATTAGGTTAAACCTCGTGAGTAATTTTTGTAATTAACCCTTTTTTCAATAATAAATAATATGTGTACTTTTTTTTTTTTTGAGAAACAATAATATGTATAATTTATTTGTTTGTTAGATAACACTCCTATGGGTGGGAATTGGGATCTAATCTGAAATATATCAAGTAACACCAGGCCCAAGGTGCGACGGATCCATAAAAGTATGTGGAACTAAACCTTATAAAATAGGGATAAGGACACAATTATCCCATCTTTCCGGACAAAAGACAAAGATTACGCTTTTCGGTGATTTTTGAACAAAATTACGCTCTTCCCTTTTTTTTGGAAAAAAACGCTACTACCAAAATTCCCGGTTTTTTTATGTTGTTGTTTCTTTATTGTTTCAAACATGTTTCTTCTAATCAAAATTCAAAGTGAAAAAATAAATTTTACCCCTATTAACGAATCCATTTTATGTTCAAATCTTGTAAAAAATAAGAAATATACACATAAAACAACACATATTAAAACCAAATAAATTGAAAATAATATAGAAACAACATGGGTAAAAAATACAATTCAATTTTTGATTCAATGCATGAAAACATAAACAACCAAAAACAATATAGAAAACAAATCTTAAACAATAGAGAAAATACCATATGAGCAAAAAGAGCTTAAAAATAGGTAAAAATTACATTTAAACACCGAAAATTACATGGAAACGACAAAGAAACATAAGAACAACATTAAAAACGATATGGAAACAACCTAGAAACAACGTAAAAAATATTAAAAATACCACAAGAATAAAAAGAGGTTAAAAGTAGGTAAAAACTGTATCTACACATTGAAAACTATATGGAAACAACAAAAACATTATTCGAACAACATTAAAAATATTATAGAACAACACAAAACAATAGAAACAATGTACAAAACAATACATGAACAAAAACATCATAAAAATAGGTAAAATTATTTTGAAACATCAAAATAACAAATTTAAACAACATCGAAACAACATATATAACATGATAAACAATACATGAACAAGAAAAAACGAAAAAACATAAAAATAATTAAAAAATATACAGGAGCGTAAAAAGAAAACAAATAGGTACAAAAACAATAAAAGCGTATTTGGTGTTATTTTGTCAAAATAAGAGGTATTTCTGAAATTTCTCTATAAAATAGTCTATTTGCCCTTATCCGTTAAAGAAACAGCCCAAAGGTATTGATCGTGACAGATGGGATTAAATTTTCTTTTTTTGAGAAGAGACAGATGGGATTAATTTGGATACAGTTTAATGACTAGTTATTGTCTATCACAAGATTAATGGGCATTTGTTGTAAATAATCTTTATTTTATGTCTAATATTTATGATACGTATATTTAGATATATGATATGATATGATATGATATTGTAATTAATATAAAGTAGGCAAAAGCAATTTATAAAGAAAGCAAAAGTAAGTAATGATTATGTTTGCTATGAAACCGTGTGTCCTCGTTTCATTGCACCAAGACATATTATACACATAAAGAGAATATTATATGTGCAATTAAGAATCACAAGATTTATTACTATTGAACTTGTGAGTGCTAAAGTCCATATACAAACAAATTTGTCATAACACTCCCTTGGGCGTAGCAATATATTAAGTCGGATGACTATGACTCGTTAGAAACCTCTAGTCGAAAAAAAAACCCGTGGAAAAAAATCGAACATAAGGGAAAAAATTTACATTCTCAAATCCAGGACTAGAGATGTTAAACGGGTGGCCCTAGCCCTATAGGGCAATCCTTAACGGGCTTCGGGCTAAAACAGCCACTATTAAACGGGCCAAAGATATTGCGAACCTAACTCTAACCCTAGCGGGCTTCGAGTTAAACGGGCCACTATCGGGCTACAAGCCTAAAAAATATTTTTTTATTTAAATCTAAATTTTAAACCAAAGCATGTATACAAATATAACATTCAAACCAAATATGCAAAACTAAATTACACAAAAAAAAATTATGTTGCATTACAAGGCTAAAAGTCTTAAAATTCAAATATAAATATTCAAATACAATTCAAGCATCATTATTATCGTTAAAGACTTTGAGACTTTAGTAAGATGCTTCTTTGTAATAAGAGTTAAAACAAAAATATGTGCAAGTAAAACTCATTTCTCAAATGATAATAGAAACAACAAAAACTGCAATGCAGAATAATAAACACCCATATAATTAATAGGAAAATTACAATTTTGGTCCCGTAACTATAGAGCAAAGAGTAATTTGGTCCTGTTCAATATTTTTTTGGCAAGAACACCCTATAACTTCTTGACATTCTCAATTTCATGACTCTTTTTTGCTTTGGAAAATTGAACTTTTGCCACAAAATCAAATTAATTGGGGATTTTGGGTTTCCTCTGGCCAATTTGAACACACTAGATAGATCTAAATGACATGGCGCCTAAGTGGTCATGCCCAAGGTGGAAAAATGAATTATTTTCAATTAACAATATCTTATTTAATTGAAAATACTTAAATTAAATTAAAAATATATATTTTAATATAAAATAAAATAGGGAATAATATTAAAAAAACTCTTGTTTAATACTTAACAAATTTAAATTATTTTGCAAATGAATAAATTTTGTTAATATCAACATTTGATAACTCAATTCTTAATTTATTCAACTAATCAATTACAAATTAGAGAGTAAAATTGTAACATTAGCTAATTAAAAATATTTAACCAAATAGAGAAATATATTTCTTTTTCTTTTCTTCTCTCTCATTGCGTTCATCCTTGGAATTGTTCATTGATTAAAAATATTTAATAAATGAAATATATATATTTTTAATTTAAGTTGTTAGTATTTAGATGAGATATTAATAATTAAAAATAATTTATTTTTCCACTTTGGCAAGTGCCACTTCAATTGGGCATGGTCACGTAGGTGCCATGTAAATTAAATATATCCAGCATGTACAAATTGGCCGGAGGAAACTCAAAATCCCCAATTAGTTTAATTTTCTGACAAAAATTCAATTTTCTGGCAAAAATGGTCCTCAAATTGAGAAGGTAAATGAGTTATAGGGTGTTTTTGCCAAATAAAATTTGAACGGGACCAATTTGCTACCTCTCTATAGCTACGGGACCAACATTGAAATTTTCCCTAACAAATTTTTGTTTAATACCTTTTGACTTTTGCTAAACAAATTAAAGAAATGCAAAGAATGGTAAAATGCAATTTATGTTCAATATTTGTGTGTGAGAGAAGTTGTAATCTCAAAATGCAACAAACTCATCTTTATGATTATTTGCATAAAGTTTTAATTATTTTTCACATTTTAGGTCATGAAGTGTCTAAACTATTTCGAATATAGTGTTGTATTTATTATAGGGATATAAATTATATAACATTTTAAGTCACTATAAAAAATCTTTCTTAGGAAAGGTTTCGTAAGTTTTGTTATCCCTTATTTCGCCAACCCTCTATTTTGAAAAACACAAAATGCGAAAAAAAAACAAATTGGGTTTGCCGGGCCAACCTGTTTATCTCGCGGTTTAACCGTCCTGGACCAAAAAGGCCTTATTTAAACGGTGAGAAAAAACTAGCCCTAACCCCTGTTAATTTTTCGGGTTAAATGGGGTGGCCACGCCCGAGCCCGTTAAATATTTCTAATCCAAACCTTATGCATAAGCTATCTCGTTAAAAACCTTGTATATCAAATTTTGTAGATACTCTTGAAAAGTCCTTATCGCATTTTCCTCATTTTCTAAAAAAATAAGTAGCAAATAAACAAATCAAAATTAGGATTTCATACCAAAAGTATTATAATATATATTTAATTTAAAGAAAAACATATTTTCGTAAAAAATCGAGAAACATTTTACACAGCTTAGTACAATCATAAAATTACCACATGTAATGACACCGAGCGGGTGTTAGGCAATGAATATAATATTCCTCTTGAGGAGCCGTTCAATTCAAATCTTGCAGATATTTTTGGTGATGTACTTTGATTCTCTGTAAAATACCACAAATAGTTTGATACAAACATGAGATGTTAAAAATAAATTTTTTTAATTATGAAATTGTTAATAAAATTATTTTATCCAAAGTTTAAAAAAAAATACAAAATGTCTAATCTACAAACTAACTTTTTTCCTACATATATAAAATTGTGGGGACTAATATATAAAATGATGGAACTTTAAAAATTCAAAAGTAAACTTAAGACATTAAAATTTCTATACATGAATATTTTTGATAATGAAATTTATTTAATTTACAATTTATGCAAAATATGTTTAATTTGTAAAATATAATATCTATAGTTATATAAATCATAATTCCTAAATTATTTTTAATGAAATTTTAATTTTTTTCTATTTTATAATTCTTAAATCAATAATTTTTATAAAATACGTTTTATTCTTGAAATATAAATACGTAAATAAAAAAATAATAATAAATATTTATATATTTTAATTTGAAACCCGTTTGTTAAGGAAAAAAATTAAATCTCTAATTTATATATTTAAATTTATAAATAAAAATATATTTTAAATATAATTATTTCTACTATCTATATACTATAAATTTAAATTAAGATTATATTATGAAATATTTTTTAAATAATTTATACAAAGTAACCCATTTGATTATATTAGGATAGCCCAATTCAAATAATTAAGTTCCAACCCAATAACACAATAAGCCCATTACATGTACCCAGGCCCATATTTCGATACACGGTTATGCATGGTGAGAGGTTCCGAGATTTCGCCACGTGTACAACAGATGGAGGGTTAAGATTGAATCTGGCATAACTTAAGGGTATACCAGTAATTTCTCCAGTTAGGGTAACACAACTCCATTTCCCACCTACCCCATTTCTCCACATCCGCCCATTTCCACTAATTTACCCATTATCCAATTTTTTGTTGCGATGGTATCTCTCTCTCTCTCTCTCGAACATTCATACAGAGTTTTCTGTCTGAAAACCTTAACACAAACCACACGCCCTCACACCCCCTCCAAAATCTCCCCCATTTCTATCACTCTCTGTTTGTTGCGAAAATTTCTTCTATGTTGTGTGTCTATCGGTCGAAATTCTCTACCATTTATTCTCTCAAAACCCTAAGCGTATTGGTTGGGTTTTATCGAACCCAGAAAAATCATTTTTTCTCAAAATTTCTGTAAAAATGTCTTCTCCTTGTCATTTGCGTTTAATAAAATTGGTTTTTAAACCTATTTGTTCATTATTGTACTGATTGCTGAAACCCTAAGCGTATGGGTTGGGTTTTATCGAACCCAGAAAGCTTGATTTATCTAAAAATTTCTGTAAAAATTTCTTATCCTTGTAATTTGCGTTTAATAAAAATGCTTTGTAAACCACTTTGTTCACTGATTAGTGAATTTTTTAGTTTTATCTTTTTTTTTTCGATTTCGATATTTTCTGGTCTTGTCACCAATTTATGGTGATGGAGAAGAAACCGATGTCTCACATATATTTTAAATTAAAAAAATTTTAAAAAATTATTTATCTGGTTTTTAAGAACAACAACAATTATATTTTTTTGTTATCAAATTTTAGACTGTAAGCACTGCTCGTAATGATTTTCCAGATCTGGTTTCTGTCGAAAAAAAATTATTATATATTCTATTGTCGATATTTGTTGAGGTTTTCGTTCATTATTTCAAATCTAAAACAATCAATTGCAGATCTAAAACATTTCCGAAAAAAGATAAATGATTATTTTAGATCTGTAATTTTTTTTATAATTTTTTTTACTATTTTGAAAACAGGATTTCATTATATATTTCGTCTTTCATTTTAATATTTTAATATTTTTGGGTTTTTGTTTAATGCAGGCTAGATCCGTTGGTTTATTGCGGTGCCATCTTGATCGCGAAGGATAGAAACGCAAAATGGGCGGATAAAAGATAAGTACAAACCCATTTTTTTTATTACTTTTTAGTGTTGAAATTTCTGACTATTTTTTAAATTTGTATTTTTTTTATTAATTTTTACTGTTGAAATTACTTAATTTTTTTTATGATGCAGATTAGCTACATTAATTGAAGGCGAGAAAACAGAAACAAAATAAAATAAATGGTCGAAATAGATTGAAGGGTCAAAAAAAGATAAGTCATATTTTTTGTCATTTTAATTTATTTTCCATTGATTGGTTTTTCATAAAAATTATTTCATTAACTAATTTGTTTCTTTTTTTGTTTCAGTCTACATTATAATAAAAAAATATGAAAGACGAAGATTGAAGCAATTTTCAGAGAAAGATAGGTAAGATTAAAACAATAACTCCCTTAACTATAATATACGTCATTTTTCAAATCAGTATTATAATACCGTTTGAAGAAGTATCATCCCTTATTCGTTTATTTCCCAAAACAATCTTTCCTTTCAGCTGTCGCATGTTTGCTGTATTTTTTCTGTCCTTTTCTTGCGGTTTGTGGTTTTTGTTGCTTTTTGAAAATTTTCAGAAATGAAAAAATTAAAACTAATGAATTGTGGCATCTGTATATATACTGAACAAAAAAATGAAAGTATTTTTGTTAAAGATTCGTTTGACAGAAAATCAATCAAAGTGTGTTATGATTGCTTTAAAATAAATGCATATATAGCATAAATAAAAATCTATAATTTTCTTGCAATATATGATTGTTTATTGCCATGGCATACTGTATCTTTTGGTGATATCCTTAATCAGTTAATTTTACTGCATTGATTATTGTTGTGTAATTAAATATAGAGTTAAAGTTTGATTTGAATGGAATTTTTATTTTTATTTTTCATGATGCGTGAATTCTTATTGGTATTTGTAATTGTTTTTTTCCGTTGCAAATTAAATTTCATGAATACCCTAAGCTAACAAAGTCACTTGACCCTACACCTTGAGTGTAGTGGAACCCTGTTGGTGCTGGGGTCTTCAATATGTGAATTTGATGAATATTTTTTATAAGTAGTTGCTTGTCTGTATCAGATCCGAAAATTAAAAAAATGCACGTATAACTAAGTTTATTATCGACCAATATAACAGTGATTTAATGGTAATAATCCTTTAAGAGCAATACATAATATTAATGCAGGATTTAAAAAAAAATTAATTAAGTAATGTAATTAACCAAACAACCAAAAATTTTATTGCAAATTAAATTCCTTAAGCCAAAAAAAAAAAAAAATACTGCATTCAACAAAACATCAAAAAATTCCAAAATATTGTTCAAAATCAAAACATTAAAAAACAATAGTTTGATTGCAGACTAAAGTAAAAATATAACTACTCTAATCATCCTTGTTGTCTTCCTTCTTGATAATACTCTTCAATTTTTTATACGTGGCCGAGCTTGAGAATTACTCGAGTAATGCACGCTTAGTAACATAATTTTCACCTGGTTTGCTTGATTTCTTGAGAGCTTTGTCTGGGGTGTTTACCTCATCCCCCGATGAGTAATCCTTAAAAAAATTGAAAAAGGAATTTAAAACACTAAAACACTTACATAACAATTTAATTACATATTATATTACAAAATAATTAAACTATAAAAATACAGTTAATATTCCTAATTTAATCTGATATTTAAATAATAAAAAATTGAAAAATGCAATACCTTCAATTGTTCCGATTCATCTGCCTGGAGCTTTGAATAAAAATCATACTCCTAAAAAATGTTATAAAGTTTAGTATGACATAGGTTAAGATACTAAAACAATTATTATATTTTAACATACCTGGCTCTCAAAAACAGAGCAACCATATTTTGAAATCATGGCAGGATCATCTGTTAGTTTGAACAATTTTGAAATCTGTGTAATTCTGAAGTTGCTCTGACTTGATTTGCACTTTGAACAATTTTTTTTTTCTCAAGCAGTGAACAAATTTCCTCAGGAATTTCATCCATGTTTTGTTTCTAAAAAAATTACAACATAAAAAATTGTTTATTAATACACAATAATATATAAAATTTCAACTAAAATATAAATAATTAAATGAACAAACAAAGTTTACCTCCATGCACTCTTCTCTCAAAACTGAGCATGGTTTTCCTATTAAAGCCTCACAATCTCTGTCCCAACAAAGAAGAGACGCACATGCAGTCTCATCAACAGTTTGAAACTGAATTTTGTACCTAAACATACCACTATCATGCTGACTGTCACATTTGGTACATTATAGTTGTTCGCCTGCTTCTTCTAGTTTCTTCCAGCATTTATTGTACGATAAATACCACCAATCTCCTATAAACGATACAATCTTTGCGCAAACCCAAAAACTTCCCACCTATAATTTTAAAATCTATTAAAAAAATAATATATAGGCTACAAAGAAAATAGAAATAATCAAAGTGAAAAATATTATCATAGATGTAAAATTTACAACCTCTCCTCTTGTGTACAGTTCATCCAAAGTACGAAACGATAAATTTCCTGATTCTAAATCTTCTACTATAGTGCGAGCAGACGAAGCTGTTACATAGCTTCTTGATCTTGTTTGAGTAATCCTAAAAAGAAAATAATTATATAGAAAAACTATATTGAAAACAAAAATTAATAAAAAAATAATAGAACAAAGAATTATCACCTCTCTTTGAACTCATTTATTTCCTCAAAATTTGTGTCAACAATCATCTTAGTGACATGAAAAGAATTTGTCACCATCACTTGATCTGAAAAATAGAAAATAATTGTCAAGAACCGAAAGATTATAAATTTTGAATACATTTTTTTAATTTTTAATAATACACTATTGTTTAATATTACCTCTATAAATCTTGGCCCGACACATTTGAAGGATAATTACCAAGGGCTCTAAACCTTGGGTCTCTAGATGCTTTAGGATCAAATCCACATAATCCTCCCATAGAGTGCAGCTGACACGATTATTGCTGTAAAATAAAAAATTAAAAATTATTATTTTAATTTTAAGCATGTAAAACGTATTTCATAATTTTTTTAATTTAATTTACTCCAAGTCTTCTAATGTTAGCTCGATGAATCTTATTTTTTTCCCTCCAATTTCCTTGGTCTGTGCAGACTGCATAAAAACTACCCTTCCAATCACATCTGAAATTTTTGGACAAATCAGTTTATGAAATAATAAATCATGTAATAATTGAATGTGTTTTCAGAAATGATAAGTTTAGAGAATTCTTACCAAATAGCAATGTTTCATCAACAGTGGCAGGATTTGATAATTCAGAAAAATTCTTAAAATTGAACATGAATCTTGGGAATGAACTATCAAACATCTCGAAAATATTTGTTCTGCCATGAAAAAATATTTTGTGCTTTGTTGTTGCAGCTTTATACTTGTCTGTTTGGTTAGCTACAATAAACTCACGAATAGCGTATACCCCGCCCTTTTCAATATTTTTCTGAATTGTTCAATCTGAAAACGCCTTACTGTACCCTGGATTCTATCTCCCTACAAAAAAAGAAGTAATATCAGTAAAACATGAAATACGAAATTACGAATTACTTGCATTTATATATTACCTCGATGTCATGAAAAACACATTCGAGGCTCTGTATCCGGCTCTCATCATTATACGCAAGCTTTTTGTACAGCCGAATCAATCTTAGCTTGACAACCCACTGAGTCTTGGTCATGTTTAAATCGCGAATTAAAGTGATCATAGGTGCCATTACTGTTGCAAGGGTTTCTTTTCAAAAAACTTCAACAATGTTTTTTTTCTGTTCTCTGTTCTGCAATACTGAGCTTTGAACGTGTAGGTTCAGTAATGAAATTGCACCACATATTTATAGGTGGCCAATGATAATAAATATGAAAATAATTAATGTTCACCAAAAGAAAAAAACATATTTATTGTATGAGATTATATTAGCACAAAACATTTTTAAATGGAAAGTTTATTCACTACAGGCATTTAATTTATTGTTTTAATTTTTTTCTTTGTCAATAATTCAATTGGGATACTGAAACTGCACCATATATAGGATTTAATAAAAAAAAATCAAATTTTTTATTTTATTATAGAAAGTTTTCTGATATAGTTGATGAAATTACAATATCATTATTTTTGGATTATATAGATCCTGTATGAATGTGAATCGAAATTAGAGGAAAAGAATTGTCAATGGAAAGTCAATGTTTATTCTTACAATTATTTTCTTGTTTAGATTAATTTCTTGTTCAGCAATTCAGAATATTTTATTCTTTTAATTATGTTAGTATTGTTAATGTAATCGCAAAAAATCTTGGAATATTAATTAGATTATTATCAATTAGTAATTACTATGTTAATGTTGTCGCCCTTATTTATTTGGATTTCGCCACAATTAAACAGATTGTCTAATATTGTTTTGGTAAATTTCGAAATTACTGTTGTAATATTGATTTGATTTCCATTACCATATAATGTAAGCATTATTTTTCTGCAATCAATAGATTAAAGAAAGTCAAATATATTAATATGGAAAATTTTCATTATTACCTTCATTAACGCGGTAAAATAATGAGTAAGGAAAGTTGAAATTCAGTTTACGGTGCAACAATCAAGGATGATGAACAATTTTCTATTTAATCCTACCATAATTATAAAAATCCGATTAATATATTTGTTGGCAGCCCAAGATTAAATACACTTTTTAATATTTACCACTAAAACGTGTTTTACAAATTTAGCAATAGGTAAATGAGCGGGAAAACATAATTAGTAAAAGCTTTATATGTATATATATATATATATAGATATGACCTTTCATCAAATAAAATATTTGTCATTTACTATTGAAAATGTCAAAAATAAATTTGGCATTTACTATTTAAAAGGTCAAAAATAAATCTACCCTTTATTACTATTAAAAGGTTAATAAGGAATTTTACCTCAAATATTCCAACAGGATTTGCTTTCCTAAATCTCTGCATCTTGTTTTTCTCTCATTCTTCACATGAATTACCAAAGATGTAAGAAATTAAATGAACACTCCTTCATAGCCTGTTAGAGTGGACAAGAATAAGTATATATTATTTTGGCCGCACTTGCTATTATACGTACGTAGCATTATCTGGAATAAAACTGAATTGATGGCAAAGGCAGAAGGACTGAAATGTCTTTTCAGAACCAATCTCATTGAATATGGATTGATTTAAGAGATAATTACAAAAATATCTTTGACATTTAGCCTAACTATAAAAACCTTCATTTATTTTTCAAATTACAAATATCCTCTAAAAGTGTTACAAACACAATCTCGAAGTTTGTATTTACCTAAGAAATACTCTCTCTTGAGGGTGCAATTTGTAAAGATTAACAAATATTCTTTGTAATTTGAAAGATCGTCATTATCATCAACTACACCTTAATCTCAACTATGTTGGGGTCGGTGACATGAAATTTATAATGTCAATTAATTATCTAAAATTAGTTAATATTATATGTAAAAGTAACGCAACAAAGTTTTATGCCGGATACCCTTCCTGACGCAATTTTCATATAAATGGAAAATAATATGAAATTCCTAAACAATCATTCATCATAGGTATTTCCACTTGCATGGAAAATATCATGAGGCGACAATGTGTTGAGATAGTTCCGCTAGTTATGTCTCATTATAAGATTGATATTGTAATGTAATTGATCCTTTTTTTAATTAGGTTAAACCTCATGAGTAATTTTTGTAATTAACACTTTATTCAATAATAAATATTATGCGTTCTTTATTTATCACAATCCTATTGGTGGGATTCTAATCTAGACAATTTTTCAAATAACACCAGGCCCAAGGGTATCATGCGGCCCAGATCCATAAAAGTATGCATGTGGAACTGCACCTTATAAAATAGACTAGGGCTTTTGATATAATTGTCCCACTGTTTGGAGACAATGACAGCTTTTCACACTTTCTGGTATTTTTTTGGATAAATTTACGTTCCCGCCCCTTTTTTTTACACAAATTGACACTCCGCCGAAATTTCTGGACTTTTTTACGTTGTTGTTTCAAGATTGTTTCGAACATGTTTCAAAAATATTTCTTCCAATAAAATTATAGTGAAAAAATAAATTTTGTCCACGTGAAATAATCCATTTTATGCTGGAAATCTTATAAAAAATCAAAAAATATATATATAAAACAACACATATTAAAACCAAACGAATTAAAAATATTATAGAAATAACATGAATAAAAAACACAATAAAATTTTTGATCCAATGCATGAAAACATAAAAATATGGAAACAACCAAGAAAGAGTATAGAAATAAACCAAAACAATATAGAAAACACCATATGAGCAAAAAGAGTTAAAAATAGGTAATAATTGTATTTAAACATTGAAAATTACGTGGAAACAACAAAGAAACATCGTAACGACATTAAAAACGGGATAGAAATTAAACAACCCAAAGACAACGTAAAAAATATTAAAAAACCACATGAATAAAAAGAGCTTGGAAATAGGTAAAAATCGTATTTACACGTTGAACACTACATGGGAATAACAAAAAAATTATTAGAACAACATTAAAAATATTATAGAATAACACGAAAACAATAGAACAATGTACAAAATAATACATGAACAAGAAACAACATAAAAAATAGGTAAAAGTTGTTTTGAAACATCGAAACAACAAAGAAAAAAAAATATAGAAACAACAAAGAAACAAATTTAAACAACATCGAAACAATATATATAACATATAAAACAATACAAGAACAAAAAACACGAAAAAATATAAAAATAATAAAAAAATATACAAGAGCGTAGAAAAGGAAAAAAAAAATAGGTACAAAAATGAGAAGCATATTTTGTGGTATGTTTACTGAAAAAAGGGTATTTTATGTAATTTCCCCAATAGTATGTTTACCGGAGAGATTATTTTATGTAATTTCCCCAATAGTCTATTTGACCTTATCCGTCAAAGAAACGGGCCCAAGGCTATTGATGTGAAGGATGGGATTAATTTGGATATCGTTTAATGGGAAAAAATTTTTTATGTGTTTTTTAATGGAAAAAATAGTTGAGCTAGGGAAAAACATTTGGGCTAGGATAACCAACCGTCTAGTTATTCCCCTGCTTATAGTCATATATTTAAAAGGGATGACAATGATCTAATCGTCCATCCAAAAATCTCCCTATTGGATGCTCTCACAAGTAAGACTCAAGTCAACATTACAACCTTGGATGTAAGAGATATACACTAAACAAAAAATTCACAAATTACCAATGGCAATTTTCGCCGACAAACTTAGTATCTACGGATTTACCGACAAAAATTAACACCAACAAATTTGTCATTGATAATCGTTCACAGATGAATTAACAACCATTGGTAAATTACCGATGAATTTACCAACGTAATTCCTTTTCCAACTTCGCTTGCAGGTCATTGGGCAGACAATTGAAAGAACGTTTTGTCGTCGGAATTGTTGAATTATAAACTAGATTTATTGAAGTCAAATAGTTCTAGTATATTCTATGCATGAATAGGTGAAATTCATGTATGTGACTTTTGGTTTTGTGCATGAATAAGGATAGGTGAATGTATGAAATTAAATATTGATGCATGATTAAGTGTATGCTCATCTTGGGCATTACCTATAAATACCCTTGTTATGGAGTCATTTGGTACAAGTGAAGAAAGTGATAATAAAATAATATAAGTTTCCGCCTATTCTCTTATGTGTGTGAGTTATTTGTAATATATGCTCTCCAATTTCTAACAAATTTGTATCAAGAGCCACTTGTGTTTGGAGACCAAAGCTTGAAGAAAAATGTCAAACAGAACACCATTTGTAGTTCCATCACTCACCAAAGAAAATTATGATAATTGGTGTATTAGAATGAAAGCACTTGCTTGAGCCTATGAAGTATGGACCTGTGGAGAAAGGTCTTGAATGAGATGATGCAATCGCTAAAAAGAAAGACCAAAGGTGCTCACACTCATCCATCAAAATTTGGATGAAGATGTTCGAGAAAGTTCTTTGCGGCAACTACCTCCAAGCAAGTATGGGAAAATCTTCAAGCCACTTTTAAAGGAGTTGACAAAGTAAAAAGGTCGTTGTTCGAACATTAAGAGGTGAGTTTGAATCTCTACACAAGAAGGATTCCCGACTATTTCGGGTTACATTTCAAGAGTTTTGGCTATTACCAATCAAATGAAGAGATACGAAGATGATATGAAGGATGATCAAATTGTTGGCAAAATTTTGAGATCTTTGGATCCAATATTTAATTATGTTGTTGTTGCCATTAAAGAGTCCAAAGACTTGGACACCATGACTATTGATGAACTTGCCGATCTTTGCAAGCTCATGAAGAAAGATTGAAAAACCCACCCAAGAATCGGTGGAATATGCTTTAAAAGCAAATCTATCTTTGAAAGAGAAAGAGATGAACCAGGCACGTCCCCAAAGAGGTCGAGGACATGGAGGATTTTGTAGACAAGGCAAAGGTAGAGGTCGAGGTCATGGAAGAGGTGGACGAGGTGACAAATACACCTCAAACAATAATGACACAAGCCAAAACTTTAATCAAGGAAGAGGCCATGGACGAGGTAGAGGTCCGAGAGGTGGAAGATATAGCAAATCAACTAAGGTATGACAAATCGAAATTGAGTGTTATAATTGTCATTGCTTTGGTCATTATGCTTGAGAATGTCGAAGTAACGTAGAGGAGATAAGTAATCTTGTGGAGAGTAATGATAAAGAAGATGTAGATCCCACTTTGCTTCTTGCTTGCAAAAATAATCAAGATGAGAAGAGAAATCAATGGTATCTTGACTCCGATGCAAGTAGTCACATTTGTGGAAAGAAAGATTTGTTCGTGGAACTTGATGAATCGGTCGATGGTGATATAACTTTTGGAGATTCTTCAAAAGTTCAGGTAAAAAAGAAAGGTATAATTTTGATTCAGTCAAAAGATGGAAGCCATAAAATTTATCTCTATGTCTTTTATGTTTCGGCCATGGAAAGTAACATATTGAGTTTGAGACAATTGTTGGAGAAAAATTGTGATATACACTTGCAAAATAGAAGTTTGACCATGAAAGAAGAAAATGAGAGATTGTTGGCCAAGTACTATGACGAAGAATATAATGTTTTTGCTAAACATTCAAAATGACGTCCCTATGTGCTTAAAATCTTGTTTTAAAGATGCATCTTGGCTATGTCATTTGAGGCTTGTATACCCGAACTTTGATGGCCTCAAAATGATGAACAAACAAAGAAGGTGAAAGGATTGCAAGCTATGGCAAAGGAAATCAAAATAAGTGGTCTCCAAACACAGATTAGTGGCCAAGGGGTACAAGAAAAGGTGGCATTGACTATGAAGAGTTATTTGCGCACGTTGCTCGTCTTGAACCAAAATAATTTCCCTTGCACCAAAATCATTGGAAAATTCACCGAGTTAGGCGTGAAGTCCGCCTTCTTAAATGGGTTTTGGAGGAGGAAGTTACATCAATCAATCTCCGGCTATGTGGTGAATGGTTAAGAAGATAAATCCTTGAAATTGAAAAGGGCTCTTTACGGGTTAAAACAAGCCCTCGTTCATGGAATAGCCGAATTGATGGCTATTTCAAGAAAATGGTTTTTCTAATCATCACATGAACATGCTTTCTATGTAAAAATGAACAAAAATGGTGATATGTTACTTGTTTGTTTGTATGTGGATGATTTGATTTTTACATGAAATAATCCAAAGATGTTTGGTGATTTCAAGAGAGCTATGGCAAAGGAATTTGAGATGACATGGACATTGGCTTAATGTCTTATTATCTTGGGATTGAAGTAAAACAACGAGATGATGGAATTTTTGTATCTCAATAAGGATATGCAAACGACATTCTCAAGAAGTTTGAGATGGAGAATTGCAAGTCGGTAAGCACCCCCGTGGAATGTGGAGTAAAAATGTACTTCCATGAAAATGGTAAGAAAATTAAATCCACATACTTTAAAAGTCTTGTTGGAAGCTTGAGGTATCTAACTTGCGACGAGACCGGATATTCTTTTTGGTGTGGGACTTATAAGTCATCACATGGAGGCTCCTACTACATCACATTTGAATGTTGCAAAAGAATACTTGAAGACATTAAAGGTACAGCTTGATCATGGAATTTTCTATACCTCCTATCACAATTTCAAGCTTGTTGGCTATTGTGATAGTGATTGGGCTAGTGATGTTGATAGTCGCAAAGTACAATCGGGTTTGTTTTCTTTATGGGAAGTTCGGCATTCACTTGGAACTCTAAGCGTAATTGTGACATTTCTACTTGTGAAGCGGAGTATGTTGCAACAACTTCTTGTGATTTGTAATATATGTTTGTCAATTTCTAACAGAATACTCACGAGAAAATCTTATTTTAAAACCATCTGTCGGTAGTTTTTTAATTTTCTTACACAATTTTTTTATTTTGTTATAAACCGGATATAAGTGACTTGTATAACATGTGCACACAATAATATCTAATTCACAAACATAAATTCACAAAAATAAAAAAAAACTATATTATTCATAAATATATCAAATTCACGTCAAAATTGAAATTACTTATACTACTACAATATCAATTATTATTTACATCATAGTCAAATATTCTAATAATATCTAATGGGGATGGTCATCGAGTCTAAACGGTTTGTGTAGAAGGAATTAATTGTAATCCCCGCCATTTGCATATCCTGTCGGGATCTCATTGTATGTTGTTGCATCTGCTCAAATTGCGCCTATTTTTGGTACTCTTGTATCTCGTTGTTTCAACTGTAGTCGTCATGTGGAGATGAAGAGGGACCCATAACCCTTTTGGGTGAAAAAAAGCAGGCCTCAAAACCTCCGTGCCGTATATCAATGCTTCTTCCACCCACCCACGACATCCGGATTATGTTCGGCCAGGAGCGGACCGGGAATTGTAATTAGGGGAAACTACAAATGAGTAGATATGGGTATGCACACTGTTCGGATCCTAGTGGGCGGTATTTGTAATTATCTTTTTGCTATACATTTGCCTCGTTGCATGTTGATTACTTTGACACCGCATTTTTACTAATACGTTATTGCATATTAAATATATTATCATTTCATATTTAGCGAGTTATAAAGAGGACGACTTTCTTTCTATTTTGTAGGAGTTACCTCTTTGTAATGGTTCCATTTTTTTGCTTTATAGACGTGTAGTGGATGGCATAGAATCATGGAAAATATCTTCAAATGGATAAGTGATTGTTGATTAATTTACCCTTACGATGTGTTATTTAGGAAATAAATAATTTATAAATTATTTAAATCTAGGTTAAAAAACTTGATGAATGGGTGTGATTTGTCCCACTATATAGAGTGATCTCATATAACCTAATACCTTAATACGCACACACACACAAACACATACACACACACACACATATATATATATTTATATATATCTTATTGCCTGGTTGTTCACGTTGTGTTGTCCACAAGTGCTTCTCTTCTAGCATTTTTCTTTGGTTTAATTTAGGAGTGTGCATGGGACTTGGAGATTATCAAAATCAAAATGATATCTGAACAAAAAAATATTCATACCGAATTTTTTATTAATACGATTAAGGAGATTTTTCAAGAAATCGTACCAAACCAAAAATCAAACTAGAACCGATTTTAAAGAACTTTATATATATACATATATAATATTTTTATCTTATTTATATTTTAATATTGAACTAACTACACATTCTTTGAAATTCAATACTATATAAAATATAATATTAAGTTTAATATTGTGAAGCCCCGATTTTTCCCGAAGCTATTAATTGATCCTTATTGTTGTTTATACATTTGATCGACTATTTTACCGCGTCATTTTGATGGGTAATTAATAATAATAATATATACATTTTGTATTTTATTTCATTTTATTTAATTATTTGTGATCATGATCTTATTTAATTCTATCCTCATTTATGATCACTTGATTGATCATTACTACTATTTTTGTATTTATTAGCCACCTTAAAATTTTAAGAGACTATTTATTTTAGAGACTTTTACCTTATAGAATTAAGATTTTGATTTAGATTAAGTGATCAAGGAAATCACTAAATATTTTGGAGATTGATATATTTCATCCATTATCATCAAATTTGGGACAAAAAAAACATATGGAATTACCATATTGCCCTCATAGTGGACGGCCATGGTGGTATTTTTGGGATAAAAATATCATCCAACTCTTGTACACCTACACCATATATTAGTCATCTTGTGTATAATTATATCATTAATTCAAACATTATACACATCATCTTATACACCAATTCTTTATTATTATTTTTCCCAACTTATTCCATTCTTCCCAACATTCTTCTTATTCCTCAAATTCCAATTGACCCACACTTTGACTTGCATTTTTGTCTCCATGAAAGAGACAAATTACAAGACACAATTTGAACAAAAAATTTCTCTCTTCCTCTCTCACTTGGGCGGCCATTATGGCATTTTTACACAAAAATTTCATTTCATTTCTCATCAACACATTCTAACACTCAAAGCCTTTCTCCTCCTTCTCTCTAAAAACTCCCAACTTCTCTCTATTCTTTCTTTCACTTTCTTCTTCCATACTTAGAAAATTTTCAACATCTTCCTCCCTATTCTTCATAAAAATCGAAACCATCATCATACAATGTAAGAAATTTTAGCTTCAATCCATTTTTGGATATCACATTGTTCATCTCTTCCACATTCTTAACTTAAGTTTGAATTTGGTTTTGGAGGTACATTTGGAAGACTTTGAATGTTAGAGCTTGACAACATTTTGAAGAAGGACCTCAAGCTTGAAGAAGAATATAGTAGAGAAAATTTGACTACAAGGTAAGAATTGTGTACTAGACCCTTCTTTCCTACTCTTCCTATTTTTTTCAAATTTTAACACCCCTTTTTTATTTTTGAGAAATAGGGGCTGACCTTAGGAGATTTTTGGAGTTGAGCCAAAATTCCAATTTTTGAGCTTCAACTAATCTCCAAACATCTACTACACAGGTAAAGTGTAGTCCTTTTCATTTCCTTATTTTCTTCTTTTCCTCCTTAATTTTTCTCTCATTTTTCTAACTCCAAATTTTGATATTTTCTTGACTTAGGGGCTGACCTAAGAAGCCTCATCCAAAAATTGTGAAATTATCCTTTTATTTCACAATTTCCAAAATTAAGGTGGGCGGAAAATTATTTTTTCCAACTTTTAGGTGTTTTGATTAAATGCATGTAGAAACTTTAATAATGAGCCTTGAGATATATATACTTATGTATTGCATGTCAATTTTATATATCAAAACATGAAAATTCTCAAGAGTTGCTCAAAATTATTATTTATTGAATTTTAGGTGCATGCATGTACACTTTAATGCTTTAATTGATGAATTCTTGTATGTATTGGCCATGCATGTATATGATCTTTAAAATCTATGTTTTGGATGACTTATAACCTGAAAAAGTCGAGCATAATTGATTAAATTTCAATTTTGGACTTAAAAATGCAAAAATGGAAAGTTGGTGGACTAAATTGCAAGAAAATAAAAGTTAAAGGACCCCTCTGCAAATTTCGAAATTTGGGACTGTACTCAGGTTCAAAAATGACTTTTGGACATTTTAATAAAGTTTTAAGAGTTTTGAGATAAATAAAATCAACCTTTAAAAGCCCAAGGACTAGATTGTAAAATTTTGAAAGTTTAAGGGCTACTTTGCAATTTTTAAAACTGTACCAGACCTAAACTTTAAAATTTGAATTTACTCTTACGTTACTGGGAATGACACATTTTAAAAGTATTCCAAAAAATCCAAGTGGTTAGGGCTTGGAAAACAAATTTTCTAAAAATTGAGGGACTAATGTGTAAAATATTAAACTTGAGGACCCAAATGAAATTTCCAGGTCTTATGCAGCCCATGCACCTGGAAATACTAATTTAACTATAACTTAATTATATTTTGGACCCAAGGTTCAAATTACATAACAATTGGACCCCTAAAAGCCTTAAAGGCAATTATTTTAAAATGGGACAAAAATGATATTTTCAAAAGTTGAAGGACCTACACATATTGCTTTTAAAAACTGCTTTTGTCCCAATATCCTACTAACCTTAGTGACATTTTCCAACTGGAATCACATTAAAAGCCCTTCCGGTTTGTGAGTTCCGAATTTTTAAAACTTAAGGTCCGAATTGACAATTTTTACAAATTTGGGGCCAATGTGAGATTTTTATAAAAACTCGACCTCAAAACTTTAAAAACCTGAATCTCTGGACAATTTGGAGAATTTAGGAACTGACCTCATAATTTTTCAAGGTCGGGATATTTAATTATTCAATTTTAACCCCAAAAGTGTTAGTTTTTACAAAACGGGGCTAAATTACAATTTTCCTTTTATAAAGGACCTAACTCAAATTATTTTCTCTTTTACTAAAATAGCCCTGAACTCTCTGACTTGGAGATTTAATTTAAGTATTTTACTTTCCCAAAAACCCCTGACTTATCGGATCAATCTGACTGATTAATACCCGATCGTGGAGCGACTTCCTCGCCTTGCTAATTGAATCTATAAGGACTTATGTCCCACCTAATCTTTCAAGATATTGAAGGTTGCTTATCCTTCCGATAACCATCTTCATCCAAAAACTCCATCAACGCCATAATTGCCACTCGAGTTTTCAAAAAGTTTCCTAAACTCGCTTCCCCAATCAATAATACTCGATACCTGGTCGATGGTTGTAATTGTAATTACTTTCTGCTGAGTCAACTTGGTGTGTCGAGCTCACGATCGGAATGGATACGTCGGGGATGGAACCGCAAGGCTGATCGCTATTCTACTCTTCCAAATTTCGTCCTAATCCCGCAACGGGGGACGGAGTTTGTCGAGGGAAGCGGGTCGTAGTAATCGAGGTATAATCATGATTATGACGGTCAGAGCCTCGCCGGCTCACTTGGATTTTGTCTTTGCCTACGGAGCGATAAGGTGTCGGTCTTGGACCATCTTGACCGGGGAGTTACAAGGAAGAACGAAGGAATCGCTGTCTGATCCACACGATTCCGGAGTTATCGTCCCGTTTTGGTTGGCATTACATTTCCGTACGCAACCGCTACCTGTTTTGCATTGGTTGGCGCTACAAATCCGTACGCAACCATTATTTGCCTTGCATAGGATTGGCGTTACACTTCCGCACGCAATCATACCGTCTTGACCGATTCACATAGTGCCCGTGTGACCATGAACTTTTCTTGAATCGTATAAATATACTATTGTATTATTTTATCACGACGCTTGTGAATCGTGTGTGAATTCATGCATCATACTCACGCGTTTTCATATAACTATTTTCTCACATTAACTATATTGCGCCACACTCGCACACGATCACCCCATCCACTGAGATTTTTGTCTCATTCCCCACCGTTTTCTAACCTTAGATGAGGATTTCGTTGGAGATCTTTGAACTCTGGATTGAGACCTTGTACTATGCTTGTTGGATTTATCGCTTCTTGTTGTTGATTGGACTCTTTTCTTATTATGTTGTTGTCGGAGTTTTGTATTGTAATCAATTCGAGTTTGTAATTGAGAGGCGTATAACCCTTTGGCTTTAAGTTCTTTGCTTTGTTGAATTTCGGGTTGTAATTTGGATGATGGAATGTAGACTTTAAGTGGTAACTTGTATCCGTTATTTATTTCATTTCTATTTAGACTCTGTCTTATTGAGTTCTCATTGATATTTGTCCTGCATCTTGTTGGTTCATTTGTATTTAAGTTGTGGATCGTTCGTCGCGTCCGTTTGGGGCGTGACAAATATTGTTTATATTATGATAATGAATTAACTGCACATTCTTTCATATGGGTGATTTTGACATTGATTTCTATTTTTACAAAAAACAATTGTGTTTTATTTGTGTCTATTTGAATCTTCATTTTTCCGTATTGTCCTATTAGAACTAAATCTTCATAAACTTTCGAATGATCGGATAGAGATTTTTCTTTGGTCTCTGGAGATTGAATTTCGGGATCTCCGAACTTCTGGGATGGTTCGGAAATTTCTAAATCTTTGTTCTGCTTCGTATTGTCCTGTGCACATACCTTCTTTAGCATTTGCTTTGGTTAAATTTGTAGATATTTGATGTCATGGAGAATTGAGTGATATAAATTAGAATTAATTACAAAAATACCAATGAGGCTTAATCTAATATAAAAAGACCAACTATCTTTCAAAGTTACAATACCCCTTAGATATTTGTTTTTATCGACTGTAATTCCATTTTTCCCCTTTTAGACGTGTATTGAATGACATAGAATCCTGGAAAATATCTTCCAAAAATATCGTGTAACGCCCATGTTTAGTGTGTTTAATGTATAAGTGATTGTTGGCTAATTTACCCTTACGATATGTTATTTAGGAAATAAATAATTTATAAATTATTTAAAAATAGGTTTTTAAAAACCTTGATGAAAGGGTGAAATTTATCTCTTCGGACTCACCATATAGAGTGATCCGATATAACCCAACATCTTAATATTGAAATCACAAAAAAAAAAATAGATATCTTTCAAAATTACAATACCCTTTGATATTTGTTTTTATTTTACAAATTGTACCCTGAATAGAGGGTATTTGTAACTTGAAAGATAATTGGGTCTTAATTTTACGTATTTAGGACAGAGACATTAACCGAAGTTATTGTAATTATCACTTTTAATTAAGTGAACCTTCATTAGAACAACATTCTTTGAGCTTGTTGATGAGCCCTAGTTCGCAGTCTAGCTGTGTGAATGGTTCACATAATCAAATCCCACCAGTCATGATTGACTGCATGGGCTTGGAGAATAAGAAAAGGGGCCCTGAAAAAGTTGACCACAAACAGATTGTTCAAATTTTCAAATATCAAGAAGGTGGTTTTTCTAAAAGGAATTTAGTCATTTAAAATTATCTATACAATAAAATATTTTAAAGTAATTCGAAATTTTTGTTTTAATTAGTTATTTGTTTGATTTTTATTATATTTATAATACATCTTAAATTTACATTAATCTTTCAATAAAATTAGTAAATAATTTTTGTAGCATTATATGAATCATGTGCAATGCACGTGCGTATTACTAGTACTTAAAAGTTCTCTAATTATATCCTCCTATTTAGTTGTATCAATAGCATTGTTCTAAAAATCCCGATAGGATATCCCGATGGTTGCTTATATTTTTCTTTCGATTAGTCCTATGTAATAAAATTTTGGGGTCCACATATTAAGCAAGTAATATGTTACCTGTTGTCGACAACTTATTTGAGTACATTAAAAAGATGCAACCAAGGTAGTTCATCAGTTTCAGTTCAACAAGATTTCTCATGTATATTGTGTGCACAGTTTAATTGAAATTTTAGTCTTGTAACTCTTAGGGATTAATAATCTTAGTATGGTAAATTCTTGATTTAGTATTTTCGATCATTGACAATTTTACCCTTAATTATCTAGCAATTCCCATTTTGTAACATTTAACGTTTATCATAGGTATTTTGCCTATTTTGGCTAAAGGACAAGGTGGTTGTGATTTGTGGGAACAAATAAAATATTGAAACTCTCGAGTTGGTGTCAAAATCGCACTATAACAATACTTGTTGGACTAAAATTACACAAATTAGAATTTATGAGATAAAAAATGCTCAGAATGAAAGTATTATAGGATAAAAATGCAGTTAACTATGCATAGAGGCATATATGCTCAACTTTATCTTGCTTCATTTATCAATTAATTACCACAATTCCCTGCTTCACAAAAACTATGGCAATTGATTTCTTGAAAAAAATCTGTCAGCTAATTACCTATTATTGCCCATTCAATAACACTTCACAGTTCGCACAAATTCCACCAATGTTAACAAATGAAATAGTGATGAGGATGAGTTAGGCTTAAATCCAACTTCTTTTTTTGATAACTAAATCCAAATTTCTTAGAAAAATATAATATTTGAAATTCTCTAATTTTACTTTTTATGGAGAAAAAAACGTAATTTTTGTCTAGTAACGCCCACACACTAGAGATGAATTTAGACTTGAGTTCTTTTTTCCTGAAAAATTTAACGGGTCAAATGTCGTGTTCAAACAGATTCGGCCATAGTCCAACTTATAAGTTTTGATTTTGTATGTCCATTCATTAAATGAAGAATAATACATTAGGGGAATATTTTAGGCTGTGTGGAACTCTTTTTTACTATATTCAAAATCTGTATCTACACTACAATTAAAAAGGTGACTGCTACTGTATGTTAATGTCAGTATAGCAAAAATAATTAATTCCCATTTTTAATATTTTTCAATTGGTTGTTAAGCTAGAAAATTGGAAAAAAAGAAAATAAAAATTGAGAGTAGAGGTTTGACCCCAACTTTAAGTATCATTCCACAATTACTTGTGAATCCTATGCGGTGGGATTGTATTATGAGATCTTAGAATTGTCCCTTTCTCTATAATATCCGAAGCATCGAAAAACTTTGTATTTATCTTTGAGAATAATTTCATCTACATTTTTCTTATAAAAAGAGGCTTTGATACTCAAAATTTTCGACAGAAAAATATACAAGTTATATACATATATATATATATATATATATATATATACAGACACTAGTAAGGTACATGCACGTTGCACGTGAACTATATTATTTTATTAATTTAATTAAAAATAAATATTAAATAGAATTTAATTGTGAGACTCCCAATTCCTAATCTTGTACGAACATTTAACCGACGTTATTAGACAACTATGTATATTCGCGACTACTTTTAACGTGTCATTTTTGATGGATCACTATTAATAATATTTCCGCTCTATATCGTTATTTATTTATGTGATCAATTACTTGTCTAATTACTAGTCATTTTTATATTGTTCAAATTAATGCTTATTAATTACCTAATTGATCATTATGATTACTACTTGAGTAGTTATTAGACAACTTAGAATTTTTAGAAGACTTATTTTATTAAGTGATATGTATCCTATATAAATAAGAATTTGATTTAGAATAAGTGATTATGAGACTCATAAGTGATTCTGAGAATTATTATTAATTTTGGGATTTGATATTTTACACAAATTATCATCAATTTTGGGACAAAAAAAAAACATAAAAATACCATATACAAGACATATAATGGACTGCTATGAGTAGATTTTGGTATAGATATACCTCTCAATTCTTATACACCTACACCACATTATACAATACACATACCTAATATTATACAAGTATACCCCAAATATTCTACACATTATTTTACTCCATCTTACAATTCCCACATTTTTCCACTACACCAATATTCTCCTCAAACTTCACAACTCTTCCACTCTATAATCACACCTATAACTTTGACCTAACCTTTGTCTCTCATGCAACCAATATTATACAAGACATCAAAAAAATCCTCCTCCCTTACACTTTGAATTTTCGGCCATATCACTTAGTGTAGGAGAAATTCTTCATTTTCATCCAATACTTCACACTCTAATCTCCCAACTCTCTCTATTTTCCAACACTCTCTCTATACTTCAACACTTAGACAAAACTCAAGAATTTTTCCTCATTTCTCTCCTAGAGGCCGAACCACATTGTGCTAAGGTAAGGAAATTTTTTGCTTCTTTCATCTTCATCTTGTCCTCTTGAAACTTAAAGCCTAATCCTTCACCTACTAACCTTATTAAATTCTTTCTTTTTGAGGTACTTCTAGAGGTACATATTGTTTGATAAATGGTTTTATCATGATTTTAATGATTTTGTTTTTATACCAAAACAATGGTTTTAAAGGTTGCCCAAATACTCCTAAACGATTTAAAATGGTTTTAATATTTTCCGGAGTATTTTTTCAAGTTTATTTCCGATAATATTGGACAACAATTTTATTGATTTTATGTCAATGGGTTTTACATTGAAACTGTATTTTTAAATGTTGTCCTAATACTCCCGATTAGTCTAAAATGCTTTTACTATTTTTTCGGAGTATTTATTGGAATTTATATCGGACAACACTTTTTGTGTTAATGTGTTATTTCATCAAAACTATATTTCTAATGTTGTCCTAAATACTCCCGATCGATTTAAAATATTTTTACGAATTTTTGGAGTATTTCTTGAGATTTATTTTCGAAAAAATTGGACAACATTTCATTTAGGAGGCCGACCAATTCGACCAAAAAAGAGGCGACGGTGCACAGGAACGTTTTTTCACGAAAAAGAACTCCCAGACTCCTAAAATTGGTCAGGGTGACCGGTCACCATGGTGGGCGACCGGTCGCACCCTAGACCCCCCTTAGGACCGGTCACCCTGTTGAATTTTTGATGAGTTCTTTTCAAATCTTATTAGTGCGCGACCGGTCGCCCTCAAGTTTGACAGCAAAATTCTAACCGTTGTGCAGCAGACAGCTTTTCCCTAAATTGTGGGATTGATTTCTAACAGCTATAATCTTGATTTTAATTGCAATTGTTTTGTAGATATCAGATTCCAAGAGGAGCCTATCAATGATCAATAATCTCCTATAAATAGAGGAAGATTTGAAGCACAACAACAATTGAGATACAACACAACAAGATACACTTCAAGCAAACACTTGTTCTTCATTGTCATTACTCTTGTTATAATTTTGCCTAGCTTATCACTTTCACATCCTTGAGGTCTAGGCTATTCTTGATTACACTTTGCACTCATATTGTAATATTCATTATTGAGTTGTAATCTTGATTTTTGGTCATCATTCAACACAAGACATCCTTGTGAGTATTCTTGTGGTAAGAATACACTTGGGTGATCTAGGTGATAGGTGTTTCAAGAGTGTGGTGCTCTTGAGGTGTTGAAGAATTTTGTATTCTTCAAGATTGAAGATTGTGGTGATCTTCAAAGGTGCCGTTGAAGGAAGATTGTGGTAGTCTTCAAAGGGAGATTGTGGTAATCTCCAAAGGTGGTGTTGAAGAAGAGTGTGGTGCTCTTCAAGGTGTTGTAAGTTGAGTTTGTATTAATTTTGGTAATTAATAAAATTTTTTTTCTTTTTGAAATCCATCCGGGATATACTGGGGTGGTAAAGGATTAGGCCCTAGGTGGGTTGAACCTCTATAAATTGACGTGTGTTGTTTACATTCCGCACCTTCTATATTGTCTTGGCTTGTTTCATTCGAAAAAGAGGGTAAAATCGAAAAGATGGAGATAATCTATTCACCCCCTCTAGGTTATCGTAGCCGCTTGGACTTACAAGTGGTATCATAGACAAACTCTTTGGCAAGCTCGTTTCACATCGCGAGTGAAGTGGAACGATCGTCGGCTACGAATGAAGCTCAACTTTCCGGCACCTCCACCACCAAGCCACCTCTATTTGATTCCAAAAATTATATATTTTGGAAAGAAAGAATGGAATGCTATTTACAAGGTTGCGGGTTCGATATTTGGAACATCATCATCAATGGAGAATCCATTCCAATGAAAGACACACCATACACCTCCAAAGCTCTCAAGGAGCTCAATGATAAAGAAAAGAAAACCATCTCCTTAAATGGTAAAGCTCTCAATATTTTGTATTGTTCACTTACTAATTTGGAATATGAATATATTGTAGAAATTTGATCGGCACATGAAGTATGGCAAAAATTAGAAGCCATCTATGCAGTATTTGCAAATGAAAGGAGTCAAACAAAAGCATCTACTTCTCAAAGGGATACAAGTTCAAATCTAAGGAACAAACCTTTTACAACTTCCAACTATGAAGTAGTCGAACAATGTTTTATGGGCATCGAAGAAGAAAACGAGGTATGTCTTAAACCCTCTACTTCCTACGATATTGTCATTCAAAATGATTATAGTGATTTGCAAAATGATTTTGATGATCTTCAAAATGAATTCCAAAATTTACTAGTTAAGTACAAAAATTTGAAAAAGGAATTCAATGTTTTGAAAAATGAAAAGGATAGTTTATTTACTTCCTATGAATTACTATCATGTGCTCACACCACCACACTTGACAAGGTTAGAAATCTTGAAAAACAAAATAGTACTCTTGTTGAGGATATTAATTGCATGAAAAATGATTTATCAAAATCCAACTTGAGTACTAATAAATTGCCCAATGTTGTGAATATTAATGGTTGTGATAGTTTGAATAGTGAACTTGATCATGAGCCTAATATTGTCAAGCATATGAGAAAGAATCGAGTTCCTATGCATGTTAGTAATATTACTTGCTTTTATTGCGGTAAAAAGGGTCATACGGTAAATACTTGTCGGGCTAGAAATAGCAAAAATTATCTTTGGAGACCTAAAAGTCTCAAGTCTAATCCCAAAGAACCCAAGCACTTGAGAGTACCACAAAACAATGTTATATTAGGTACCGGTGAAATAATAATCGAAGAAAATTCATACCGCTAAGAAAACATCAAATGACCATTTCATTTGATCAAAGGAGAAAACATTTTCAACAAGGTCATTTTCCAAGAAGAGGAAATAATCAAAAATGGGATGAACAAAATCATTGGAAGTGGCAAAGACATCATCAACAAGATGATTTTCCAAGAGAAAGACACTTTCAAAAATGGAAAGGCCACAATGATTGGAAATGGAGCAATTGGAGAAACCATCATCAACAAGAAGATTTTCAAAAGGTAAGATACCATCAACAATGGGAACGGCACAACCCATGGAAATGGCGAAATTGGTAAACCGTATCTCCCTATTTAAATATGCATTTTATTTTCTTTGCATATTTTTATTTGTGTCTTTATTGCAATATGAGTTTTCATAATTTTAAAATTAAGGTCTTAAATATATATCTGTGGTTTTAATTTTTTTTTAAAAAAAGGGAGACCTTGTATGATGCTTATATTAAACTCTTGTGTATTTGCTTAGACTTAATTGATTTATCATTTCTTATGAACTTTTATGGCATGAGCTTACTTGTGATATCTTTTATTGTTTTAGCCTACACTTGTATCATTTTTGTTTTGTGCAAGTCTTGTTTAAGAATTGTGTAGGATTCATATATCATCACAAATAGCCATCTACGTCATAATATGTCAAGAGTAACATGAACTATCGAGGTACGCTCACTATTGTTATTCATCTCTTAGACTCGATACATGTTATGCCATATGCCTATGTGTTTATTTTTTACAAGTGCCATTAAGAGGATGTTTTGATTTTTTGAAAAGACATTATTTGACATAGCTTGTTTTATCCAAGATTTGTAAAGGATTATATTTTGTTTTGATAAAACAATTGATCTACTAAGTTATGCATTTTATTGCACTTATAAATGACATTATTCTTGGATGCTTATGTCAAAGCTCTTGTTCATATGATTCTTGTAAATGAGGTCTCAACTATGTGCTCTCGTATTTTCATATTTCAAAAGAGAGCTTATATAGCTTTCTATAAGCTTGTTTGAACTTGCATGTGGTATTATATTCTTGATGATTTTCTTTAAGCATAGTATGTGTTACTTGCTATAGTATCTCTATTATTCGATATTACTATGCTTTTGTGCAAGATTCTTTGTTGAGATTTTGCAGAAATTTTTGGTATTTCGTAACAAGTTTGATGAACAAGGCAAGGTTAGTAATTCAAAGGTATTGTCAAGAAGAAGGTATTGATTTTGATGTAATATTTGCACTAATAGCACATCTAGAAGTTATTTGCACTTTACTTGCCCATTCTTGTTTTGAGAAAATTTCAAGCTTTACAAAATGGATGTTAAATCCAATTTTCTAAATGGTTTTATTCAAATAGAAGTCTATCGGAGTTTGAAATTTTAGGCCAAATGATTTTTATAAAAGGCTTTGTGCGGTTGATACAATTACCCCGTATATGGTTTGATAGACTTAACTATTTTTGCAAAATAATTTTACAAAAGGTAAAGTTGATACTACACTTCTTGTTTTGAAAAAAAGGCAAGATTGTTTACTTGTGCAAATTTATGTTGATAATATTTGTGGTGCTACTAATAAATATTTGTGCAAGATATTTTTCCAAGTCAATGCAAGGTGAACCTAAAATGATCATGATGAGGAAGCTCAAATTTGATCATTGGAATTCAAGTTCAACAATGCCAAGAAGGTGATTATATTCCACACTCAAAAGAAGAAGTGAGGCATTGAAGAAGAAAGAACCATTTCAACCTATATAGCCACAAATGTGAGAATTGACAAAGGTTGAGGTAGGCATGTTGATTGACAAACGAATTCGAGGTATGTTTATTCGTTTATTACTCCTTAGACTCGACATTCTATATGCCTTATGTCTATATGCTCGATTTAAAACAATCCCAACAAATCTCTTTAAAGTGCCGTTAAAAGAAATTTTCAAATATTTGTAAGGCACTTCTTCTTATGACTTGTTCATCCAAAGTTTTAAAACGTTATTATTTTTTGGGATAACAAGTCTGGTAATAATAATTTTTTCAAAATATGGTTCGTCATAATCGAACTAAACATATTGAGATTCGATAATATTTTTTGGGGATTGCATGTTTAACAAAAAAACTTGAGATGTGTTTAATTCCATTTCAAGGATAACTCGCGGACTTTTTAATCGCTCACCGCCGAGTATTTTACCTCATTTCGAGCTTGATTATGATATAATGTATATTGAATGAGATCTACGTTTGCATTTTGCACGTTTTCAAAACTTAGGGGCGGAAAAATCGGATTTTTGGATCAAACTTCGGAATTTGCAAAACAGAAAGAAGCAGTGGGCTGAAGGAGCTGAGGCCGACCGGTCACCCTAGCCTCCGACTGGTCGCCTAGCCCTCCAACCGGTCGCCCCTGCTGATTTTTCAGATAAAATGCGTCTGTTTTCCAGATTTAGCCATTTTTGACTCTTTTGGCCATTTTTCGTCCCCTTCGCAAATTGCACACAAAGTTTACTCCAAATTTGTTTTGTTGCATACATTTCATATCTTGGACCTATTTAGGCTTGATTATCATCATCATTGCTCGTCTTTATCGATTAAATGGTAAAAATTCCACTACTTTATCTCAATTGGGTTGAACCCTTGAGAACTTGGCCTATATGTATTTTCTTGATGAAATTTGTATATGTTTGTGATGAGATTGTTATCTATGAAGTATTGTATTGTGTTTGAACCGATTTGGTGATGAAAAACTTGTCTTAATTGCATTTACAAGAGTTATATATATCTTCTTCAATTTTTGACGCCCGCCAAGTGTTTGATAAAATGTCTCAATGAAAAATTCATCACCTACATGATTCTCTCGATTTCAAAAACCTTGTATATTTATAGAGATCATGTTCGCAAATCAAATGAGTTTTCATAAGCTTCTACAAGTCGTATGACCGACTCCTTCCTCCTATTTGGTCTATAAGCTTCAATGTTCAAATAGCTCGATACATCGGTTTAGTTACGCACTTTGATATGATTATATGATGTTTTTATCGTGCTAACATTCTTTTTGATGATTCCAAAGGGGGAGAAACAGGTTATAAGCTTATTAGCTCATAGAAGCTAAGTTAAGCTAAACAAAAGAAGCTATAAGCTATGACTTCCTAAAGTCATAAGTTGTGCATTATACTTAGTCCAATTGTTGTATGATGGACTCATATACTTGTCTAATGATGTTTTGTTGACAGGGGGAGCTTACAAGCTCTTGTACTTAAGATCAATTTGTAAAAGCTAAGCTTTTAGCTTGTGGTTGATTGCTTTTACATTACTCTAGTTGTGCATATTTATAGGGGGAGCTTTTGCTATATGTTTGAATATTTCTACTCCCATACTTGTGCTTATATTGCGTGGAATGTTGTCGCTCATAACGGAAAGTTCCTTTTTAACCGGTAAAATTGTTTTGCTTTCAAAATCAACCTCGTTAAAATTGTTTTGGTTTGTAATCATCAAAAAGGGGGAGATTGTTTGATAAATGGTTTTATCATGATTTTGATGATTTTTTTTATACCAAAACAATGGTTTTAAAAGTTGCCCAAATACTCCTAAACGATTTAAAATGGTTTTAATATTTTCCGGAGTATTTCCTCAAGTTTATTTCCGATAATATTGGACAACAATTTTATTGATTTTATGTCAATGGGTTTTTACATTGAAAATATGTTTTTAAATGTTGTCCTAATACTCCCGATTAGTCTAAAATGCTTTTACTATTTTTTCGGAGTATTTATTGGAATTTATATCGGACAACACTTTTTGTGTTAATGTGTTATTTCATCAAAACTATATTTCTAATGTTGTCCTAAATACTCCCGATCGGTTTAAAATATTTTTACGAATTTTTCGGAGTATTTCTTGAGGTTTATTTTCGACAAAAATCGGACAACATTTCATTTAGGAGGTCGACCGGTCAACCAAAGAGGCGATCGGTACCTGGGAACGCTTTTCACGAAACAGAACTCCCAGACTCCTAAAATTGGTTAGGGTGACCGGTCACCATGGTGGGCGACCGGTCGCACCCTAGGGCGACCGGTCGACCCCCCTTAGGACCGGTCACCCTGTTGAATTTTTGCTGCGTTCTTTTCAAATCTTATTAGTGCGCGACCGGTCGCCCTCAAGTTTGACAGCAAAATTCTAACCGTTGTGCAACAGACAACTTTTCCCTAAATTGTGGGATTGATTTCTAACAGCTATAATCTTGATTTTAATTGCAATTTTTTTGTAGATATCAGATTCCAAGAGGAGCCTATCAAGGATCAACCATCTCCTATAAATAGAGGAAGATTTGAAGCACAACAACAATTGAGATACAACACAACAAGATACACTTCAAGCAAACACTTGTTCTTCATTGTCATTATTCTTGTTGCAATTTTGCCTAGCTTATCACTTTCACATCCTTGAGGTCTAGGCTATTCTTGATTACACTTTGCACTCATATTGTAATATTCATTATTGAGTTGTAATCTTGATTTTTGGTCATCATTCAACACAAGACATCCTTGTGAGTATTCTTGTGGTAAGAATACACTTGGGTGATCTAGGTGATAGGTGTTTCAAGAGTGTGGTGCTCTTGAGGTGTTAAAGAATTTGGTATTCTTCAAGATTGAATATTGTGGTGATTTTCAAAGGTGCCGTTGAGGAAGATTGTGGTAGTCTTCAAAGGGAGATTATGGTAATCTCCAAAGGTGGTGTTGAAGAAGAGTGTGGTGCTCTTCAAGGTGTTGTAAGTTGAGTTTGTATTAATTTTGGTAATTAATAAAATTCCTTTTCTTTTTGAAATCAATCCCGGATATACTGGGGTGGTAGAGGATTAGGCCCTAGGTGGGTTGAACCTCTATAAATTGACGTGTGTTGTTTACATTCCGCACCTTCTATATTGTCTTGGCTTGTTTCATTCGAAAAAGAGGGTAAAATCGAAAAGATGGAGATAATCTATTCACCCCCCCTCTAGATTATCGTAGCCGCTTGGACTTACATATATCTTGAAGAAACTAAGGAAAATCAAGACTTGGTCATAAGCTTGAAGAGGACCTTCAAGCCATATCTAGAAAATAAGAAACAAGGTAAGAATCATGGTTTAGTACTACTTCCCCCTTTCTCTTTTGATTTTCAAAATTTTAACACCAAAATATGGTTTTAGTATTGAAAAGGGGGCTGACATTGGAAGCTAGAACCAAAGATTTGAAGGTGCAAAGGAATATCTATTCTAGGCTCAAATTGTAAAACTCCATAAGGTAAGTGTAAATTTCTTGACCCTTGCTCGAACTACTCCTTTCTTACCTCAAATTCTTCAAATCCTAAGTTTAAATTCTTGAAAAATTGTCACTTACGGGCTGCCTTGAGGAGTGGTGGTCGATTTCAAGGTGATTGAAGGAAAATATCATTTCTAGACACATTAACAAGAACTATTAAGGTGGGTGGAAAAATCCTTTAGAAAACTCAAGTATTGTTTTTGTAAAAGTTGGCATATAGTGATTGAAACTTGCATGATGTTATATACATATGTATTTCATGTGTATTTTAAGTATCTCTCTCCAATAATTTCACCAAAGTATGCTTGTTGTTCTAATTTTGCAAAAATAGGTGCATGCATGTACAAATTTATGAATTTCTAGAGAATTGTTTAATGATATATTAATACATGCCTATGTACTTGAAATTTCATATTTTATTTGCTTTATATTCTGTAAATCTTGAAAATATATGAAAAATTGAGCTATTGGACCTTGTATACAAAATTTGCAAAGTTGGAGGACTAAATTGCAAAATTAAAAACTGTAAAAAGGACCTCTGTAAAAATTCAAAATTTGAACTTTACTATATTAATAATATTATATTTTAAGATAATAACAAAACTTTAAGGGTATTGAGATGATAAAAACCAACCCTTGAAAGCCTAAGGACTCGATTGAGGAATTTTGAAAGTTTAAGGACTAAAAATGAGTTTTTCAAACTGTTCAAGGACTTCTCTGTAAAGTTTGAAAATTTCAACTTGTGTTAACTGAAAAACTCATATTTCTAGTAAATTTCAAAAATCAAAGAGTTTGGAGTAAAGAAAACCAATTTTTGAAATTTTGAGGACTAAAGTGTAAAATACCAAATTCAAGGGCTAAAACGAAATTTTCAGGATTATAATATTTTGAACCCATAGTAAATTTCAATATTTTGAGGACTAAAGTGTAAAATTTTCAGGATTATAATATTTTGAACCCATAGTAAATTTCAATATTTTGAGGACTAAAGTGTAAAATACCAAATTCAAGGGCTAAAACCAAAATAAGCCTTTAGGGCAAAAATCGAAAATTGGACTAGAAACTAGAATTTTCAAAAGTTAAGGAACTTAAACTAAGACTTTTCTAAAACTGCTTTTGTCCCAATAATCCCTTGTCATAAGTGATATTTTAAAATTAGAATCACATCAAAAGCCCTTCCGATTTGTGAAATCCAGATATTTTAAGTCCGGGGCCAAAATAATAATTTTGACAAAAAGGGGACCAAATTAAAATTTGTTTAAAACTCGACCCCAAACTATTTGAAAAACTGATTCTATGGACAGTTTGGAGAATTTAGGAACTCACCTTACATTTTTTCGAGGTCGAGACCAGAACTTGTTTGATTTCAAACCCGAAAAATATTAGTTTTTCCAAAACGGGGCTACTTCTTTTTATCAATGACGTCAAATTAATTATTTGCCTTGTTACAGCCCTCAAATTTACTTAATTATATAATTTTTAGTTTTCATAAAATTTTCCAAATATTAACGGACTCCTTACCTGAATCTTAGGCATTACGTGTGGCGATTTCCTCGCCTTATGACCATTTGAACTTTCAACGAAGTTGAAACCTCCCGCATAATATACTGTGTCCTCCAAATCAATCAAAGCATGGGTTATACTCCCAATAATTAGCTTCACTTAACATGTTTACACCGCCAATGATACTGAAAACTCGCGTAAATAAACTTAACTTATTTACACCTTGTATTGCTCTTGTATGAATCATATATTGTATTCGACTGCCTCGTTGACATATTATAGTTCTACGAACTTACTTGCTTGAGTCAACTTGGTGTGTCGATCTCACAGTTAGAGAGGACTAGTCGCTATTCGAACCGGACAGCTAGACTGCTATTCCATTATCGGCCCCACTGTCCTAATCCCACCACTGAAGGACGAATCGTCTAACGGGCGAAGTGGGTCGTAGAATTTATGTATAATCATTATTATGACAATCCGGGCTTAGCTAGCCCCATTGTGGATTTGTCGTGCCTAGGAGGGATAAGGTGACTTGGGCCTTGGGCCATCTTGCTCGGGGAGTTACAAGGAAGAATGAAGGAATCATTGTCTGATCCACACGATTCTGGAGTTGCTTGAATCGTTTACTTGCTTGGGTTGGCATTATATTCCGTACGCAATCACTATTTGAATCGTTTGGGTTGACATCACATTCCATATGCAACCGCTGCTTGAATCGCTTATGTTGGCGCTACCTTTTGTACACAACCACTACTTGACTTGCTCGAATACCATTCATGGTGCTTGAATGTTCACGAACTATTTTCAACAAGTTATATACTACTATATTATTTTGAAATATCACGTTGCTTGTGAATCGTGTGTGACGCACGCATCATGAACCATGCATTCTTCATATAACTGATTTCTTGCATCGATATAAGCCACACTTACACACAAACACCCATCCACTGAGAATTTTTGTCTCATCCCTACCTTTTCAAATGACCAGATGGTGATTGTCCACTCATTGAAGACGTGGACGAAGAAGATCATATTGCAGAGTAATCCATATCCATGCCCATCTCGACTCCTTAAAGATTTCTTTTAATTCTAGCTTGATGTTGGACTCCTTTTATTTTAAGTATGTAATCTAAGAGCGTGGGACCCTTCAACAAATATTAATTTTTATTTGGGTTGCAACTTAAGAACTATTTTGTTACCTTATCGGACTGTAACTTAAGATTTCCGCTGCAATGTTAAACTCTGTTTGGGATGCTTTTGATGAATGATTAAACCGGCCCAAAGGAGTCCGGGTTTGGTCCAATCGGTTGTTTTCTCCTACGTGGATTGGCCCATAGGCCAAATTCTCCTACACAGCTCATGTGGCCCATCTCCCAGGTAAAGTCCCTCCTAATATCTGTTTAATTAATCAATAATCCTCCTACGCATTCATTATCAGTATTCGATTACTGTTTATTTTCTCATTCACCATGTTGACTTGAGCGTTGGAGGGCCTCCCTGGGACAACTGATACGTGTAAAATATATGTGCATTTAAGAGCTTATTTTGATATATAATTGATGCATTTGCATGTATATTTAGTGTGTTTTACTTGGTTTTCTTTATTGAGCGTGATACTGCGTGCTCTTGTGATTTTTGCAGAAAATGAGCTAAATTGGACAAAATATGATAGCATTTTTCAAATGATATGTCAAAAGACAAGGTACGAGCAAGGATGTGAAGAAAAGAAGCCTGAACAGTCGAACAAAAGGGAATTTCCTTCAAAAATGCCCTAACGCGCTAACAGTTTCCAGTACCAGCAGGGTTTAGTAGTTTGGCCATAACTTTCTCTCAAAAATTGATATTGAGCTGATTCAAGTGGCTATGAAAAGCTAAGAGAAATGTCTACAACTTTCATGAAGACCTCAGGAGCAAATTCAGATGATGTACAAGTCACACGACCGTGTGAAGTGCTTTAGTGATTTTCAGAGTCAAAAACAAAGTCGCACGGTCTGCCCATGTAGAACCACACGACTGTGTAGGGTGGCCGTGTTAACTGACATGGCCCGTGCGATGTGTCTGCATCTGATTTTGAGTCCTAATCCCCATCAGAACTCTACTAGTGATCTCTCAAAGCACCTATATAAGAGGGGCCAAGGCCGGGACGAATTTTCATCATAAAATATCATTCATACAACATACAACACACCAAAATACATAGGATTACAAAGACCAAAGGTCTTTTGAGATAGGATGGCTAGGTTATGAAGAGCACTACAAGGCCTTTCACATTTACGGAAGCACAAGAGCTTCGAAGGCTTGGAAGGAAGATCCATCCTGACAAGAATGTGTTTTCTTTCTTAGTTAAGATCTCTTGTATGTACTTAAACGATGTAACAATGTTGATTTTAAGTTTGTCTATGAATTTATTATAAATGTTTCGCTAATCTTTCGGATCCTAGGGAATAATCTAAACTGAGGATTCATGTTTATTATTGATTGATTGTTTTCTTAATTGATTCATGTGTTCTATTTTATGAATTCGAGTGCTTATCATAATTGTCGATTACCTGATCAATAAGTTGCATATCATACTTGTTAGTCCATAATCCGGGAGGTGAGTTCTATCAAGATGAAAATCGAATTTAGACATAAACAGGGTAATGGATCGGGAGACTACATCTGTTTGTGGGGAGTATTTCAATTCAAAGATCTGCTGGGAGATAATAATAGTTGTGATGGATCGGGAGACCTCAATTATTATTAAAATATTATTTATGCGCCAACCGGGAGAGGGAATAATCTATTATAGGAATTGAACCCATAGAAATACATGACTTTGTTTTGTGAAACATTGATTGGATTTAATATTGAAGAAGCATGTCAAGATTATGTGCATAGGCTGCTTTTGTATTTGTTGAAAATACTTGTGGAGTTCAAATTTATTTGTTTTATTTTTATTTTTGGATTATTTCTTAAAACTCTTGGTATTCGGTTGCTTCAATAAAATTAGAATGCAATGTTATTATAGCCTAAGTGTTTCATAGTCAATCCCTGAGGAATACGACCTTGTTTGTCATTATCCTATAAACTACACTGTACACTTGCAGTATATAGATCCAATTTTTGGCGAATAAGTTTTTGGTGCCGTTGCCGGGGATTGAAAGATTCTACTTAGATATAGTAATAAGTGGTTCAATCTTAGTTGAAGCTTTTGGTAAATATTTTTTTTCTTTGTTTTTTCTTTTTTTTGTAAATTTTTTGTAAAATTATTTTATTTCTTCGGTTCTAACATTTTTTATGTTAAGTGCATATAGTGCATGATCACGCGTTCTAGATCTACCCAACCAATACCCATTGATTTAGAAATCGAGAAAACAACAAAACAACTAAGGAAAAGATCTAAAGCAATGTCGGATGGGAGCAATCAGAATGCCGGGAATAACAGAAACAATAAGAAACGCCCACCTGGGGTGGATGCATATGACCGGATTGTGGAAAGGCCTACGAGAAGGGCAGTTAGGGACTACTTCCAGCCGGAAGTTAGTCGGACTTATGGGGGTGTGACCCATCTACCGATCAATGCAAATAACTTTGAACTAAAACCTGCATTGATCCAGTTTGGGGGAAGAGCCGTTGAGGATTCAAATGCGCATCTGGCGCAATTCTTAGAAATCTACGATACTATTAAGATGAATGGTGTTTCTGAGGATACCATTCGATGCCTCTTGTTCTCATTCTCTCTGCGAGATAATGCTAAGGGATGGTTATGCTCGCTAACACCACCCGCAGCAGATTGGGCTGAACTAAGTCAGCGGTTTTTAGCCAAATACTTTCCCCCTAGTAAGACGCTGCAATTGAAATCTAAAATCGCCCAGTTTAGGCAATTAGATTCAGAGCCATTATATGAGGCATGGGATAGGTTACGAGAATTGATAAGGAAGTGTCCTCAGCATGGATATCCCGAATACCAACAGGTTCAGTATTTTTATAATGGTTTAAGTGGCAACAAAAGGACCATTATAGATGCTGCATCTGGGGGTACACTACTAGTGAAATATCTAGACGAGACACTAGAACTATTAGAGGACATGGCAAATAATAGTTACCAATGGCCATCTGAGAGATCAAATGTCCGACGTGTGGCAGAGGTTCAGGATGAGAAAGTCGCCATGCTCACAGAATAGATATTTGTGCTAAACATGAAACTGGATGCGATACAGCAAGTGACTCCAAGATATCCCGTTGTTGTTGAAGAAGAGGCAAACTTTGTGGGTTAACAAAGAAACTTCAAATTTTAGATATAATCAGACACCCAATTACTATCATCCGGGGGCGAAACCATGAGAATTTTTCATATGCTAATAACAAAAATGTTTTGCAACCACCTCCGGGATTTAATGTGGGTAATCAAGGCAGAAGTAGAGTCAGGTGATAAGAAAGAATCGTAGAAGAGATGATATCCTCGTTTATCGGAGAAACTAGAGCAAGATTTAACAAAGATGAAGCAAAGATAGACAGGATTGAGGAACAGGTAACTCAGTTGAATACAAACGTAAATGCAAGATTGAAATCTCTAGAAACACAAGTACCCCAGATCGCAACTGCAGTGGGTGGCCAACATAAAAAAAAAAGCAAATTCCCAAGCGACACGGAACTGAATTCGAGAGAATACTGCAATGCCATTCATCTGATGGATGGTACAAATTACGAGGGCTCACAGATTTCAACCGACACGGTTAAATGACAGTGATTTTAGAATATCTGAAGTCAGGCTGAAGACGTAAAATTTAGTGCTTTATGGGAGGCAACCTAATTTATTTCCTATTTATTTTTATTTTTTTATCGCCTTCAATTTAATTAAAATTTTAATTTCATCTTTTTAGTATTAACTTAATTTTTAGTTGTGTTTTGTTTTGTGAGTTGTTATGTAGGAGGCGTCACGGCAAACTCCCAGTTCTGAAGAAAAAAAAGTACATCACACGGCAGTGTGACCAAGTCACATAGACCGTACGGCTCAGCGGACCAGCACTCACCATACGGCCAGGCCGTGTGAGAGCCACACGGTCGTGTGGACTTCGGCAAAGAGATGCAGGCCAAAGACCCGGGGGGCGCACGGGCCGTGCGAACAACAGACCGGATGGGATTTATCCCCTTTTTCACTCCCAAAACTCAATTTTTATCTCATTTTCTCCTACCCAAACCCTACAACTCGGAAATTTTTCCCCAAAACACTCAAACTCTTCTCCAAATCTCTTCCAAATTTACTATAAATCTCACCCCAAAAACACAAATTATGCACCTTCTTAAGAAACCCATGAACTCGACTCCTTCAAGCTTTCAACTTTTTCAAGTTTTTCACCACGTTTGGGGTTTTTAATTTTCAAATATCAGATTTTTATACTTCATAAACTTGGTTTTTATGGCTTCCAGGAGAGAAAGAGGAACAAGAAGGAACATAAGAAGAAGAAGAGAGCCAACACTAGAGCCCGAACCCAAGTCACAACCTCGAATACGTCGCCGACAAACCGAAAGCTTTGAATGTCATCTTGTAGGATGAAACACACCGGACTAGATGGGCGACTCTATTACCGGCCATGGATAAATATAACGTATCCCAATGAACCTACTCTAGCTAATTTGGGTTTATTGGAGGATTTTGGGCTATGTGTGGTTGGGTGGATTGTCATGAATTGTTAAATGGGCATTGGGCTACTTATTCAATTTATACGATTAAGTTCTTATATAGTTTTGAACTAGTAGTTCGAAAATGGAATTTGATGGGGATTCGATTTCAGTTAGCGAATGAGTCGATGGAGTTGTCAATTGATGATTTAAATGCAATATATAGAACTCGAGCTTATGGGGTGGAAGAGCATGATGATTTTGAAAATGATAGATTTTGAAGATAGATAACGGATAAACGAATCTATACGCTGGGTACTTCGAAGGCATCTAGCATTCGAAACCCCGTATTTCGCTATGTACAAAGAACTTTAGCGGGAACGATATTTGCAAGGGAGGAAAGCAAAGGGGCCTCAGTAATAGATTAGTTATTTATTATTTGGTGTATGGCATCGGGGATAGAGGTTGTGCCTAATGTCGGGGCTATGACAGCCCAGCAATTTGATAGAGTAAGAAAATCTTACAGGGGAGGAATTTGTATTGGTGGGTTGATTACTCCTACTGCCGAGCACTTTGAGGGGTATACGGAGGCCAGTGGTCCAAAACTAATTGATATGACTATTTTATCTGCTATGAAAATGATTCAATTCGATGGCGCAATTACTGATTAAATCATGCAGATAGAACAAGAGTTAGGCTCCCAAACCCAGAAGCTACTTCTATAAGAAATAGGGGTAATTAGTTAATGAGAGGTGAACAGGGGACTGCTGCGCAGGAAGAGCAAAATGAGCCTATGAGGGATGTGCCGTAATCCTCTAGACAAGGGGGTAACTAGCCATGGAGCATGAGTGATAGGCTAGAAAGGGTGGAGGCCGATATAGGCAAGTTATAGTAGATGATACTTATCAATTATCGACCACAGTTGATGAGTACCACATTGAGTACTTACATAGGTTCGAAACTATCACCCAACAACAACAGTACATGTACGAGATGATGTCTTGTATGGATCAGTGGCACATCTCACAGGGCCACTACCCTCCACCTCCACCACCACAGTGATTCAGTAAGTACTTATTACGCATTCCTCTTTACTTTTGATAATTTTCTCATATGTTCGGGACGAAGCATATTTTAAGTTTGGGGGTTGTCAAGAATGCATAATTTAGTATTGTTGCATTTTGCATTGCATTTAGGATTACATGTAGAGCATAAAATTTGCATTAAAATTTTTCAGTTTTTTAAAAATTTTGATTTTAGTTTTAATTTTTTTAGCACGTTTATTGCTCTAGCATGTTTAATTGCTTTTGGTGTGATTTGTTTTTAAATCAAGATTTTTGAAAGAGTACATAGCTTCCATATGATTTTTACAATGAGCATTCGATTTTGATGAGATGACATATTTTTTGTGAATAATACGATGAATAGTTGAGGAGATGTGGCATTAGTTAAGAAAATTGGGTATTTGAGCATGATGCGAAAAATAAGCCCGTGAGCTTTTGTGCCTTTAACTACTTTTATATTATGCAGTCTTATTTTTTCTTGAGTGTTTCATTCATGAATGTTAAAACACTAGAACTTGCTTTGGTATCTTCATTGAAGTCATGTGTATGTGCAATTTTTGAAAATGATTTAAAGTCATCTTTTTTTAGCCCACTTAGCCCTAAAAAGCCTACCTATGAACTCATGATTCCCAAGTTAGCCACGTAGAGCCTTAACTTTTTATTGTTAGCCACATTTTGATCTTTAAAATTGAAAGATGATTTTTATCCCTAAAATTACTTTAGCTTATAGAAGATGAATACTTGAGCTTATAGAAGATGAAACGATTAATCTAAGTAAATGAAAGAATAATGAAGCTCGAAAAAAAAATCTGAAAAAGAAAGAGAAAAATCGAAAAAAAAGAACAATTCTGAATATTTTGAAAAATTTAGAGCTTGAAGCTAAAGAAAAAGAAAAGAAAAGGGTAAAAAGGCCTAAGAATGCAAAAAGGAGGAAAAATGTGGAGTTGAGTTGAAAAAGAAAATATCTTGAAAAAATGAGTATTATGATGAAATTGGGTTGGTGAATTGCAAGTCTGTGTACTTAAATTCTATTTGCTCAAGTCAAGTCACTTAATCCAAATTTTTCCTACCCTTACCAAAGAGCCTACATTACAACCAAATGAAAGTCCTTTTTGATTCTTAAGTTGTGGACACTAAAGTGGTAGAGATGTTAGACGATTTGCAAGCCTATGGTAGTTATGTTCTACATTCAATGAATTGAGTTGAGCATAAACACTTACCATACACTTTGAGAGTTGAGTGGTACATTACTTACATGTGAGTCGTGATGTCAAGTACCCGAGAGAGTATTAATTATGCCGAGCTTGTGATTGATGACTTCTTGATAATGAATTGCATGATTTACTTAGATATGGAGTCGAATGAGATTGAATGTTTATAGTGTTCTTTGTACCCCATGAGATTATTTTTCTTAGTTTGCTCGAGGACGAGCAATGGTTTAAGTTTGGGGGATTTTGATACGTGTAAAATATACGTGCATTTAAGGGCTTATTTTGATATATAATTGATGCATTTGCATTTATATTTAGTGTGTTTTACTTGCTTTCCTTTGTTTGGTATGATACTATGTACTCTTGTGAATTTTGCAGAAAATGGAGCTAAATTGGACAAATGATGATAGCATGTTTCAGTGATATGTCAAAAAACAAGGTATGAGCAAGGATGTGAAGGAAAGAAGCATAGATGGTCGAACAAAAGGGAATTTCCTTCAAAAACATCCAAACGCGCTAACATTTTCTAGCACTGGCAGGGTTTAGTATTCTGGCCATTACGTTCTATACAAAATTGATATTGAGCCGATTTAAGTGGATATGGAAAGCTAAGAGAGATGGCTACAACTTTTATGAAGACCCCATGAGCAAAGTCGGACGTTTTACAAGTCACACGACCATGTGAACAGTCACACGACCGTGTGAAGTGCTTCAACGATTTTCAGAGTCAAAAACCAAGTCACATTGTTTGCCCGTGTAGAACCACATGATCGTGTGGGGTGGCCGTGTGAACTGAGTCCTAATCCTGTCATAACTTTCCCAGTGATCTCTCAAAGCACCTATATAAGGGTGACCAAGGCCTGGATGAATTTTCATCATGGAAAGAACTTAATACATCTGAAAATACACTACAATACACTAGAGTTATACAAATCAAATGTCTTCTGAGAGGGGAGGGTTAGGTTACGAAGAGCTCCACAAGGCCTTTGACATCCACGGAAGCACAAGAGTTTCGAAGGCTTGGAAGAAGGATCCATCCTGACAAGAAGGGATTTTTTTTCTTAGTTTAGATCTCTTGTATGTACTTAAACGATGTCACAATGTTGATTAAAAGTTTGTCTATGAATTTGTTATCAATGTTTGGCTAATCTTTCGAATCCTATGGCATAATCAAAACTGTGGATTCATATTAAATTTTGATTGATTGTTTTATTAATTGATTCATATGTTCTATTATATGAATTCGAGTGCTTATTATTAATTAACGATTATCTGATTAATAATTTGCATGTCATACTTATTAGTCCATAATCCGGGAGGTGAGTTCTAACAAGACGAAAATCGAATTAAGACATAAATAGGGTTATGGATCAGGAGACTACATCTGTTTATGGGGAGTATTTCAATTTAAAGATCTATTGGGAGTTAATAATAGTTGTGATGGATCATGAGACCTCAATTTTATTAATCTACTGTTTATGTGCCACCCGGGAGGAGGAATAAACTATTATAGGAATTGAACCAATAGAAACACATGAATTGGTTTTGTGAAACATTGATTAGATTTAATATTGAAGAAGCATGTTGAGATTATGTGCCTAGGATTGCTTTTGTATTTGTTGAAAATACTTGTAGAGTTCGAATTTATTTATTTTATTTTTATTTTTGGATTATTTCTTAAAACTCTTGATATTCAGTTACTTCAATAAAATTGGAATGCGACGTTATTATAGCCTAAGTGTTTCTTAGTCAATCCCTGAGGAATACGACCTTGCTTGCCATTATCCTATAAACAACACTGTACACTTGTAGTATAGAGATCCAAAGTTTTGGCGAACAACAACCCCTGGGGCCCTCTAACGTTTGCGCGTGTGTGTACGCAAGTTCACATCAAAGGATTTTCCAGCTCAAGAAGAAGAAGACAAGAAGACTTTTCCCTTGGGAAGAGGACTAGCGTGAAGATTTTCCTCTTGAGAAGAGGATTTTGGTCAACCCAGTTGACTTGAGTGATCTGCCCTAAAATAGGGGTGTAAAAGAAGCGGATATTTTTATTCAATTCGGTATTCGAATTCGTATATTGACATTCGAATTCAAATAATATTATATATATTTATATTTATATTTATACAAATCACTTTGTTAGGAAATTTATTGTTTAGATTTTGATGAATGCCATGTAAAACTTAGAATAGGGAGTTGGCACCCCAATTCTTATTGTAAAATGCATTGTAATAAATAGAGTGGCCAAGGCGAGTTAAGTCGCCACGCCCTAACATGCAAGAAGACAACTGGAGACTAGAAGGACTCCGACTCATTGAGACAGTGAGTATGGCAAAGAAGAGTAGACGGGAACTCTACTAAAGAAGCGGTAGATGCAAATGAGTGGAGTATCGATCAAGTCAACTCGAGAAAAGCCAAGTCTCAAGTTGAAGTGACAAGAGTCATCCATGATTGGAAGGCGACTCTAAGTCACCTGGGGAAAGCAAAGAAATGCACTCAAGTCGAGATAATCAGAAAAGATCCGTTGCACGGAAATCAAGAGAATTACTTAAACAAGTAATATCTTCATACTACCTTTCTTGGAGTGCTCATCCCGAGAAGCGTGCAAAAGGAATAAACCAATGGGAAGCACTACACCGTGTCGAACTCGAAAAGGTGAAAGGACAATTCATACGAGGAAATGGCAATTCCAAGGATCGCAACAAGACAAGCCAACGATCGCAAGTGACTTTCAAAAATAAGCCTATCTCTTCAACGGGCAAATTTTTGAAAGATCACTATAAAAGGCCGAGGAGTTTATTTGAGGAAAAATATATGAGAGTGACACAAGTTACATACCGACCAAACAACGTTCAAGCAATTATTAGAAAATCAAAACATTCTCAATCCTCAAGCCTACACTACGAAGAACATCAATCCAACACTCACCGTGAAGGAAAGATAACTTAAATCGAGTTGAAGAGGAAAACACCGAAAAATCAAGGGGTGTACATTCCACGAAGGATTGTAGGAAGGTTCAAGGTCGAACCAAGTCTTAAGCTTTTGGAGGGCTTCGTGATCAAATCCAAAGAGCTTGAGCAAGTGAGTCAGTAGTAGCAAGGCAACTGCCTGTGAAGAAGGCTTCCGAGTCGTCACGAGAAGCCACCGAGTGATCAAGGCGTCTCCGTCGAGTCCCAAAGAATCAAGTCACCGTGTGATCAAGACTTGTATCCGGACTGCTACCACTTTGTATACTTGATCATTACCTAGTGGATTCCTCCAGAGTTGGAGAAGAGAGAGGAGTAGAAGAATTACCCCATCTTCGAACCTCTATAAAAATTTCATTGTGTCATTTACATTTCCGACTTTAATTTTTGCATCTTAATTGTTTAATTCTCACGACATATCCGCTATCCACTTGATAATCTTTAAGTACTAAATCAAGCACTAAATCCTTGCTTAATCAAACTTAAGGGTGTTAAGTCTTCCAATAAAAAAACAAAACCACAAATGAGTTAATTTAGACTCAAATGAGTTAATCCATCAACAACTCGATTGAGTCCATTGAGAGACTAACTCTACCGATTGACTAACTTGGTCATCCATCAAGGACACACTTGTGTAGTATTAACTCAATATTTTAAAAGGACTAAAACGAAAATTTAGTAAGGTTTATTCAACCCCCTTCTAAACCTTACACTTACACCCCTTGGGACCTACAAGTGGTATCGGAGCGGTTGGTTCATTGAACCCTCCGCATGGTTCTTACAACTAGATCTCCAAACTTTTCAAAGTCTGCTTTAGTACTTAAACTCTCAAAACTCTTTTTATCATTAAAAGTTATTATCATGGAAGCAAATTTGACACGCATCCCTATGTTCACAATTGAAGAATTTGATGATTGGAAAATTCGATGCGATCTCATCTATCAAAGATTACATGATGAGATGTGGATAGTGATAGAAGATGGGCCACCGCAAATCTTAAAGGTGAACACAATCAGTAAGAAGAAGAATGCATTGAAGGAGAAGAGGATGTTGCTCCCGCACCACCATGGTTGAAAACCAAGAACCGAGTGGACAAATGATGACAGAAAAAGATACAACCTGGACAATGTAGCCAAGGACATCCTTTACAAAACCTTGACAAAGCCATGTTCAATAAAGTCAAATCATGCAAAACGGCTAAAGAAATCAGGACAAGTGACATTGATTTGTGAAGGCTCGAGCAAATCAAAGAAAACAAATTATCAAAGTGGTCATGTAAAAATTTGAGAACTTCAAAATGATCTCGGGAGAAAACCTGGATCAACTGGATGCTCGGTTCACGTAAATCACCAACGAGTTATCTCGCACTTGGAAAGGAATATACACAGAAGAAATGTGTATGAAGATCCTAAAAAGTCTTCCAACTGAATGGGAAATGAAGGTCATGGCACTAAGACATTCCATGGACCTATCAAAGACATCCAACCATGAATTATTCTCGGACCTCAAAGCCTACGAGTTTGAGTTGAGAAGAAAAGACCAGGAAGAGACAAATGTACCCAAAACAAATGCTCTAATTGTTAAAGATGGGAAGAGAGCTGAGGTCAAAGAAGTCATTGATCCGAAGAAATAGCCCGATGGTCAAAAGATTCAACATGTTCTTCAATAAGAACTACAAGAGAGGAAAGGGCGAATCTTCCGAAGACACTCGGCTCCCTCCAAATCAAGGAAGATAGGCCAACCAAGAGAACAGATCATCAAAAAGTTGAGTATCAAAAGGCCGACAATCCAAGAATGGAAAGAGTCGATCAAAAGGCTGAATATCTATGTTGAACTGTAGACAACCAGGTCACTATGCCATTGATCGCTCATATCCTGTAGTTAACAAATACAGGAATGAAGAAGAAAAAGGAAGGTCTTCGAGAGAAAGAAGACAGAAAAAAAAGGGCAATGATGGTCAGAGAGATCTGCTGAAACAACCAAGTCAAGAGAGACAACATTCGAGAGCAAAGAAGGCGACTACTCTAGTGACTCAAGAAGAAGCTCTGATCTGCTTGATGGCCAAGGAACAAGATCAACCTGACCAAGAAGATGAGGTACACTCTAACTCATCAAACTCAGACTCTAGTGATAGTGACTGTGACACACACACTTCATCACCTACTGATCTTTATGATTCATTAGGAAAAATGATGAAAGATTTTGAATACATTAAATCCTCACACACACTATTAAATGAGGAAAACAACCTACTCAAGAGTCAAAACTCAAAGCTGACTAAGGAGCTGAGTACTCTAAGTCAAATAGCTAATGAGAATGAAAGATTAAAGGCTGAAAATGCTAAATTAATAACAGGAATTGCTTGCTATAGAGAAGAGGGAGAATGACCTCAAAAATGTTATTACCTCATTCACTAAGGCATCTAAATCATTGGATGATCTTATTATGAGTCAAAGAGAATGTGGAGACAAGACAGGCTTAGGATTTAATTCCTCTGTGCTATGTCAAACCTCAAAAGTAATTTTGGAAAAAGGATCTTCAAGCCATGAAGAATCTGAAAAATCCAAAACTCTAAATGTTGCACACACATTCAATCCAAAGCACCATAACAAGCAAACTGGCCTTGGTTATAAAGGAAAAGAAAAACAGCCAGTTGAGTGCGCTGAAAGGACAACTGAGAAGAAATTCACCGAGTTCCTCAAAGAAACTCCAAACAAAAAATACTCAGAAAGAAGAAGCTAGCTACCAAAACCCCAGAAAATCCATAAAAGAAATACATATGATGGAAATGGTAGAAAATATCCAAGCCAAGTGATTGGAATAATGTAAACTATCGAACTATGATAGACTTATGGAATATAAGCCCAAATGGCAAAGGCCTAGAACTCAAAGAAAGGCCATTCCAAAAGTATAAGAGCTTTCATCAAACACATATGCACCTAGGCACTACACTCGGAGACACCACAATTACCCAAAGAAGGCGATAAAATTATACACAGCATACAGACAAAAGAGACAAATTGTATGAACCTAGAATCCCCAAGCAATTTGCCAGGATTAATTATGATTATGGCACGATAGATGGCAACCCCTTAGAGTCAAATCATTTGGCTATAAGTTGGTTGGATCATCTTACAATTCTAACCCCTCAGACCCGGACAAGTATGGGTACCTAAAACTTAATTTCCTTGATTGCGGGTTCAAGAGAACAAATGAAAGTGCCAAGGAACCTGGTACATGGATAGTGGTCGTTCCGCATACATGACAGAAACAAGAAAAATCTGTCAAAATTCAAGGAAGTAAAAGGAGCAAAAGTCATATTTGGAGGAAATGAAGCTCCTGGTGAAATAAGAGGCATTGGATCCATCAAGAGGAATGGATTAGAAATCACAGACGTTGCATATGTTGAAGGACTTAACTTCAACCTCGCTAAGCATCGACCAACTCGTGACAAGGGTTACAATGTTGGATTTAACATGGGTATATGCCAAATCAAGGATATTGAATCAAATGAAGTTGTGTTGCAAGGATGTAGACGAGAAGAATATGTATGTCGTGGATTGGTCAATCGCAACACCCAAAGACTGCTACTAGCAAAGAGCACACAAACAATCAAGTTGGTTGTGGCACAAAAAAGTCGAGTCACCTAAATTTCAAAACGATTAACAAGCTTGCAAGAAGTAATCTTGTGGAAGGACTTCCGATTCAATATACAAGAAGAAGAGTATATGTGATGCATGTCGAAGGAAAACAAATCAAATCTTCATTCAAAGAAAAGACATGTTCATCTTCAACAAGAATATTGCATCCGCTACATATGGATCTATTTGGCCCAAAGGAACCAAAAGCATAAGTGGAAAGAAATACACCTTGGTGGTAGTAGATGACTACTCAAGATATACATGGACAATATTCATGTGTAAGAAGAAAGAAACTCTACAAAAACTACCACATCGATGAAGAGGATTCAAAACGAGAAGAGCCAAACCATTATCAAAATAAGATCGGAGAGAGAACCGAGTTTGTCAATGGAATAATAACTCGATTTGTATTGAAAATGGTATTGGTCATGAACTATCAATGAGCAAGGACTCCACAAACAGAATGGAGTTGCGAAAAGAAGCAAACGAACCCTCAAAGAAGCGGCAAGGACCATGTTAGCCGTCAAGGGGTTACCAAAAAGATTTTGGGTCAAGCAATCAACACTTGCTACACTCAAAACAGATGTATGATAAAAAGACAAATGACAAAGACTCCTATGAGATTTGGATCGAAGAAACCAAATGTTGCATATTTCAAAATATTTGGATGTAAATGCTTCATCCACAACAATGGAAAAGACAATCTAAAAGCTTTTGATGCTAAAGTGATGAAGATATCCTCTTAGGATACTCAAATTAAAGCAAAGCCTACAAAGTACTCAACAAAAGAACTATGGTTGCGAAAGAATCCATTCATGTGGTATTCAATGAGCCAAATGTAAATGGAGAAGACATTGAAGAGTCAATCGATAAGCCGAGTCATCCAACCATGCGAAGAGTCCCTATCTTTGCCGTAGTCGAACTATAAACTCGAGAAGAAGATGAGATAGATGAATCTCAAAAACAATTGGAAAATTTGCAGCTAAGTGATCACGAGAGAGCCGACCACAAAGAACACAAACCGCAAGACAATCAATCCACTAACTTACTCCAACCTGATGTAAGATGGCCGAGAGACCATCCACGAACTTGTCATTGGAGACATAAGAGAAGGTGTAAAAACAAGATCCGAACTCAACAAAAAGCTATGTTCACATGCTTCATCTCGCAAATAGAGCCCAAGGATGTGTTACAAGCATTGACGACGCACATTGATTCAAGCTATGCAAGAAGAGTCAATCGGTTTGAAAGAAATAAAGTATGGGAATTAGTGCAAAGACCCATACATCAAAATGTTATCGGCACCAAATGGGTGTTCGAAATAAGATGAACGAGGAAGGTTCGTGGTAAGAAACAAAGCAAGATTAGTAGCCAAAGGATATTGCCAAGAAGAAGGAATAGATTTTGATGAAACATTTGCTCCTGTAGCAAGACCGAAGCTATAAGAATGTTTCTTGCCTATGCACTCACAAGAATTTCACGTATATCGGATGGATGTAAAAAGTGCATTTCTAAATGGTTTATTGGAAGAAGAAGTGTATGTTGAACAACCTCCAGGATTTGAGCGAAAGACTCTTGGAGATAAAGTATACAAACTCAAGAAAGCTCTATATGGATTGAAACAGGCACCCGTGAGCTTGGTATGATACCTTGTCACAATTCCTAACGAAAATGGATTCACAAAAGGAAAAGTAGATAGAACACTTTTCGTAATTCAAGACAAAAAGAGTATACTTTTGCTTGTTCAAATATATGTGGATGACATCATTTTTGGATCTACAAACAAAGAGTCGTGTGAAAAATTTTCAAACCTCATGCAAAGTAAATTTGAAATGAGCATGATGGGAGAGCCGACATTCTTCCTTGACTCCAAGTGAAACAATTGAAGGATGGAACCTTCATAAGTCAAACAAAATACACCGAGAGATTTAATGAAGAAGTTTGGTATGGAGGAGAAGTCTTCTCGAAAATACCAATGAATACATCACCAAAATGGACATGGATGCAGATGGCAAGCCTATAGATCAAACAAGATACAGAGCACTTATTGGATCATTGCTCTATCTCACAAAGAAGAGCCGACATCACCTTTGTTGTAGGTGTATGTGCAAGATTTCAATCTGCTCCAAAAGATAGCCATATGACAAAGAAAAAGAGAATATTGAGATACTTGAAAGGAAGCCAAGAAGTTGGCTTATGGTATCCAAAGGAAGGTGGATTCAAGCTAATCGGCTATTCGACTCGACTATCTTTGGATGCGAGTTGACGAAAAAAGCACTTCGGCACATGTCAAATGCTAGGAAACAGGTGATTTCCTGGTTTAGCAAGAAGCAAAATTCAATAGCCACCTCTACAAATGACGAGAATACATAGGCTGCGGCAAACAGTTGTGCCCAAGTCCTATGGATGAGACAAAGAAATGAGAGACTATGAAGTTGAGAAAAAGAAATTCCAATCATGTGTGATAACACAAGTGCAATTGCCATTACTCAAAATCCTGTGCTGCACTCAAGAACAAAGCATATCGATGTCAGATATCACTTCATAAGAGATCATGTTGAAAAGAAGGACATCATCGTGGAATATATCTCAACCGATAAACAATTGGTGACATCTTCACAAAACCATTATGTGAGTCAAGATTTGAAGAACTCAAACATGAGTTGGGGTTAATTGAGCTGAGCTGACACTCAGAAGAATCAAAGAAAAGAAATGGAACATAAAAAAAAAAAAAGGAAAAGAGTCAACTCACAAATCAACTAAGTAAATTAGTCAGACGGAAAAACAACTATACCAAGTCACCGTTAGTTATTAATGAGTCACTAAGAGAACTCGTGAGAAGAAGAGTTAAATCAACTAAAGGATAAGATGAGTCACTTATGAGCAAAGTGACAAAAACGCAATGCGTTTGACTAAGCGGGAATGTTTTTAAGGAATACGTCAAAGATAATGATGATGTGTACGACATAAAGCCGCACACCAAGCTTATGATTGGATATAAATGTTGCCGCATTAAATACGAGACATTAAATGCTAAATAGGCGTGCAAAATCTAAGTCGTTGATTTCGATCACATCTCAAAAAACCACCCGCACGCCCTTTCATAAACCATACTTAAACCATTTCCGTCCGTTTCTCTCTCACACTACCAAAACTGTTCATTTTTCTTCTCTCAAAAGCAAAGGCAAAAATTCTCTCGAAACCCTATCTATCTCAAATCAATCTCTAAGTTTTTCTTTGATAAAATCCTAAAAAATGGCACCAACCTATGATTTTACCAAATTAGGGAAGCAAATCCACACCGGTCTCTTTGTGGATTTCGACGACATGGTGAAACAGGGGTCCGACGACACCCTAGTGAAGAAAATTGCTTTGAGAAATTAGAAACGACCGGCCGAAACCGTTTCGACATTAGAACATCCGATGACCTATGTGGAGGAGGTCGCACAATTCTACGTGAATGCCGAGATTCACGATGAAGGAATAAAGTCATCTGCTCACGGAAAGCGGTGACTATCTCTCGCCAAGGATTTGGTGAACATCGCTTCCACTACCAACCAAGGAGCCTCAAAAATTAACGAACGGTGATGTAAACTTGGGCCGATGCTTGGAAAGAAATAGCCAAGCCCGACTTTGCCGATAAAATAGTGTACACAAAAAAACAAGAGATCACTAAAGAGGATTATCACAAGTCGTTGGACATAGTTGCCAAATGTATTGACATCAAATTTGGTAGCTTTGACCAATCAAAAAGCAAAGTCGATTGTAATGGCCGCAATCATCGCAGAAAAAAAAAATAAATCGGGCCGAGTTTGTCTACAAAGCAGACTCTTCCGAACGTAGGGAACAAATCCTTCAAGGAAGATGGCACATTTGGAGGTTCCCTAGGATATGGCCTAGTAATTGGCCTACTGATGGAGGTGAAATGAGTCCCTCTTAGATATGGGAAGGCATTCCATGTTAACAAGAGGATGTTTAGAGCAAACCTCTCTGGCGCACAAGAGAGCCTACGCCAAGAGAGCGACACGAGTGAGGGGGAATCACCGACCAAGATACAACTATTTCCTCTCCACCCAAGAAGAAAGTCGCCCTGCCCCGCAAAGAAGATCACGCCCCCGCAAAGAAAAGTCAAACTTGCTCCCGCCCGCAGCCAGTCACCCGCCCTCGCGCCTGTGTCTCCCGCCCAAAGAAGAGCGGGCGAGAAGGACACTCAAATACCTTCTCCGATCATCAAAAATAGGAGAATCGACAAGCCAAGACGGCCACTCCTCGAGAAAAGACACCAAAGACGGCCCCGCCGCCCAAGACTCGAGAGAAACCGTCTCGAACCGTAAATCCCTCCGGTACAAACTAGAGACGAAGAAGAATTGTCAAGCACTCCGAGCTTGAGAAACCGGCCGAGTCGCCACTCACCGAGCAGATACTGAGACTCGCTAGAAAGTAGAGTCTCCGGATGTAATTGATGAAACAACCAAGTCTCTCAAGGCGATCAAGAGAGTAAATCAAGAAATAGCCGTAGTCCGAGCAAATGAGACACAAGAAGAAGCTGGTAGAGTGATAGTGATGTGATGATTTATCCCCACCTTACCTGCACATCCAAAATCGTCTGCAGAGTGGAGGAAATGGAAATTGAGTCGATCCAGGAAACAGTTCCAACGGCCCGAGTTTATAGAAGAAGAAAGATGAATCGTTGAGCTTCCTCGATCGACCACTCGTACTCCAAAGATCGGATGAAGACAATCGCACGTATATCCCGCAGATCTTCAAGGATAAGGAAAAGGAGAAACAGCGAGGAGGAAGGCGAGGCACGTGAGAAGGCCAAAGATATGCCCTATCTCCCGCACCACGTAACACACACATCCTCTCCTTGATGTCTTCTCCGATGCTGATGAGGACCCTAGAATGCTTCGCTCGCGAAATGTAAGAGTTGCAAATGCGCAGCAAGCATTGCACGAATCCATAATCCTTCACGAGCAAAGATTGATGGAGGGACCAGGAGAGTCCTCCGAACACAAATGAAATTGATCCAATGGGAGTGGTTCAAAAAATCGCCACCGTTGTTGCCGCTACCACTTCCCACCTCACTCGGAAGAAGGCAATAAAGGAACTGGCGATGAAATTGGGATAGTGGGGACCCCGGTCGAGCCAACCCCTATTGAAGGTGTCTTACCACCCGCCCCAACTACTGAACACTCAATAGAAACAAATGGGAGTCCGGAGACGAGTGACCCCATAACAAGTCACTCACCGTGCGCCGGCTAAGGGGGAAACTCCCTCCACCTGCAGCAAGGTCGGAGAATGCTTTGCAGATGACTCAACAACGAATCCAGGAGGCGAAGTAGAGAAAATACAAACACAAAAAGAACAAAGCAAGTTGCCATCAACGAAGCTCGAGCGATTGAGACTCGTCTCACCGAGGTGCCAACCGCTCTCGAAGGCTAATGACGCGCTGGCGATGCGATCGAGGCACGAGGAAGGAACAGCCCGGGAGTTAACACTGGGCGATGAAAGTGCAATCCATGGGGTTGAGACTCCAATGGATGCCACCACGAAGACCCTAAGACAAATGACACACGAAAGGGAGGTCCAAGGCCTCGCCGCAGCTTGAGACTCGGGGAGGTAATGAAGGCCCACGGAGGTTGAGACTTCCCGGGTAAAGAAGTCAAGTAGAGAACATCCCTCCCGCTATCATCGACCCATCCGAAAAGGAGATAAGCGCACTTCATGATTCCCAATATAATCCCGATGTCACCTTTCTCGGGATCGGAAGCGAAGAAGAAGCCGAGTCATCCCCAAAGGATGATCCAAAAGACTCACCGCGGATGTTCCAAGCACGAGCAAGTCGATCCCAAGACTACTCACAAACCTTTAATTTTGATGATGAGCCACCAATGGAAATCTCATCATCGTCCGATGACGCTTTCGATAAGGCCGAGGACCGCCTCTACTCAATTGAGAAATCACCGAGACCAACGGTTGACCGTTGAGACAAACAGGCTCGGCAAGTCGGGTCCACTTCACAACAAACCCCAATCAACCAGAGTCCACTCGCGCGAGCTCCTCAAGTCGCAGCAGGTCGATTCCAAAAAGAACTTCACGCGCACCGCTCATCATCGAACAAATCCCGGTTAAGCGGTGATGAATCCTTTATAGAATCTTTTCCTTTTTCTCCTGGAGGTACCCGACCTCCATGAAGAGTCGAAAAATGAACGCACACGCTACCACATACCAGCTCCCATTTTTCAATCGTGCACCATTGTTCCAAACTGATTATGATTTTGACGCATGGCCATCACCGCAATGGAAGAATCACCAAGTCCGCGAAGTGTTCAAGGCATTATTCGGCCGAGATTGAACGGATGGAGAGGCATCGAGCCTCTATGGATATGCGATCGACAACAGAGATGCAAATCTCACTCGCTGATTTAAGAGGCATAACAATCGAGATCGTGGAATGGTGGCAACAAAGAAGAAACAATGCGTGTGGAACAAGTTAGATACTTCAGACATTGTTCAACAAGTCTGTATGGATGGAGAGTGAAAATGCCGATGCAAAAATGAAGTCGAGAGAACATATTGAGCACATGCATGAAGCTCACATTGCCGAGATAAAGGTGATGTGTGAGCAAAACAAGAGTGATCTACAAATTTGGAAGAAACCATGAATACAAAATTCAGCCTTCTCATGGCCGAGATGAAGCCGATTTCAGCAGAGTCCAACGCTACTCGACCGAATTTCGTGGCCGCATACTCTGCAGCAGACTCGAGACAGAACCCTACCATCGCAGAGCTCGACTTCCCGCTTGCCAATATGTTTCCAGTGTCCCTCTCTTTTGATGATGCCAAAAAGGGGAAGAGAATACCTTAAAGCACAGAAAAGATCTCAAAAAGAGGATGCAAAGGATGCACATTTGTGAAGGGAAAGACAAAATCAGGAAGCCAAAACAAAAGAAAGGAAAATCACGAGGGGGAAGGATCGAAAGATGTGACCTTGATGATTGCACAAACCCCCAACAGTCTGTCCTCACACATTATGACATTATCAAAAAAAAACTCCCTCAGACTCGCCACTCCAACACTCTGCTATATCTATGGCCGAAAAGAGAAAAACAATTGAAGCGAGGGGATGAAGGAAGTGGAAGGAAGAATGGATGCCCGAGTTATGAACATCTTGAAAGAACATGGAGGCATTCCAAAGAGAGAGACACATATGCCATCTCGGATGTCGGGACAGAGCCACGATCAGTTGATGAATTTAAAACGCCGCATCCAAGGATACTTTGCAAATATGTCTATGGCTCAAGCTTGGGACTTGTCTTGGGAAAAGGGTCTCACGTTATGTGAAGAAGCCGACAGCAAAGACTACCTGGCTCTCTGCTGGTCACTCCGCCGGTCACTCACCGAGGAAGAAAGAAGACCCCAAGACAAAGACACGCCCGCAGGTAGAGGAAGAAGCTGTGAGGAAGAAGCTTGCACTCCAGCCTCCGCCCAAAAACATTGAATATGTAGATCCAGGCAAGAAAGGAGGGATTTACTTCGGCTGGCCTTGACCAAGTAGCAAATTTGCAAGTGGCTAAAAGTAACGCCGAGTATGCAAAAAGAATAGAAGAAAAAAAGAGACAAACTCGGCTATGGGAGGAAAGACAGAAAGATTAAGAAGAGATGAAGCTGCCGCCAGAAAGCATATGAAAAGAAAAAGAAGGCAAATGACGATGAGAAAAAGAGAAGAAGAGAAGAAGATCTTGAACAAGATGAAAGAAGGAGACAACGAAGGAGATGAAGTGTTCTTTGTCCACCCCTTCGTGTATTTTATTATGTAAATACATACAATGTAAGTCTTCGAAATAAAGCTATAAATTCTCTATTTTTTTTTTTGTGTAGACAAATATGTGCTCGATACACCTTGTAATTGTGTAAAAGAACAAGAATGTTATGATCAATAAAAGGATTGATTCTCGCACATACATTCTATGTCAATACACTATCTGTATGTATCTTTGCTATTTGCATTTATGAATGGTTTAAGTTTTGGCATCATCAAAAAGGGGAAATTGTTAGGAAATTTATTGTTTAGATTTTGATGAATGCCATGTAAAACTTAGAATAGGGAGTTGGCACCCCAAATCTTATTGTAAAATGCATTGTAATAAATAAGCCAAGCCAAGCGAGTTAAGTCACCTACGCCCTAACATGCAAGAAGACAACTGGAGACTAGAAGGAAGACTCATTGCGAGACACCGATGAGTATGGCAAAGAAGAGTAGACGAACTCTACTAAAGAAGCAATTGAGATGCAAATGGTGAGTGGAGTATCACAAGTCAACTCGAGAAAAGCCAAGTCTCAAGTTGAAGTGATAGAAGAGTCATCCAATGATTGGAAGCCGACTCTAAGTCACCTGGGAAAGCAAAGAAATGCGATCAAGTCGAGATAATCAGAAAAGATCCGTTGCACGGAAATCAAGAGAATTACTTAAACAAGTAATATCTTCATACTACCTTTCTCGAGTGCTCGGTCCCTGCGTGCAAAAGAAATGAACCAATGGGAAGCACTACACCGTGTCGAAATCGAAAAGGTGAAAGGACAATTCATACGAGGAAATGGCAATTCCAAGGATCGCAACAAGACAAGCCAACGATCGCAAGTGACTTTCAAAAATAAGCCTATCTCTTCAACGGGCAAATTTTTGAAAGATCACTATAAAAGGCCGAGGAGTTTATTTGAGGAAAAATATATGAGAGTGACATAAGTTCTGAACCAACCAAACAACGTTCAAGCAATTATTAGAAAATCAAACATTCTCAATCCTCAAGCCTACACTACGAAGAACATCAATCCAACACTCACCGTGAAGGAAAAGATAACTTAAATTAGTTGAAGAGGAAAACACTGAAAAATCAAGGGGTCTACATTCCACGAAGGATTGTAGGAAGGTTCAAGGTCGAACCAAGTCTTAAGCTTTTGGAGGGCTTCGTGATCAAATCCAAAGAGCTTGAGCAAGTGAGTCAGTAGTAGCAAGCAAGGTAGCCCATGTGAAGAAGATGAGTCGCACGAGAAAGCCAACCGAGTGATCAAGGCGTCTCCAGACATCGAGTCCCAAAGAATCAAGTCACCGTGTGTGATCAAGACTTGTATCCGGATCTTACCACTTTGTATACTTGATCATTACCTAGTGGATTCCTCCAGAGTTGGAGTTGGAGAAGAGAGGAGTAGAAGAATTACCCCATCTTCGAACCTCTATAAAAATTTCATTGTGTCATTTACATTTCAAAGACTTTAATTTCTCGCATCTTAATTGTTTAATTCTCACGACATATCTGCTATCCACTTGATAATCTTTAAGTACTAAATCAAGCACTAAATCCTTGCTTAATCAAACTTAAGGGTGTTAAGTCTTCCAAAAAACAAAACCACAAATTGAGTTAATTTAGATTCAACAAATTAGTTAATCCATCAACAAATCGATTGAGTCCGTTGAGAGACTAACTCTACTTGATTGACTAACTTGGTTGTCCATCAAGGACACAAATAGTAGTATTAACTCAATATTTTAAAAGGACTAAAACGAAAATTTGGTAAGGTTTATTCAACCCCCCCTTCTAAACCTTACACTTACACCCCTTGGGACCTACACACTTATATATAACCTATATACATTTAAGTACATATTTATTTATGTATATTATTAATATATAATAAACCATATATTCACTTATAAATGACCAAGACTAATAAACCCATATTTTATAATATTCTTGTAGTATATTCTTGATGGACTCATAGCCTCTTTTTTTGTTGATGTATTTGGTGATTAATATATTGATGTATTTAACAATTTCATGACCCAAAATTATTATTCAAGTTCTAATTTTGTTGCAATCTAATCGAATATTGTTGGAAAAAATATAAATATAGGATAGGATTTCGAATACGAATATTCGAATTAGAATCAAATATGAATATATGTTCAAATAAGAATAAGAATCAGTTTTTTTATTCGAATATTAAAAGAAAACGAATAAGAATATTTTCTGTTGGGAAATTTATTGTTTAGATTTTGATGAATGCCATGTAAAACTTAGAATAGGAAGTTGGCACCCCAATTTTTGTTGTAAACTCGCATTGTAATAAATAGGGGTCAAGTGAGTTAAGTCGGCTATGCCCAAACATGCAAGAAGACAACTGGAGACTAGAAGGAAGACTCATTGCAAGACAAATTGAGTATGGCAAAGAAGAGAAGACGGTAACTCTATCAAGGAGCAAATGAGAGATGCAATTGAGTGGAGTATCGATCAAGTCAACTCAAGAAAAGCCAAGTCTCAAGTTGAAGTGACGGAAGAGTCATCCATGATTGGAAGTCGACTCTAAGTCACCTGGGAAAAACAAGAAAATGCAATCAAGTCGAGATAATCAAAAAGATCCGTTGCACGAAATCAAGAGAATTACTTAAACAAGTAATATCTCCATGCTACCTTTCTCGAAGTGCTCACCCCGTTAGCGTGCAAAAGGAATAAACCAATGGGAAGCACTACACCGTGTTAGAACTCCGAAAAGGTGGAGAACAATTCATACGAGGAAGTGACAATTCCAAGGATCGCAACAAGACAAGCCAACGACCACAAGTGACTTTCAAAAATAAGCCTATCTCTTCAACGGGCGAGATTTTTGAAAGATCACTATAAAAGGCCGAGGAATAACTCGAGAAAAAATGACGCGACTACATAGGTTACCTTGACCATACAAGCAAGAAAGAAACAATTTTGTAACCCGAAATATTCTCAAGTTATTAAAACGCTTAATCCTCAAGCCTACACTACGAACAACATCAATCCAACACTCACTTGTGAAGGAAAGATAACTTCAATCGGTTGAAGAGGAAATTATCAAGAATCAAGGGGTCTACATTCCACGAAGGATTGTAGGAAGGTTCAAGATCGAACCAAGTCTTGAGCTTTTGGAGGGCTTCGTGATCAAATCCAAAGAGCTTGAGCAAGTGGGTCAGTAGTAGCAAAGCAAACCGCCTGTGAAGAAGCCGAGTCGTCACGAGAAGCCACCGAGTGATCAAGCGTCTCGGTCGAGTCCCAAAGGATCAAGTCACCGTGTGTGACCAAGACTTGTATCCGGACTGCTACCACTTTGTATACTTGATCAATACCTAGTGGATTCCTCCGGAGTTGGAGAAGAGAGGAGTAGAAGAATTACCCCATCTTCGAACCTCTATAAAAATCTTATTGTGTCATTTACATTTCAAAGACTTTAATTCTTGCATCATATTTGTTTAATTCTCACGACATATTTGCTATCCATTAGATAATCTCTAAGTACTAAATCAAGCTCTAAATCTCTACTTAACCAAACTTAAGGGTGTTAAGTCTTCCAAAAAACAAACCACGCTTGAGTTAATTTAGACTTAACAAATGTGAGTTATTCCATCAACAAACTCGTTGAGTCCGTTGAGAGACTAACTCTCTGATTAACTAAATTAGTCATCCCACCAAGGACAAATGTGTAGTATCAACTCAACTTTTAAAGGACTAAATCAAAAATTTGGTAAGGTTTATTCAACCCCCTTCTAAACCTTACACTTACACCCCTTGGGACCTACAAGTGGTATCGAGCGGTTGGTTCATTGAGCCTTCCGCACCGGTTCTTGAACTAGATCTCCAAACTTTTCAAAGTCCGCTTTAGTACTTAAATTTTCAAAACTCCTTTTATCATTAAAATTTATTATCATGGAAGCAAATTTGACACGCATCCCTATGTTCACAATTGAAGAATTTGATGATTGGAAAATTCGTATGCGGCTCATCTATCAAAGATTACATGATGAGATGTGGATAGTGACAGAGGATGGGTCACCGCAAATCTTAAAGGTGAACACACTGTAAGAAGAGTCGCGGTGAAGGTGAAGATGATGTTGCTCCCATCACCATGGTTGAAAAACCAAGAACCGAATGGACAAATGATGACAGAAAAAGATACAACCTGGACAATGTAGCCAAGGACATCCTCTACAAACCCTTGGACAAAGCCATGTTCAATAAAGTCAAATCATGCAAAACGGCTAAAGAAATGGGACAAGCTAACATTGATTTGTGAAGGCTCGTGAGCAAATCAAAGAAAACAAATTATCGGTGGTCAGAAAAATTTGAGAACTTCAAAATGATCTCGGGAGAAAACCTGGATCATTTGGATGCTCGGTTCCACGAAATCACCAATGAGCTATCTCTGCACTTGGTAAGGAGTATACACGAAAGAAATGTGTATGAAGATTCTAAAAGTCTCCCAGTTGAATGGGAAATGAAGGTCATGGCACTAAGACATTCCATGGACCTATCGAAGACCTCCAACCATGAACTATTCTCGAGATCTCAAAGCCTACGAATTTGAGTCGAGAAGAAAAGATCGGGAAGAGACAAAGTACCCAAAACAATTTGCTCTTAATTGTCAAGATGGAAAGAGAGCCGAGGTCAAAGAAGTCATTGATCCGAAGAAATAGCCCCGATGGTTAAAAGGTTCAACAAGTTCTTCAATAAGAACTACAAGAAAGGCAAGGGCGAATCTTCCGAGACACTCGCTCCTCCAAGTCAAGGGAAGATAGGCCAACCAAGAGAACAGATCATCAAAAAGTCAATATCAAAGGACCGACAATCCAAGAATGGAAAGAGTCGATCAAAAGGTTGAATATCTATCTTTGAACTGTAGGCAACCAGTCACTATGCCATTGATCGCCCATATCCCGTAGTCAACAAATACAGAATGAAGAGGAAAAAAAAGGTCTTGAGAGAAAAGAAGACAAGAAAAGAAAAAGGCAATGATGGTCAGAGATCACGAGACAAAGTCAAAAGACATAGCCGAGTCGAGAGCAAAGGAAGTGACTACTCAAGTGACTCGAAGAAGAAGCCCGATCGATTTTGATGGCCAAGGAACAAGAACAACCTCGACCAAGAAGATGAGGTACACTCCAACTCATCAAACTCGATTCTAGTGATAGTGATCAGACACACACACTTCATCACCCACTGATCTTTATGATTCATTAGGCAAAATGATGAAAGATTTTGAACACATTAAATCCTCACACACACTACTAAATGAGGAAAACAACCTACTCAAGAGCTAAAACTCACAAATGACTAAGGAGCCGAGTACTCTAAGTCAAATAGTCGATGAGAATGAAAGTTTAAACGCCGAAAATGCTAAGCTAATAAGCGAGAAATTGCTGCCATGGAAAAGAGGAGAATGACCTCAAAAATGTGATTGCCTCATTCACTAAGGCATCTAAATCATTGGATGATCTTATTATGAGTCAAAGAGAATGTGGAGACAAGACAGGCACTTAGGATTTAATTCCTCTGTGCTATGTCAAACTCCAAAAGTAATTTTGGAAAAAGGATCTTCAAGCAATGAAGAGTCTAAAAATCCAAAACACTAAATGTTGCACACACATTCACTCCAAAGCACAATTACAAGCAAACTGGTCTTGGTTATAAAGGAAAAGGAGAAAACACCCATTGAGTGCGCCTGAAGAAAATGAGAAGAGATTCAATCGAGTTCCTCAAAAACTCCAAACAAAAATACTCAAATAAGAAGCGAGCTACCAAAACCCTTAAAAAATCTATAAAAGAAATACATATGATGGGAATGGTAGAAAATATCCAAGCCAAGCCGATTGGAATGGTGTGAACCATCGATAGACTTATGGAATATAAGCCCAAATGGCAAAGGCCTAGAACTCAAAGAAAGGCCATTCCAAAAGTATAAGAGCTTTCATCAAAGACACATATGCACCTAGGCACTACACTCGAGACACCACAATTACCCAAAGAAGGCGATTGCTAAAACATACACACAGGCATACGAGACAAAAGAGACAAATGTATGAACCTAAAATCCCCAAGCAATTTTCCAAGATTAATTATGATTATGGCATCGATAGATGGCAACCCCTTAGAGTCAAATCATTTGGCTATAAGTTGGTTGGATCATCTTACAATTCTAACCCCTCAGACCTGCATAAAATATGGGTACCTAAAACTTAATTTCCTTGATTGCGGTTTCAAGGAACAACCGAGTGCCAAGGAACCTGGTACATGGATGGGCAGTGGTCGCTCCGGACATATGACAGAAACAAGAAAAATCTGTCAAAATTCAAGGAAGTTAAAGGAGCAAAAGTCATATTTGGAGGAAATGAAGCTCCAGGTGAAATAAGAGGCATTGGATCCATCAAGAGGAACGGATTAGAAATCACGATGTTGCATATGTTGAAGGACTCAACTTCAACTTGTTAAGCATCACCAACTCGTGACAAGGGGGCTATAATGTTGGATTTAACATGGGTATATGCCAAATCAAGGATACTTGAATCTAATGAAGTTGTGTTGCAAGGATGCGAGACAAAAGAACATGTATGTAGTAGATTGGTCAATCGCTACACCCAAAGACTGTCTATTAGCAAAGAGCACAAATCAATCAAGTTGGATGTGGCACAAAAAGTCGAGTCACCCGAATTTCAAAACGATTAACAAGCTTGCAAGAAGTAATCTTGTGGAAGGACTTCCATACTATACAAGAAGGAGAGTATATGTGATGCATGTCGGAAGGAAAACAAATCAAATCATCATTCAAAGAAAAGACATGCCCATCTTCAACAAGAATATTGCATCCGCTACATATGGATCTATTTGGTCCAAGTGGAACCAACTAGCATAAGTGGAAAGAAATACACCTTGGTGGTAGTAGATGACTACTCAAGATATACATGGACAATATTCATGTGTAAGAAGAAAGAAACTCTCTGAAAACTACCACAAATGATGAAGAGGATTCAAAATGAGAAGAGCCAAACCATTATCAAAATAAGATCGATGCAGGAACCGAGTTTGTCAATGGAATAATAACTCGATTGTATTGAAAATGGTATTGGTCATGAACTATCTCAAAGCAAGAACTCCACAAAACAGAATGGAGTTGCGAGAAAGAAAGAATAGAACTCTCAAAGAAGCGGAAGGACCATGTTAGTCAAGCAGGGTTACCAAAAAGATTTTGGGTCAAGCAATCAACACAACTTGCTACACTCAAAACAGATGTATGATAAAAAATGACAAATGACAAAGACTCCTATGAGATTTGGACCGAATAAAACCAAATGTTGCATATTTTAGAATATTTGGATGTAAATGCTTCATCCATAACAATGGCAAAGACAATCTAAAGGCCTTCGATGCTAAAGTCGATGAAGGTATCTTCTTGGGATACTCAAACTAAGCAAAGCCTACAGAGTACTCAACAAAAGGACTATGGTTGCGAAGAATCCATTCATGTGGTATTCGATGAGCCAAATGTAAATGGAGAAGACATTGAAGAGTCAAATGATAAGTGAATCATCCAACCATACGTAAGAGTCCCTATCTTTGAAGTCAAGCCGAATTATAAACTCGTAAGAAGATGAGATAGTCAATCTCAAAAACAATCGGAAAATTTGCGGCTAAGTGACTACGAGAGAGCCGATCAAAGCAACACAAATCGCTAGACGATCGAACCCGCTAACTTACTCCAACTCGATGTAAGATGGCCGAGAGACCATCCACCGAACTTGTCATTGGAGATATAAGAGAAGGTGTCAAAACAAGATCCAAAACTCAACAAGAAGCTATGTTCACATGCTTTATCTCGCAAAATAGAGCCCAAAGATGTGTCACAAGCATTGATGACACAAATTGGATTCAAGCTATGCAAGAAGAGTCAATCGGTTTGAAAGAAACAAAGTATGGGAATTAGTTCAAAGACCCACCCATCAAAACGTTATTGGTACTAAATGGGTGTTCGTAAACAAGATGAACGAGGAAGGTTCTGTGGTAAGAAACAAAGCAAGACTAGTAGCCAAAGGATATTGCCAAGAAGAATGAATAGATTTTGATGAAATATTTGCTCCTGTAGCAAGATTGGAAGCTATAAAGATATTTCTTGCCTATGCAGCTCACAAGAATTTTACTGTATATCAGATGGATGTAAAGAGCGCATTCCTAAATGGTTTATTGGAAGAAGAAGTGTATGTTGAACAACCTCCAGGATTTGAGCAGAAGACTCTTGGAGATAAGGTATACAAACTCAAGAAAGCCTTGTATGGATTGAAACAAGTACCCAGAGCATGGTATGATACCTTGTCACAATTTCTAATTGAGAATGGATTCACAAAAGGAAAAGTAGATAGAACACTTTTCAGAATTCAAGACAAAAAGAGTATACTGCTTGTTCAAATATATGTGGATGACATCATTTTTGGATCCACAAACAAAGAGCTGTGTGAAAAAATTTTCAAACCTCATGCAAAGTAAATTTGAAATGAGCATGATGGGAGAGTCGACATTCTTCCTTGGACTCCAAGTGAAACAACCAAGGATGGAACCTTCATAAGTCAAACAAAATAAACCAGAGATTTAATGAAGAAATTTGGTATGGAGGAGAAGTCTTCTCGTGAAAATACCAATGAATACATCAATCAAAATGGACATGGATGCGGATGGCAAGCCTCGTAGATCAAACAAGATACAAAGCACTTATTGGATCATTGCTCTATCTCACAAAGCGGGCGGACATCATCACCTTTGATGTAGGTGTATGTGCGAGATTTCAATCTGCTCCAAAAGAGAGCCATATGACAAGAGCTAAGAGAATATTGAGATACTTGAAAGGAAGCCAAGAAGTTGGCTTATGGTATCCAAAGGAAGGTGGATTCAAGCTAATTGGCTATTCGGACTCGACTATCTTTGGATGCAGAGTTGACAGAAAAGCACCTCGGGCACATGTCAAATGCTAGGAAACAAAGCTGGTTTCTGGTTTAGCAAAAAAGCAAAATTCAATAGCCACCTCTACAAATGAAGCGAGAATACATAGGCTGCGGCAAATTGTTGCCCAAGTCCTATGGATGAGACAAAGCAATGAGAGACTATGAAGTTGAAGAAAAGGAAATTCCAATTATGTGTGATAACACAAGTGCAATTGCAATCACTCAAAATCCTGTGTTGCACTCAAGAACAAAGCATATCGATGTCAGATATCACTTCATAAGAGATCATGTTGAAAAGAAGGACATCATCTTGGAATATATCTCAACCGATAAACAATTGGTGACATCTTCACAAAACCATTATGTGAGTCAAGATTTGAAGAACTCAAGCATGAGTTAGGGTTAATTGAGCTGAGCTGACACTCAGAAGAATCAAAGAAAGGAAATGGAACACAAAAAGGGAAAAAGAGCTGAACTCACAAATCAGCTAAGTAAATCAGCCGTATCGGAAAGACAAATTATACCAAGTCACCGACAATTTGAGTCACAAAGAGAACTGTGAGAAGAAGAATTAAACCAGCTAAGGGTAAAAGCTGAGTCATTTATGAACAAAGTGACAAAAACGCAGTCGTTTTGACTAAGCGGGAATGTTTTTAAGAATTACGTCAAAGATAATTATGACGTGTACAGCAAAAGCCGCACACCAAGCTTATGATTGGATATAAATGCTGCCGCATTAAATACGAGACATTAAATGCTACATAGGCATGCAAAATCTAAGCCGTTGATTTCGATCACATTTCAAAAACCACCCGCACGTCCTTTCATAAACCATACTTAATCCTTCCTTCTTCTCTCTCTCATATTACCAAAACCGTTCATTTCTTTCAGAATCAAAGGCAAAACTCTCTCAAAACCCTATCTATCTTCAAATCAACCTCTAAGTTTTCTTCGGTGAAATCCTGAAAAATGGCACCAACCTATGACTTTGTCAAGTTAGGAAAGCAAATCCACACCGGGTCTACTGTGGATTTCGACGGCATGGTGAAACAGGGGTCCGACGACACCCTAGTGAAGAAAATTGCTGAGAAATTGGAAACGTCCGGGCTGAAACCGTTTCTGACGTTGGAATATCCAATGACCTATGTGGAGGAGATCGCACAATTCTACGTGAACGCTGAGATTCACGATGAAGGGATAAAGTCATCTGTTCACGGAAATAAGCTCACCATCTCTCGCCAAGGATTTGGTCAACACTACTCACTACCGATGGAAGGAGCATCGAAAATCAACGGCCGATGTAAACCTGGCCGCCGCTTGGAAGGAAGTAGCCAAGCCCGACTATGCCGATAAAATAGTTTACACAAAGAAACAAGAGGTCACCGAAGGAGGATTACCACAAATCTGTTGGACATAGTTGCCAAATGCATAGACATCAAATTTGGCGCTTTTGACCAATCACAAAGCAAAGTTGATCGTAATGGCTGCGATCATTGAAGAAAAGAAAATAAATCCGAGTTTGTTTGTCTACAAACAGACTCGCTGCAATGTAGGAACAAATCCTTCAAGGAAGATGGTGCATTTGGAGGATCCCTAGGATATGGCCTGGTGATTGGCCGGTGATGGAGGTGAAAGGAGTCCCTCTTAGACATGGGAAGGCGTTCCATGTAAACAAGAGGATGTTCGATCAAACCTCTCTCGGCGCACGCAAGAGAGCCTACGCCAAGAGAGCGACACGAGTGAGGGGAATCACCACCTCAAGATACAGCTTGTTTGCTCTCCACCAAAGAAGAAAGCTGCCCCTGCGGTGCTAAGAAGAAGATCACGCTCCCGCAAAGAAAGAAAGTCAAACCCGCTCCCGCCCTGCAGCCGAAAGTCACGTGCCCCCCGCAGCCGTGTCACCGCCCCAAAGATCAGCGGTCGAGAAGGACTCTCAAATACCTTCTCCGATCGTCAAAAAGAGGAGAACTGATAAGCCAAGACGGCCAGCTCCTCGAAAGAAAACACACCAAAGACGCCCCGCCGCCCAAGACTCGAAGAAACTCTCTCTCGAACCGGAAATTCCTCCGTACAAACTAGAGACGAAGAAGAATCATCAAGCGCTCCGAGCTTGAGAAACCGGATGAGTCACCACTCACCGAGCAGATACGAGATCGCTGGAGAAGTAGAGTCTCCAGATACTATAGATGAAACAAGACTAAGTCTCAAGGAGATCAAGAGGCAAATCAAGACACAAATTGTAGTTCGCACAACCGAGAGACACAAGAAGAAGCCGATAGAGATGCTAGTGATGTGATGATCCTATCCCCACCTTACCCGTGACATCCAAAATCGCCTCGCGTGAGTGGAGAAAATGGAAATTGAGTCGATCAAGAGAACAGTTCCAACGCCCGAGTTTATCGAAGAAGAAGAGGAATCGCCGAACTTCCTTGACTAACCTCTGTGATCCCAAAGATCGATGAAAAATCGCACAAATATCTTGCGGATCTTCAAGGATAAGGAGAAGGAGAGATCGGCGAGAGGAAGCCGAGGCAAGAGAGAAGGCCAAGATCTCGCCTCTCACCGGAACCACAGAACATACACATTCTCACTTCGATATTCTATCGTAAAAGTGATGAGGATCTGGACCTCGCCGCCGCCGCCTGCAAGAGTTGCAAATGCAAATGCAGCAATGCATGAATCCGCATTCTTCATGAGAAGAGCATGATGGAGGGACCAGAGAGTCCTCCAAAACACAAATGAAATTGATCCAATGGGAGTGGTTCAAAGAATCGCCACCGTTGTTGCCGCCACCACTTCCCCACTCACTCGGAAGAAGGAATTAAGGAAATGGCGATGAAACTAGGTTAGTGGGGACCCCAGTTGAGCCAACCCCTAATGAAGGTGTCTTACCACCGCCCAACTACCAACACTCGCAGATACAAATGGGAGTTTGGAGACGAGTGACCCCATTCCAAGTCAACTCCTCCTCCACTCGTAGCAAGGTCGAGAATGTCGCAGATGACTCCACAACGAATCTAGGAGGCGAAGTGGAGAAAGTACAAACACAAAACGAACAAAGAAGTTGCCATCAACGAAGCTCAAAAGCGATTGAGATTGTCTCACCGAGGTGCCAACTGCTCAAGGCTAATGACGCCCAGCCGATGCAAATGAGGCACGAAGGAATGTACCGGAGTTAACACTGGCGATGAAAGTGCAATCCATGGGGTTGAGACTCCAATGGATGCCACCACGTAAGACCCTAAGACAAATTGACACTATCGAAAGGGAGGTCCAAGGCCTCGCCGCAGCTTGAGACTCGCAGAGGTAATGAAGGCCCACGGAGGTTGAGACTTCCCGGGTAAAGAAGTCAAGCGAGAAACATCCCTCCCGCTATCATTGATCCATCTTAAAAGGAGATAAGCGCGCTTCATGATTCCCGATAATCCCGATGTAACCTTTCTCGGGATCGTGCGGCGAAGAAGTCGAGTCATCCCCCGTGATGCATCCAAAAGACTCAATCATGATGTTCCCGGCACGAGCAAGTCGATCTCAAGACTACTCACAAACTTTCAATTTTGATGATGAGCCACCAATGGAAATCTCATCATCGTCCGATGACGCTTCTCGATAAGGCCGAGGACCACCCACTCAATTGGAGAAACCACCGAGACCAACGAAGTTGCTAAGACAAATGAGGCTTGTAGGTCCCAAGGGGTGTAAGTGTAAGGTTTAGAAGGGGGTTGAATAAACCTTACCAAATTTTCGATTTAGTCCTTTTAAATCTACAGAGTTAATTCTACACAAATTGTCCTTGATGGACAAATCGAATTAGTCACTCAAGAGAGTTAATCTCTCAAATGTACTCAAATTTGAGCCGTTGATGGAGTAACTCACCTGGCTACAATTTAACTCACCTATGGTTTTATTTTCACTGGAAGACTTAACACCCTTAAGCAAGATTTTAGAGCTTGATTTAGTACTTATAAATTATCAAATGTTGATAGCAAATTTATCAAAGAGATATAAGCAATTAAAAGTGCAGAATTTAAATGTTGAAATGTAAATGACACAAGAAAGTTTTTATAGAGGTTCAAGATGGGGTAATTCTTCTACTCCTCTCTTTCTCCAACTCCCGAGGAATCCACTAAGTAATGATCAGTTTACAAAGTGGTAAGTCCGTATACAAGTCTTGATCACAACAAATGACTTGATCCTTTGGGACTCGGCCGAGACGCCATGATCACTCACCGCTTCTCGTGACGACTCGCCTTCTTCACAGGCGTAAATGCCTTGCTACTACAAACACTTGCTTAAGCTTTTGGATTTGATCACGAAGCCCTCCAAATGCTTAAGACTTAGTTCACCTTGAACTTTTCTACAATCCTTCCCGAAAGTAGACCCTTGTTTTCAAAGGTTTCCTCTTCAATCGGTTGAAGTTCTCTTCCTTCACAGTAAGTGTTGGATTGATGTACTTCAAATGTAGGCTTGAGGATTGAGATTGTTTCGGTTTTCTAATGTGCTTGTCTATCTCACGTATGTGTCATTCATGCATCATCTCTCTCAAACAAACTCCTCACCTTTTTATAGTGAACTTTCAAAAATTTGCCCGTTGAAGAGATAGGCTTATTTTTGAAAGTCACTTTGCGATCGTTGGCTTGCGCTTCTTGGAATTGTCATTTCCTCGTATGAATTGTTGTTTCACCTTTTCGTAGTTCGACACGATGTAGTGCTTCCCATTGGTTCATTCCTTTTGCACGCTTCGGGACCGAGCACTCCAAGAAAGGTGGTATGGAGATATTACTTGTTTAAGTAAATCTCTTGATTTCTCGTGCAACGGTTCTTTTTACGCTTATCTCGACTTGACCGCATTTCCTTGCTTTCCCGGTGACTTAGAGTCACTTCCAATCATTGGATGACTCTTCACACTTCAACTCGAGACTTGGCTTTTCTTGAGTTGACTTGATCGATGCTCCACTCACCGCATCTCACCGCTTCTTCAAAGAGAGTTCCCGTCTACTCTTTCTTTTGCCATACTCACTGCCTCACAAAGGAGTCTTCCTTCCGCTTGATTGTCTTCTTGCATGTTAGGGCGTAGTCAGTTTCGACTTACTTGGCCACTCTATTCATTACAATGCATTTTACAACAAGAATTGAGGTGCCAACTTTCTATTCTAAGTTTTATATGGCATTCATCAAAATCTAAACAATAAAATTCCTAACAATTTCCCCCTTTTGATGATGCCAAAACTTAAACCATACAAAGATGCAAATAACAAAGATACATACAGATAGTGTATTGACATAGAATGTATGCGCAGAATCAATCTTTTTATTGATCATATCATTCTTGTACTTTACACAATCAAGCAAAGGTGTATCGTAGTACATTTTGTCTATATTGAAAATAAAGAATTTATAACTTTATTACGTAAGACTTACATTGTATGTATTTACATGATAAAATACACGAAGGGTTGGTTGACAAAGAACGCTTCATCTCCTTCTCCTTCTTTCATCTTGTTCAAGATCTTCTTCTCTTCTTCTCTTCTTCTCGTCGTCACCGCTTCTTTTTCTTCTCATATGCTTTCCTGGCAGCTTCATCTTTTCTTAATCTTTCCCCGTCTCTCCCCGCCATAGCCGAGTTTGTCTCTTGTTTTCTTCTTCTAATCTCTTTGCATACTCAGCGTTAGATTTAGCCACTTTTAAATTTGCCACCTTGGTCAAGCCCCGCCCCAAGAGATCCCTCCTTTCTTTCCCCGGATCTACGTATTCAATATTCTTGGGCGAGGCCTAGGTCCTAAGCTTCTTCCTCCACTATCGCTTCTTCCTCTACCTCTCGGGCGTATATCAGATCGGGGCCTTCTTTCTTTCCAGTGGCGTGACTGGAGTGACCAGCAGAGTGATCGCTTAAGTCTCATTGTCGTCGGCCTTCTTCACATAATTTGAGACCCTTTTCCCAAGATAAGTCCCAAGCTTGAGCCATGGACATATTTGCAAAATATCCTTCGATTCGAGCGTTTTGAATTCGCAACCGATCTTGGCTCGTCCCCCGACATCCGAAATGGCATACGTGTCTCTCACAACCGAATGCCTCCATGTTCTTTCAAGATGTTCATCACCCTGCATCCATTCTTCCTTCCACTTCCTTCATCCCCGCTTAATTGCTTTTCTCTTCTCACCATAGATACAAAGCAGAGTGTTGGAGTGGCAGTAGTCACGGGGAGTTTGCCGCTTATAATGTCACCAGACAGACCCTCGCTGGGGGTTTGTGCAATCATCAATGTTACATCTTTGATCCTTTCCCTCAACAAGTTTTCCTTTCTTCTCGCTTTCAAGACTTCCTCACCGATTTTCCCTATCACCGCTTCCTTTCTTTCTTTTCGGCTTCAGATTTTGTCGCTTTAAGGTATTCCTCTTCCCCTTTTTGCATCATCAAAGGATAGAGGAACCCCTGTGGAACATGCTTGGCAAGCATGAAGTCGAGTCTTCCGATGGTGGAATTTCGCTTCAAGTCTCGATGCGTTGTACGCAAAGACGGAATTCGTAACGAGTAGCGTTGGATTCTCGCACAAATCGCTTCATCTCAAATGAGAAGGCTGAATTTTCTTGTCATGTGTTCTTCCAAACGCCGTATATCATTTGTATTTCGCTCACGCAGCTAGCCTTGATCTCGGCAAAGTGAGCTTCATGCATATGCTCAATGTGTTCCTCACTTCGTTTTGCATCAACATTTTCGGCTCTCCCACACCAAAGAGCTTGTTGAACAAGGTTCAAGTATCTCACCGCTCCACACGCATTGATTGTCAGCTTGCCACCATTCCCTTATCCTCGACCGTGATGCCTCTCAAGTCACCGTAAGGTTGGCATCTCTCGTTGTCCAGCGCATGTCCAAAGAGGCCGATGCCTCTCCATCCGCTCAATCTCAAGAAAGAGTGCCTTGAACACTTCTCGAACTTCAAATGATTCTTCTTGCGGTACCGATGGCCATACAACATACGAAATCAAAATCGGCCGAACAATGGTGCCTCGAGTGAAAAACAGAGGTGGTCCGTGATAGCGTGCTTGCTCATTTTCCGACTCTTCGTGGAGTTCGTATCTCCAAAGTGAGAAAGGGAAAGATTCTACAAAAGATTCATCACCGCCGACGATCTGTTCGATGATGAGCGGTGCGCGTGAAGTTCTTTTGGGAATCGATCCACTTGTAGCTTGAGGAGCCGAGCAGTTTTCTCGGTTCACTGGGTTGGTTGTGAAATAGACCCGCTTGCCGAGCCTCAATATCTTAATGTGCCTTCGTTGGTCTCAAATGATTTTTCCTTTTCAAGAGACTTGTCCCGGCCTTATCGCCAGCCATCATCGGACGATGATGAGATTTCTAGTGGTGGCTCATCATCAAAGTTAAAAGTTTGACGAGTAGTCTTGGGATCGACTTGCTCGTGCCTGGAACATCCGCACTGAGTCGTTTGGATTTGTCATGGGGTTGACTCGCTTCTTCTTCGCCGCCTTCCGATCCTTAAAAGTGACATCGTGGTTGTCCCGGAATCATGAAGTGCGCCGATCTCCTTCTCGTATGGGTCGATGATTGCAAGAGGGATGTTCTCTACTTGACCCCCGGAAGTCTCAACCTCCCGTGGGCCTTCATTTCCTCCAAATAGCTCTCTACCGCATGCGAGGCCTTGTCCTCCCTTTCGACAAGTGTCACTGCTTAGGGTCTTCTACAAAGGCATCCATTGGAGTCTCAACCCCATGGATTGCACTTTCATCGCCTGCAGTGTTAACTCCTGTGGCTGTCCCTTCCAGCGTGCCTCGACCGCATCGCAGTGTCATTAGCCTTCGAGCAGCTTGGCACCTCGGTGAGACAGGCCTCAATCGTCCTCGAGCTTCGTTGATGACAACTTGTTGTTCTTCTTGTGATTGTATTTTCTCTTCTTCGCCTCCTTGCTTCTTTGTGGAGTCATCTGCAGCATCCTCCGACCTTGCTGCAGTGGAGGGAGTTTCCCCCTCAGCCGGCGCACCAGCTGAGTGACTTGGAGTGGGGTCACTCGTCTCCAGACTCCCGGCTGTTGCAATTGATGGTTCAGCCGTTGGGGCAGGTGGTAGCACACCTTCAATAGGGGTTGGCTCGACTGGGGTCCCCACTAGCCCAGTTTCATCGCCATTTCCCTTATTGCCTTCTTCCGAGTGAGCTGGGGAAGTGGTAGCAGCAACATCAGTGGCTATTTGCTGAACCACTCCCATTGGATCGATTTCCAGCTGTGTTCTGGAGGACTCTCCTGGTCCCTCCATCAGTCTTTGCTCGTGAAGGATTCTTGATTCATGCAATGCTTGCTGCATTTGTAACTCTTCTGTGGCAGCAGCATTCTCTGGTTCCTCGTCACTTTCAGAGAAGACATCAAGGAGAGGATGTAAGTGTTCTGTGGTGCCGGAGATAGGGCAGATGCTTGCCTTCTCACGTGCTTCGGCTTCTTCAGCTTGCTTTGCTCTCTCCCTGTCCTTGTAGATTTGCAGGATGTCTAAGCAGTTGTCCTCATCAAGTGCTGGGAGCACAGTAGTTAGTCCAAGGAAATTTAGCAGTTCCTCTTCTTCTTCTATGAACTCAGGCCGTTGGAACTGTTCCCTTGACTTGCTCAACTTCCATTTTCTCCACTCACGCAGACGATTTTGGATGTCTGGGTAAGGTGGAGATAGGATCATTACATCACTATCCGCTTGGGCTGGTTCTTCTTGTGTTTCAGCTGTGTGAGCTACAACTGTGTCTTCGGGTTGCCTCTGCTGACGCTTTCTTCAGCAGACTTGGCTGTTTCATCAACTACATCCGAGACTCTATTTCTCCAGTAGTCTCCTGATTTGTGCTAGCTGAGTAACTCGACTCACTGGTTTCTCCTGCTCGACCGCTTGACGAGTCTTCTTCTCCTGGTTTGTACCAGGGGATTTCTGGTTCGAGGCGGTGTCCTCTCGAGTCTTGGGCGGGGGGCCGGTGCTGGTGTTTGTTTCTCGAGGAGCCGGCCGTCTTGGCTTGTCGGGCTTCTCCTCCTTTTGACGATTGGAGAAGGCATTTGTGAGTCCTTTCTCGACCGCCGCAGGGGCAGTGACACGGCCGGGCCGGGGCAGTGACTCACGCAGGGGCAGGAGCATGTTTGGTTTTCTTTTGCAGCAGGGGCAAAGCAGTTTTCTTGGCACCGCAGGGGCGCTTTTTCTTCGGCCGAGAGGGAAGAGGAACCAGTATCTTCGGGGTCACCGATTCCCCCTCACCGGGTGTCGCCTCTTGGCGTAAGCTCGCTTCGAGCACCGCAGAGGTTAGCTCAACATCCTCTTGTTAACATGGAAGGCCTTCCCATGTCTAAGAGGGACTCCTTTCACCTCCAATAGCGCCAATCACTGTGCCATATCCCGTGATCCTCCAAATGTGCCATCTTCTTTGAAGGACTTGTTCCCCACGTTTTGGCAGAGTAGTCATGTAGAGATAAACCCAGCCCAGCTTTATCTTCTTTTCTTCGATGATTGCAGCCATCACAATCAGCTTTGCCTTTGATAGTTGGTCAAAGCTCGCAAATTTGATGTCGATACATTTGGCAACTATGTCCAACAATTTGTGATAATCCTCCTTCAAAGAGCTCTTGTTTGTTTGTCATATATAATTTTATCAAAGAAAGGTCGGACTTGGCTATTTCTTTCCATGCGTCACCCAAGTTTACATCAGCTTCCTTAATCTCGCTTGCTCCTTCGCAGTAGTGAGCAATATTCACCAAATCCTTGGCGTGATAGTCACCGCTTTCCGTGAACAGATGACTTGATTCCTTCATCGTGAATCTCATCATTCACGAGAATTGTGCGACCTCCTCCACATAGGTCATCGGATATTCCAAATAAGTTAGAAACGGTTTTAGTCCGGACGCTTTCCAACTTCTCAAGAATTTTCTTCACCAGGGTGTCGCTTTAACCGCTTCACTATTCCGTCGAAATCCACCATCGAACCGGTGTGGATTTGCTTTCCTAACTTAGTAAAGTCATAAGTTGGTGCCATTTCTCAGATTATATCAAGAAAAATCTCGTAAATTGATTTGAATGTTGATAGGGTTTCGAGAGTAGTTTGCCTTTGCTTTTGAGAGAAAAAGATGAACAGCTTTTAGAAGTGTGAGAGAGAAACGGACGAAAAATGGTTTAAATATGGTTTATGAAAGGACGTGCAGATGGTTTTTGAATTGTGATCGAAATCAACGGCTTGATTTCGCACGCCTATTGAGCATTTCACGCCTCGTATTTAATGCGGCAAAGATTTATATCCAATCATAAGCTTAGTGTGCAGCTTTATGTCCAGACATCATCATTATGTCGACGTGTTCCTTAAAACATTCCCGCTAAGTCAAAACGATCGCGTTTTTGTCACTTTGCTCATAAGTTATTCACTTTATCTCTTAGCCGATTTAACTCTACTCCTCGCAGTTCTCATAGTGACTCAAATATCACCGACTTGGTGTAGCCGTTTTTCCGATACAAAATTGATTTATCGAGCCGATTTTTGTTTTCACTTTTTTCACTCCTTTTCTGTTCTAATACTCTTCTTTGATTCGTCTGAGTGTCACCACCAATTAACCCCAACTCATGCTTGAGTTCTTCAAATCTTGACTCACATAATGGTTTTGTGAAGATGTCACCTAATTGTTTATCGCTTGAGATATATTCCAAGATAATGTCCTTCTTTTCAACATGATCTCTTATGAAATGATATCCGACATCAATATGTTTTGTTCTTGAGTGCAACACAGATTTTGAGTGATTGCAATGGCACTTGTGTTATCACACATGATTGGAATTTCTTTTTCTTCAACTTCATAGTCTCTCACCTGTCTCATCCATAGACTTGGGCACAACACCGCCCGCAGCCTATGTATTCTCGCCTCACCGTAGAGGTGTCTATTGAGTTTTGCTTTTGCTAAACCAGAAATTAGTCTGCTTCCTAGCATTTGACATGTGCCTCAAGTGCTCTTCCTTCCCCACTCGTGCATCCAAAGATAGTCGAGTCAATAGCCAATTAGTCTTGAATCCACCTTCCTTTGATACCATAGGCTACTTCTTGGCTTCCTTTCAAGTATCTCAATATTCTTTTAGCCGTCATATGGCTCTCTTTTGGAGCAGATTGAAATCTTGCACATACACCTATAAAGAAAGGTGATGTCCGCCTCGCTTGCCGTGAGATAGAGCAATGATCCAATAAGTGCTCAGATCTTGTTTGATCTACAGTGCTTGCCATCCGCATCCATGTCCATTTTGATCGATGTGTTCATTGGTATTTTTATTGAAGACTTCTCTTCCATACCAAACTTCTTCATTAAATCTCTCGGTATATTTTGTTTGACTTATGAAGGTTCCATCCTTCACTGCTTCACTTGAAGTCCAAGGAAGAATGTCGCTTCTCCCATCATGCTCATTTCAAATTTACTTTGCATGAGGTTTGAGAATTTTTCACACAGCTCTTTGTTAGTGGATCCAAAAATGATGTCATCCACATATATTTGAACAAGCAAGATACTCTTTTTTGTCTTGAATTCTCAAAAGTGTTCTATCTACTTTTCCTTTTGTGAATCCATTTTCGCTAGGAATTGTGACAGGTATCATACTATGCTCGGTGCCTGCTTCAATCCATACAAGGCTTTCTTGAGTTTGTATACCTTGTCTCCAAGAGTCTTCTCGCTTCAAATCCTGGAGGTTGTTCAACATATACTTCTTCTTCCAATAAACCATTTAGAATGCACTTTTACATCCATCCGATATACAATGAAATTCTTGTGAGTCGTATAGGCAAGAAACATCCTTATAGCTTCCAATCTTGCTACAGGGTCAAATGTTTCATCAAAATCTATCCCTTCTTCTTGGCAATATCCTTTGGCTACTAGTCTTGCTTTATTTCTTACCACAAAGCCTTCCTCGCTCATCTTATTTCAATACCCATTTGGTTCCAATAACATTTTGATGTATGGGTCTTTGCACTAATTCCCATACTTTATTTCTCTCAAACCGATTCACTTCTTCTTGCATAGCTTGAATCCAATGTGTGTCATCCAATGCTTGTGACACATCTTTTGGCTCTATTTGCGAAATGAAGCATGTGAACATAGCTTCTTGTTGAGTTCGATCTTGTTTTGACACCTTCTCTCATATCTCCAATGACAAGTTCGTGGATGATCTCTCACCATCTTACATCAAAGTTGGAGTAAGTTAGTGATTCACGACTTGTACCGTGTTGCCGTGGTCAGCTCTCTCGTGGTCACTTAGCCGCAAATTTTCCACCGCTTTTGAGATTCAAATATCTCATCTTCTTCTCAATTGATAATCCCAGCCTTCACTTCAAAGATAGGGACTCTTCTCAGATGATTGATGATTCAAATTTATCACCGACTCTTTCAATGTCTTCTCCATTTACATTTGGCTCATCGAATACTACATGAATGGATTCTTCCGAACCATAGTTCTTTTGTTGAGTATTCTCAGAGGCTTTGCTTTCAAATGAGTATCCTAAGAAGATACCCCCATCAGCCTTTAGCATCAAAAGCCTTTAGGTTGTCTTTGCCATTGTTGTGAATGAAGCATTTACATCCAAATATTCTCAAATATGCAACACTTGGTTTTCTTCCACCATATCTCATAGGAGTCTTTGTTAGCTGTCTATTTATCATACATCCGTTTTGGGTGTAGCAAGTCGTGTTGATTGCTTCAGCCCAAAATCTTTTGGTAACCCCGTTCAGCCTAACATGGTCCTTGCCGCTTCTTTTTCGAGGGTTCTGCTTTCTTCTTTCGCAACTCCATTCTCACAGGAGTCCTTGTCGCTGATAGTTCATGACCAATACCATTCTCAACACAAGATCGAAGTTATTATTCCATTGACAAACTCAGTTCCTCTATCCGATCTTATTTTGATAATGGTTTGACTCTTTCTCATTTTGAATCCTCTTCATCACCGTGGGTAGTTTTTGTAGAGTTTCTTTCTTCTTGCACATGAATATTGTCCATGTATATCTTGAGTAGTCATCTACTACCACCAAGGTGTATTTCTTTCCACTTATGCTTGGCCGGTTCCACCGGGCCAAATAGATCCATATGAAGCGTATGCAATATTCTTGTTGAGATGGGCATGTCTTTTCTTTGAACGATTTACTTGATTTGTTTTCCTTCCGACATGCATCACATATACTCTCCTTCTTGTATATCGAGTCCTGAAGTCCTTCTACAAGATGACTTCTTGCTAGCTTGTTAATTGTTTTGAAATTCAGGTGACTCAACTTTTTGTGCCACACCCAACTTGATTCAAATTGTTTTTTGCTAAGAGACAGTGTGGTGTTGCAATGACCAATCCACTACATACATATTCTTCTCGCCTACTTCCTTGCAAAGACAACTTCATTTGATTCAATATCCTTGATTTGGCATACACCCATGTTGAATCCAACATTGTAGCCCTTGTCACGAGCCGATCGATACTCGCAAGTTGAAGTTGAGTCCTTCAACAAATGCAACATCTCGTGATTTCTAATCCATTCCTCTTGATGGATCCAATGCCTCTTATTTCACCAGAGCTTCATTTCTCCAAATATGACTTTGGCTCTTTTGACTTCCTTGAATTTTGACAGATTTCTCTTATTTCCTCGTCATATGTCCGGAATGTACCACTATCCATGTACCAGTTCCTTGCACTCGCTGTTCCTTGAACTCGCAATCAAGGAAATTAAGTTTTTAGGTACCCATACTTGTCTCGGGTCCCGAGGGGTTAGAATTGTAAGATGATCCAACCAACCTATAGCCAAATGATTTGACTCTAAGGGGTTGCCATCTATCGCCCATAATCATAATTAATCCCGCAAATTGCTTGGGGATTCTAGTTCATACAAATTGCCTCTTTTGTCCGTATGCCCGCATATGTGTTTTAGCAATTGCCTTCCTTGGGTAATTGTGGTGTTTTTGAGTGTAGTGCCTAGGTGCATATGTGTGCCGATGAAAGCTCTTATACTTTTGGAATGGCCTTTGCCGAGTTCTAGGCCTTTGACATTTGGGCTTATATTCCATAAGTCTATGCCGATAGTTCACATTATTCCAATCACTTGCTTGGATATTTTCTACCATTCCCATCATATGTATTTCTTTTTATGGATTTTCTGGGATTTTTGGTAGCTCGCTTCCCTTTACGAGTATTTTCTCGCTTTGAGTTTGCCGAGGACTCGGCCGAATCTCTTCTCAAATTCCTTTCAAAGATACTCAATCGGTTGTTTTCCTTTTCCTTTGTAACCAAGGCCGCTTTGCTTAGTATTGTGTTTTGGAGTGAATGTGTGTGCAACATTTGAGTTTTGGATTTTTCGACTCTTCATGACTTGAAGATCCTTTTTCCAAAATTACTTTTGAGGTTTGACATGGCACAAAGGAATTAAATCCTAAGCCTGCCTTGTCTCCACATTCTCTTTGACTCATAATAAGATCATCCAATGATTTAGATGCCTTAGTGAATGAGGCAATAACATTTTTGAGGTCATTTTCCTCTTTTCTATAACAGCAATTTCTCGCTTAATTTAGCATTTTCAAATTTTTAAACTTTCATTTTCAATGTACTATTTGACTTAGAGTACTCACTCCTTAGTCACTTTGAGTTTTGACTTTTAAGTAGGTCTGTTTTCCTCATTCAATAGTGTGTGTGAGGATTTAATGTGCTCAAAATCTTTCATCATTTTGCCTAATGAATCATAAAGATCAAGAGGGTGATGAAGTGTGTGTGTCACGCCACTACTATCACTAAAGTCCGAGCTTGTTGAATTAGATTGTACCTCATCTTCTTGATCTTGTTCTTTGGCCATTAAGCGCATCAGGGCTTCTTCTTCTTCAGAGTCACTTGAGTAGTCGCCACGCTTCCTCAATCACTTGCCTTCTTTGACTTGGCTGTTTCAAATAGCCTCTCGCAGCCATCATTGCCTTTTTCTTTTCTTTTTCTTTCTCCTCAAGACCTTTCTTTCTTCTTCATTCATGTACTTGTTGACTACAGATATGAGCAAAAATGGCATAGTGACCTGGTTGTCTACAATTCCAACATAGATATTCAGCCTTTTGATCAGCTCTTTTTCTAATCTTGAGTTGTCACCCCTTTGATACTCAACTTGTTGATGATCTCGTTCTCTTGGTTGGCCTATCATCCTTGATTTGGAGGGAGCTGAGTGTCTTCCGAAGATTCACCCTTTCCTCTTTTGTAATTCTTATTGAAGAACTTGTTGAATCTTTTAACCATCGTGGCTATTTTTCCGGGTCAATTCCCTCTTGACCTCAAATTTCTTCCCATCTTTGACAATTAGAGCTTGTTTTGGGTACAAATTGCCTTTCCTGGTCTTTTCTTCTCACCAAACTCATAGGCTTTGAGGTCCGAGAATAGTTCATGGTTGGATGTCTTTGATAGGTCCATGGAATGTCCTCGTGCCATGACCTTCATTTCCCATTCACCGAAGACTTTTTTAGATCTTCATACACATTTCCTTCTCGTATATTCCTTTCCAAGTGTAGACAGCTCATTTGTGATTTCAAACCGAGCGTCTAGTTGATCCAGATTCTCTCCCGAGATCATTTTGAAATTTTCAAACTTCAGACCGCCACCGATAATTTGTTTTCTTTGATTTGCTCGAGCCTTCACAAATCAATGTCACTTGTCCTGCATTTCTTTAGCCGCTTTTGCATGATTTGACTTTGTTGAACATGGCTTTGTCCAAGGTTTTGTAGAGGATGTCCTTGGCTACATTATCCAGGTTGTATCTTTTTCTCGTCATCATTTGTCCACTCGCTTCTTGGTTTTTCAACCATGACCGGTCTAGAGCTACATCTTCTTCTCCTTCACCGCAACTCTTCGCATAACTTGTGTTCACCTTTAATATTTGTAGAGGCCCATCTTCTATTACTATCCACATCTCATCATGTAATGCCGATAGATGAGCCTCGCATACGAATTTTCCAATCATCAAATTCTTCAATAGTGAACATAGGGATGCGTGTCAAATTTGCTTCCATGATAATGACTTTTGATAAAAAGAGTTTTGAAAGTTTAAGTACTAAAGCAGACTTTGAAAAGTTTGAGATCTAGTTCAAGAACTGGGGCATGCGGAGGGTTCAATGAACCAACCGCTCCGATACCACTTGTAGGTCCTGGGGTGTAAGTGTAAGGTTTAGAAGGGGGTTGAATAAACCTTACCAAATTTTCGATTTAGTCCTTTTAAATCTACAGAGTTAATTCTACACACTGTGTCCTTGATGGACAAATGAATTAGTCACCAAGAGAGTTAATCTCTCAACAGACTCAAATTGAGCCGTTGATGGAGTAACTCACCTGTTGGCTACAATTTAACTCACCGTGGTTTTATTTTCAAATGAAGACTTAACACCCTTAAGTTTGATTTTAGAGAGCTTGATTTAGTACTTATAAATTATCAATTGGATAGCAAATTTATCACAGATATAAGCAATTAAAAGTGCAAAGAATTTAAATGCTAAAATGTAAATGACACAAGAAAGTTTTTATAGAGGTTCAAGATGGGGTAATTCTTCTACTCCTCTCTTCTCCAACTCCCCGAGGAATCCACTAAGTAATGATCAGTTTACAAAGTGGTAATAGTCCCGTATACAAGTTTTGATCACAACAAATTCGACTTGATCCTTTGGGACTCGATGCGAGACGCCTTGATCACTCACCGGCTTCTCGACGACTCAAGCTTTCTTCACAGGGCAATACTTTGCTACTACATGCCACTTGCTCAAGCTTTTTGATTTGATCACGAAGCCCTCCAAATGCTTAAGACTTAGTTCAACCTTGAACTTTTCTACAATCCTTCCCGGAAAGTAGACCCCTTGTTTTCAAAGGTTTCCTCTTCAACTCGATTGAAGTTCTCTTTCCTTCACAAAAGTGTTGGATTGATGTACTTCAAATGTAGGCTTGAGGATTGAGATTGTTTCAGCTTTTTCTAATGTGCTTGTCTATCTCACGATGTGTCATTCATGCATCATCTCTCTCAAACAAACTCCTCAGCTTTTATAGTGAACTTTCAAAAATTTGCCCGTTGAAGAGATAGGCTTATTTTTGAAAGTCACTTTGCAAAGTTGGCTTGCGCTCTTGGAATTGCCATTTTCCTCGTATGAATTGTTGTTTCACCTTTTCGCAGTTCGACACGATGTAGTGCTTCCCATTGTTCATTCCTTTTGCACGCTCGGGGGACCGAGCACTCCAAGAAATGTGGTATGGAGATATTACTTGTTTAAGTAAATCTCTTGATTTCTCGGCAACGGTTCTTTTACGCTTATCTCGACTTGACCGCATTTCCTTGCTTTCCCCAGTGACTTAGAGTCGCCTTCCAATCATTGGATGACTCTTCCGTCACTTCAACTCGAGACTTGGCTTTTCTTGAGTTGACTTGATCGATGCTCCACTCACCGCATCTCACCGCTTCTTCAAGAGAGTTCCCGCTTCACTTTCTTGCCATACTCAAATTGCCTCACAATGCGAGTCTTCCTTCCAGTCTTCGCTTGTCTTCTTGCATGTTAGGGGCGTAGTCAGTTTTGACTCACTTTGGCCACTCTATTCATTACAATGCATTTTACAACAAGAATTGGGGTGCCAACTTTCTATTCTAAGTTTTATATGGCATTCATCAAAATCTAAACAATAAAATTCCTAACAAGTCTCAAAGTTTCAAGTCATTCCACTTCACAACACTTCAATTAAATCGAGTCCAGACCGCGTTGCCCCCAAGCCGCAGCGAGATTCGACTCCAAAGGAACTTCACGCGCACCTCTCATCATTGAACAAATCCTGCTTGGCCGTGATGATTCTTTTGTAGAATCATTTCCTTTCTCCTCGGAGGTACCCGACTCCATGAAGAGTCGAGAACGAGCTCGCACGCTTCACGACACTACCATGTCATTCCGCCAGTACCATCGTTCCAAAGACTATGACTTTGACGCCGATGGCCATCACCGCAACGGAAGAAACAAAAAGTTCGGAGGTGTTCAAGCATTATTTGCTGAAATTGAACGGATGGAGAGGCACCAGTGCCTCTATGGACATGCGACGACAACAGAGATGCCAACCTTATCGGCCGACTTGAGAGGCATAACAATCATTAATCGTGAATGGTGGCAACAAAGAAGAACAATGCGTGTGGAACAAGTCGATACTTGACATTGTTCAACAAGTCAGTGCATGGAGAGCCGAGAATGCCGATGCAAAACGAAATTGAGAGAACACATTGAGCACATGCATGAAGCTCACACTCGCGAGATAAAGTCCGCAAGCGTGAGCAAAATAAGAGTGATCTCCAAAGCCGGAAGAAAATATGGATAGAAAATTCAGCCTTCTCATGGCTGAAATGAAGCTAATTTCAAAGAGTCCAACGCTACTCGCTCCGAATTTCGTGTTGCATACTCCGCAGCATACTCGAGACAGAACTCGACCATCGCCAGGCTCGACTTCCCGCTTGCCAAGATGTTTCTAGTGTTCTCTCTTTGATGATGCCAAAAAGGGGGAAGAGGAATACTTTAAAGCGCTAAAGAGATCTAAAGTCAGTGCCGGAGGAAGAACTGAAGGAAAAGACAAAATGAGGAAGCGTGAAACAAAAGAAAGGAAAGTCCGCTGAGGGGGAAGGATCGAAAGAAGTGACTTGATGATTGCACAAACCCCCAACAAGGTCTTGTCACAACCGATATTATCAAAGCAAACTCCCCGTGATTCGCCACTCCAACACTGCTATATCTATGGCCGAAAAGATAAAGACAATTGAAGCAGGATGAGGAAGTGGAAGGAAGAATGGATGCCCGAGTTATGACCATCTTGAAACAACATGGAGGCATTCCAAGAGATGAGACACTTATGCCATCTCGTATGCCGGGATCGAGCCACTATCGCTGATGAATTTAAAACGCCGCATCCAAGGATACTTTGCAAAATGTCTATGGCTCAAGCTTGGGACTTGTACTCGGGAAAAGGGTCTCACGTTATGTGAAGAAGCCGACAGCAAAGCAGACTACCCAATACTCTGCTGGTCACTCCGCTGTCACTCACCGAAAGAAGAAGACCCCAAGACAATACACGCCCGCAGGTAGAGAGGAAGAAGCAAAGTGGTGGAGGAAGAGGTTCATACCGGGGCCTCCGCCCAAAATTATTGAGTACGTAGATCCGGCAAGAAAGGAGGGATCTATTGGGCTGGTTTGACCAAGTAGCCAATTTGCAAGTGGCTAAAAGTAATGTTGAGTATGCGAAAAGAATAGAAGAAGAAAATAAGAGACAAACTCAGCTATGGGAGGAAAGACAAGAGAGATTAAGAAGAGATGAAGCTACCAAGAAGGCATATGAAAAAAGAAGAAGGCGGCCGACGATGAGAAAAAGAGAAGAAGAGAGTAAGATGTTGAACAAGATGAAAGAAGGAGAACAAGGAGATGAAGTGTTGTCATTGCCCACCCTTCATGTATTTTATTATGTAAATACATACTATGTAAGTCTTCTCAAATAAAGCTATAAATTCTTTATCTTTTTTTTTCTCAGTAGACAAATGTTTGCTTCCATACACCTTGTAAAATGTGTAAAAGAACAAGAATGTTATGATAAATAAAAGGATTGATTCTACGCATACATTCTATGTGAATACACTATCCGTATGTATCTTTGCTATTTACATTTTTGAATGGTTTAAGTTTTGGCATCATCAAAAAGGGGGAAATTGTTGGGAAATTTATTGTTTAGATTTTGATGAATGCCATGTAAAACTTAGAATAGGAAGTTGGCACCCCAATTTTTGTTGTAAACCGCATTGTAATAAATAGGGTGGTCAAGCCGAGTTAAGCCGCCTATGCCCAAACATGCAAGAAGACAAATCGGAGACTAGAAGAAGACTCACGCCGCAAGACAAATGAGTATGGCAAAGAAGAGAAGACAGAACTCTATCAAGGAGCAAAACAGATGCAACAGTGGAGTATCACCAAGTCAACTCAAGAAAAGCCAAGTCTCAAGTTGAAGTGACAGAGAGTCATCCACGATTGGAAGCCGACTCTAAGTCACCTGGGAAAACAAGGAAATGCAAATAAGTCGAGATAATCAAAAGATCCGTTGTACGTAAATTAAGAGAATTACTTAAACAAGTAATATCTCCATGCTACCTTTCTCAAGTGCTCACCCCCGTGCTGCAAAAGGAATAAACCAATGGGAAGCACTACACCGTGTCGAACTCAAAAGGTGGAGAACAATTCATACGAGGAAGTGACAATTCCAAGGATCGCAACAAGACAAGCTAATGACCACAAGTGACTTTCAAAAATAAGCATATCTCTTCAACGGATGATTTTTGAAAGATCACTATAAAAGGCCGAGGAATAACTCTAAGAAAAAAGACGCACTACATAGGTTACCTTGACCATACAAGCAAGAAAGAAACAATTTTGTAACCCGAAATATTCTCAAGTTATTAAAACGCTTAATCCTCAAGCCTACACTACGAAGAACATCAATCCAACACTCACCGTGAAGGAAAGATAACTTCAATCGCCAGAAGAGGAAATTATCAAGAATCAAGGGGTCTACATTCCACGAAGGATTGTAGGAAGGTTCAAGGTCGAACCAAGTCTTGAGCTTTTGGAGGGCTTCGTGATCAAATCCAAAGAGCTTGAGCAAGTGGGTTGTAGTAGAGGCAAACCGCTCGGAAGAAGCCGAGTCGCATTTGGAAGCCGCCTAAGTGATCAAGGCGTCCCCTGATCGAGTCCCAAAGGATCAAGTCACCAGGTGACCAAGACTTGTATCCGGATCAAGTACCACTTTGTATACGATCAATACCTAGTGGATTCCTCCCAGAGTTGGAGAAGAGAGTAGAAGACTACTCCCATCTTTGAACCTCTATAAAAATCTTATTGTGTCATTTACATTTCAAAGACTTTAATTCTTGCATCATATTTGTTTAATTCTCACGACATATTTGCTATCCATTAGATAATCTCTAAGTACTAAATCGCTCTAAATCTCTACTTAACCAAACTTAAGGGTGTTAAGTCATCCAATAAAACAAACTACGCTTGAGTTAATTTAGACTTAATAAAAGTTATTCCATCAATAAAATTTCTTGAGTCTCATTGGAGAGACTAACTCCCCACCGATTAACTAAATTAGCCGGGCCCACCAAGGACACAACCAGTAGTATCAACTCGAACTTTTAAAAGGACTAAATCAAAATTTGCAAGGTTTATTCAACCCCCTTCTAAACCTTACACTTACACCCCTCGGGACCTACAAGTGGTATCGTAGCGTTTGGTTCATTGAGCCTTCCGCATTGGTTGCCGAACTAGATCTCCAAACTTTTCAAAGTCCGCTTTAGTACTTAAATTTTCAAAACTCCTTTTATCATTAAAATTTATTATCATGGAAGCAAATTTGACACGCATCCCTATGTTCACAATTGAAGAATTTGATGATTGAAAATTCGTGATGCGCTCATCTATCAAAGATTACATGATGAGATGTGGATAGTGACAGAGATGGGCCACGCAACTGACACAACCGTAGAAGAGCCGCACTGAAGGTGAAGAGGATGTTGCTCCCGGCATCACCATGGTTGAAAAACCAAGAACCGAATGGACAAATGATGACAGAAAAGGTTACAACTCCTGACAATGTAGCCAAGGGCATCCTCTACAAAACCTTGACAAAGCCATGTTCAATAAAGTCAAATCATGCAAAACGGCTAAAGAAATCGGGACAAGCTAACATTGATTTGTGAAGGCTCGTGAGCAAATCCAAGAAAACAAATTATCAAAGTGGTCATGACAAATTTGAGAACTTCAAAATGATCTCGTGAGAAAACCTGATCATTTGGATGCTCGGTTCACGAATCACCAACGAGCTATCCGCACTTGGTAAGGAGTATACATGTATGAAATGTGTATGAAGATTCTAAAAGTCTCCCATTGAACGGGAAATGAAGATCATGGCACTAAGACATTCCATGGACCTATCAAGACTTCCAACTGATGAACTATTCTCGTATCTAAAAGCCTACGAATTTGAGCCGAGAAGAAAAGATCGTGAAGAGACATTGTACCCAAAACAACGCTTAATTGTCAAGGATGGAAAGAGAGCCGAGGTCAAAAAGTCATTGATCCGTAAGAAATAGCCCCCGATGGTTAAAAGGTTCAACAAGTTCTTCAATAAGAACTACAAGAAAGGCAAGGGCGAATCTTCCGTAAGACACTACCTCCCCTCCAAGTCAAGGGAAGATAGGCAACCAAGAGAACAGATCATCAAAAAGTCAATATCAAAGGATCGACAATCCAAGAATGGAAAGAGCTGATCAAAGGTTGAATATCTATGCCGAATCAGAGGGCAACCAGGTCACTATGCCATTGATCGCCCATATCCGTAGTCAACAAATACAGAATGAAGAGGAAAGAAAGAAAGCTCTGCAGAGAAAGAAGACAAAGAAAAGAAAAAGGCAATGATGGTCAGAGAGACTCAAGCTAAGACAAATGAAGTCAAAAGACATAGTTGAGCGAGAGCAGCGAAGCCGACTACCAAGTGACTCAAGAAGAAGCCCTGACCGCTTGATGGCCAAGGAACATGAACAACTCGACCAAGAAGATGAGGTACATTGCAACTCATCAAACTCTCGATTCTAGTGATAGTGATCAATGCACACACACACTTCATCACCCACTCGATCTTTATGATTCATTAGTGCAAAATGATGAAAGATTTTGAACACATTAAATCCTCACACACACTACTAAATGAGGAAAACAACCTACTAAGAGCTTAAAACTCACACCGACTAAGGAGCCGAGTACTCTAAGTCAAATAGCCGATGAGAATGAAAGTTTAAAGGCAAAAATGCTAAGCTAATAGCGTAAATTGCCGCCATAGAAAAGAGGAGAATGACCTCAAAAATGTGATTGCCTCATTCACTAAGTATCTAAATCATTGGATGATCTTATTATGAGTCAAAGAGAATGTGGAGACAAGACAGATTAGATTTAATTCCTCTCGTATGTCAAACTCCAAAAGTAATTTTGGAAAAGGATCTTCAAGCAATGAAGAGTCTAAAATCCAAAACACTAAATGTTGCATACACATTCACTCCAAAGCACAATTACAAGCAAACTGGTCCTCAAGTTATAAAGGAAAAGGAAAATAAATGGGCCTTGAGTGCTGCCCCAGGACAACCGAGAAGAGATTCACGAGTTCCTAAGCAAACTCCAAATAGAAAATACTCAAATAAGAAGCAGAGCTACCAAAACCCCTTAAAATCTATAAAAGAAATACATATGATGGGAATGGTAGAAAATATCCAAGCCAAGTCGATTGGAATGGTGTGAACCATCAAAGATAGACTTCCATGGAATATAAGCCTAAATGGCAAAGTGCCTAACTCAAAGAAAGGCCATTCCAAAAGTATAAGAGCTTTCATCAAAGACACATATGCACCTGTGCACTACACTCAGAGACACCACAATTACCCAAAGAATGCGATTGCTAAAACATACACACAGCATACGCACAAAGAGACAGCTTGTATGAACCTAAAATCCCTGCAAGCAATTTGCCAAGATTAATTATGATTATGGCACTGATAGATGGCAACCCCTTAGAGTCAAATCATTTGGCTATAAGTTGGTTGATCATCTTACAATTTAACCCCTCAGACCTGGAAAATATGGGTACCAAAACTTAATTTCCTGATTGACAGGTTCGGGAATACCGAGTGCCAAGGAACCTGGTACATGGATGGTGGTCGCTCCGGACATATGACAGAAACAAGAAAAATCAAAATTCAAGGAAGTTAAAGGAGCAAAAGTCATATTTGGAGGAAATGAAGCTCCAGAAATAAGAGGCATCGGGATCCATCAAGAGGAACGGATTAGAAATCACAGATGTTGCATATGTTGAAGGACTCAACTTCAACTTGTTAAGCATCAACAACTCGTGACAAGTGGCTATAATGTTGATTTAACATGGTATATGCCAAATCAAGGATATCAATCTAATGAAGTTGTGTTGCAAGGATGCGCAAAAAGAACATGTATGTAGTAGATTGGTCAAACCGCTACACCTGCACTGCCTATTAGCAAAGAAAGACAAATTAATCAAGTTAGATGTGGCACAAAAAGTCGAGTCACCCGAATTTCAAAACGATTAACAAGAAGTTGCAAGAAGTAATTGCGGGAAGGACTTCCGCACTCAAGATACAAGAAGAAGAGTATATGTGATGCACGTCAAAAGGAAAACAAATCAAATCATCATTCAAAGAAAAGACATGCCCATCTTCAACAAGAATATTGCATCCGCTACATATGGATCTATTTGCCCAAGGAACCAAATAGCATAAGTGGAAAGAAATACACATTGGTGGTAGTAGATGATCATCAAGATATACATGGACAATATTCATGTAAGAAGAAACCCTACGTAACTACCACAAAATTACGAAGAGGATTCAAAATGAGAATAGCCAAACCATTATCAAAATAAGATCGGACGGAGGAACCCGAGTTTGTCAATGGAATAATAACTCAGTATTGTATTGAAAATGGTATCGGTCATGAACTATCTCAGCAAGAACCCACAAAATAACGGAGTTGTTGCAAGAAAAGAGAGAATCCCCCGTGCAAAGAAGCATGACTATGTTACCAAGAGGTTACCAAAAAGATTTTAACGAAGCAATCAACACAAATTTGCTACACTCAAAACAGATGTATGATAAACAGACAAAATTGACAAAGACTCCCTATGAGATTTCCGACTGGGAAGAAACCAAATGTTGCATATTTTAGAATATTTTGATGTAACGCTTCATCCATAACAACGGGTAAAGACAATTTGAAGGCCTTTTGAAGCTATGAAGGTATCTTCTTGGGAT